>CAWUFW010006008.1:600000-1003448 GCA_963921515.1 Calotriton arnoldi
TAGAATAATTTAACCTATTTCTAGAGATTAATGACATGACAACGTCTGATAGTTAAAATGATAAACAAGGTGATGGAGGGTGCAAGTGCTATCTGCTGTTTTCGCTAGCAGTGCAAAACTGGTCTGGAAAACAAAACCATAACTAAGGGTAGTAAAGGTAACAGACTGCCAGGAGCTGCACAATTTATTTGTATGGGAGTATTTGTCTGGTCTTTTTTTTCCAGAGCTACACCAGCACTCGATTTACAGTAAGATTACTGACCCCAGGAAGCTTGCTCAGGAGACGGACTGCTGGATGAATACCAGGGTACACAAGGGGTTGTATGTGGGAGACTCAGCCAAGGGTAAGCAGGGTCCCCAACAGAAGAAGGAGGGGGGACAAAAATAGTTAGGAGGTTTCTAAAGGGCCCCAAACTGAAATGTTGGTTCTGGTCAAGAAAGCCTAGAGGGAAGGGACCCCTGAAGTGTTTTGACTGTAGCGAGGAAGGACACTTTAAGGGGAGTCCCAAGTGCCCCAAGCATTCCGTCCATCATTTGTTTCTTTTGCTTTTGTCGCTCTAAGTGGGAAGGGTATGCCCAGACGTGTGTCCCGTGCTCACTGTGCCACTGGATTCAAGATAGCCTGGTTTGGGCCTGGCAAGTGATGCCCCAAAACCGGTCCCAGGATACTTGTTTCCGATCCAGGGAGGACCTGGCTTGGCAGTTCGGGCTGGACTGTTTCCATGAGGAATAGGGTCAAGACTGATTTGCATATGGCTGGGTCCAAACTGGAGTGGCGTGGTGAGCAAAAGAACGAAGGATTAAACCCAGATCCTTGTGTCTAGGGGTGAATGTTTGCATTGTTCAGCTTCCAGTGGTGGAAGAGAGGCTCAGTCAGGGGCAACTACCTAGGTGAGCCATAGACAAGAGAGGACCCTGTGGGAAGAAGCCCTGGGGAGGCGAAATACTAGTAGACCACGCAGCCCCGAGAACCCCCACTCCTTTCCACGACAGAAACTTGGGACATGGGGGAGGGTTGAGGAGTGGTCATGGCTCAGACAGGGCACCGCTACATATTTGTGGTGACCCGTGGGCCTTGTCAAAAGAAAGCAGGGTGTACAGAATGCTAGCCAAACCACCCCCACCGGGAGTCGATCACTGACATAATATTGATTCATAAAATATAAAAACACATATTGGAAAATAAATATTGTTCACTTAAATTATCACCATCCTATACTTAACTAATAAAACAACAAATATCAAGAACACAAATATCGATTTTTACTTATTTTAAAAACACAAATATTGGGAAAAAAATATTGTCACCTATAAATAAGTATATATCAAAAACATCGATTCACATAATATTGGCTACAATAATATAGCCAAATTAATTACATTATCATTAATAAATATAAAAAACACTTTTTTGTAAAACATCTACGTAAAACATCTATTTAAAATAAACATAAAACATTTTATACAGATGTTTAAATTAAAAATAAATATATTGCATCACCAAAATATTCACAATTCACCCCAATAAAATATATAACTAAACTCATAACAATTTAGCCCAAAAAAAAATTGCATTAACTACAAACATTCATACTTCAACTTAAAAAAATATAAATATTTTTTTTTTTCACTTAAAAATCCAAAGGTTACAGGGATGTTATAGTTAGGCTCAGATTTCACTCATACAAAATCATAGAAATTCAGCAGATATAGTTACCTGAGCTAACTAAAACTTATGCCTCTGCAATGCACTGCTTATGACCTCACATATTACAACACTTGTGACATGGTCAGTGACGTCACTGATAACATCACTGAAGACATCTCAAATGACATCACTAATGACCTCATCCAGTGAGCGTAAATGTTTTCTGAGAGTTTATGATTGTTAAACATATATACTTAGCTACTACAAAAGTTAAATTAGTATACTAAGTGTTCTAGTAATGAGTGATACCACTTCTAACATATATTATGTGAATGGCTGTGTGACTTGTGTATCCATGTGTAAGTGGTTTTCTGAGTGGCTGTATAAGTGGGTGAGTGCCTGTGTTGGTGGCTCTATGGATGAGTGAGTGCGTGTGAGTAGTTGTATAGGTCTGTGAATAGGTGTAAATGGTTCTGTAGATGATATAAACAGTGATGTCATTTGAGATGTCATCAGGGATGTCACTGACCATGTCATGAGTGATATAAAACATGAGGTCATAAGCGGTGCATTGTAGGAGAGTACATTATAGTTAGCTCAGGTAGCTATAACTGCTGAATTTCAATGGTTTTGTATGGGTGAAATCTGAGCCTAACAATAACATTCCTGTAACCTTTGCGTTTTTTAAGTGAATTTCTAAGGTTTTTTACATTTTATTTCCTAACTGTCACCTGTAACCTTTGAGAGGGAGTGTGTGAGTAAGTGCATGAGTGTCTCAGTGAGTGTGTGAGTGCATAAGTGTCCCAATGGGTGTGTGAGTAGGTGCGTGAGAGTCTGAGTGGGTCTATGCGTGGGTGCGTAAGTATCTCAGTGGGTGCATGAGTGTCTGAGTGAGTGTCTGAGTGGGTATGTGAGTACCTTAGTGGGTGTCTAAGTGTCTGTGTGGGTATGTCAGGAACCACACCTGCCCTTTTATCCAACAAAAGTCCAGAATTTTGCACAAAATATCTACCCAAGTGGAGTACTTTCTATTGGTTAATTACTTAGTGCTCCCTCCTTGGGTAAATGTCCAGTAAGTATTCTACACTACAGCTGCGTAACTAAGCACAAGGAAATGTCACCAGTGACCTTTTGTGCATTTTGGCAATATGATTGTTCATGGTGCATCTTTATCCATAAATATGGGATAACATGAATACTCCTATAGAAAAGACAGTGAGACTGCAAAGAGGTAAGTCTCCACCAAACAAGGGTCTTTCCTCTTAACTATATAAAGTAAGTGCTTCTTTCTATGGTGGAGATGTTCTCAAAACAAAGACAAACTAAGCCCCCTCATGGATTATTTCGAAGAAACTTGGGTTGGCAGACTGCATCGTTCCAGACACAGATGTCAATCCGAATTCTAAATACGATAGTGGAATGTCTATGACAGCTCCTTGGCAGAGGAAACCAAACAAACAACGCAGTGCAAGGATGGCACAATGCCATCCAATACACACTAGGCACAACCCAACATACACTCTATAAAGTAATAGAAGCTTTACAAGAAGAGCAAACCTACCAACAACTACAAATGGAGAAATCTGTTAGCCAAACTGCCCCGAAACTTAGCAAACCAACCAAAAGAATGTATGACATGCTACAGTTTAAAGTCAAACTCTTCATAAACAACAAAGGAGAAGATTACTTAGAAATAATAGCAAAAATCATATTATAAAGTAAATAGTAACCAACAAAAGTCCCAAAAAACTGTCACAAAATCTAAACCAACATGGCAAATAATTTCCAATATAAATAATAAACATAATATTTTATTATATCAGTCTAATCATTAACTAAAACTCCAGTATTAAATAAGACTGAGATAATAAAATATATAAATTATTTACATGAGAAATGTAAACCTCACCAACCAAACAGCTCAAGGAAAAAACACAATCCATCACATGAAATAAACACATCACATAAATGACACATTTGCAAATAACAATCATGTATTATTTACACAAACAATAAAATATAAAATTTCCCGCCACAAAAAATAAAATAAATATGACTTACAGTTCTGTAGCTGAAGATCTTCTGTATCCATGCAGTGAAAAATGATTCACCAAACATGGGAAAAATATTTAAGAAAAAGCCCCAAAAAATGCAAAAGAAAACGAATCCAATAGACATCCCTCGAAGCAACCCAAAGTATCTAGGAACAATAAAAAAACTTAAGAGTGTTTAAAAATGTATACACTTTAGGAAATCTAAAAAAATATTGGTGTATTATTACCTTAAAAAATAAAATAAATAAAAACGGTAACTCCCATTGCCCATTGGACACATCAGTAGACAAAAACCTGTAAAGTAAACAAGAAAACCCATCCGCAAAACTCATTTCATTCCCAAAAATACAAATAAATTACACTTAGAGCCTCATTACAATGTCGGGCGGACCGTTGCGGTCTCCAGACTGACCGACCTCTGGTCGGCGGTCCTGACACCGCTATTACAATGCGACCGCACATGGTGCAGTCGCATAATCCCATTTCTCTAATGTAAACCGGCCGCAGCACAAGCTCCCATAAAGAAATGTGATTTTCTGTTAATTCCTGCACCTCACGGTGCCTGCCACGCGGTGCAGGGATTAACAGGGGGCACCATAGATGCCCCCTCGGCCCCCAACCGGAGGCCGCAGGGAGAAGGGGGCCCTGCTAAGGGCCCCCAAAGTTGCTTTCCAACAGGCTTCCTATGTCGGACAGCCCGACATAGAAAGCCTGTGGGAAACCGACATCGCAATCCTGAAGGCGGAAACTCCATCTTTAAGGGATTACGTGCCGGTTCCGTCTGGAGGACAGGCTCCTTGAGCCCGTCTGAAGCCAGCCGGAATGACCGGCCAATTTCACTTCCGACCGCCGTCATTGTATTACGGCGGTCAAAAGTGGAACCTATGATGTCGGTCGAAAAGCCTCTGACCACAGGTCGGAGGCTTTCCGACCAGCATCATAATAGGGCCCTTAATCGTCATAAAGTAAGTAACATAACACAATGTGACATAATATAATGATACATTACTAACACAGTATAAGAAAACCCACTAGTGAGTTACACAACTATTGATACAACTAAATGGTCAAAAAACCCAGAAATAACTCTATAACTTATCTATAGACCTCCCACCCTGAAAATCATTATAAAAATAAAAAAAAAGGACTTAAGTGTTCTGAGGAACAGCAGCACCTTACCGCAACATGGATCCCAAATAGTAGACTGAAAATTACACAAAATTAATTAATCACAGTCCAACATAAACAATTTTTAAGAAAGTGTAGGACAATGAAAAGGGTGACATTTACTATTCCCACTCCAATCTAAACCAATTTGGGGAAGGTGTTGGACACTAAAGGGGTGACATTCACTATTCCCGCTTTAATCTATACCAATTTGGAGAAGGTGTTGGACACTAAGGGCCTTATTAGGATGGTGGTCAGCCCGCACACCAACAGGCCATCGGTGGCAGTCCGACCATGGCATTTTAATGCAGGCGGTCGGACCCTAAGTGGTCGGGGGAAGACCATCGCCTCCCGACAGGGTTGTGGTCGGAATGGCAATCCCGAAATGAGGCAGTGCCGATGGGGGCACCACCGTTGGGATTACGATATCTCTTTCCAACAGCCTTTTCATGTCGGAAAGACCGCCATGAAAAGGCTGTTGAAAACGGATTTCGGGGGCCTCCGACTGTCGTGGCCCACTGTAAAATGGCCCAGGGGGTACATGTAGTGCCCCCACGCACCTCCATGCACCACCTGGTGCAAGTCACTCAGTGGATGGGTGTGCAGAAAGTTCTGCTTTACACGGCGGCTTGGCTGTGGCCCTTGCCCTTGGCCGCAGCACAAGCCGAAGTGCAAAGGAGCACTTTCCGACCACCAGCCCGGCAGTTGCTTCGTAATGCGGGGGTCGGACCACCGACTGCTTTTTTAAAATTTGTATTAGTCCTCATTACGCAATAACTGAATGGAGTATATTCAATAGCAAGTTTACCACGTTAGGGGAGCCTTTGTACCATACTGTACCGACTTCGGAGCTTTCCCATCTCACACAGCTTGATTTAGCTTCACGTACGAGAGTGTTGTATTGGACACCAGGCATCCCCTACGCATCTTGCCTACTCCTTTCTTACAGGGAGTCTAAAACTGTACCAACCTCTCCCATCTCTTTATTGCAGCAGCGCTTAATCATTGGACTTCCATCGATATTAGTTATAGCCCATTATCTGTCCAATACTGTTCCCACATATCCCAAAATGTAATCTCTTGCTATGTGTACCAGCCCTATCTAGAGTATTTATCCTAAGCACTGAATTCAACCATTCTTCCTGAGTAGGCACTGCTGGACTAACCCATTTAATACAAATCTCACGCCTGGCCAATAATACTAATAAAAAAGCAGATTTCTTTGTTTTTTAATTAAGTTAAATCCTACCCTGTCTTCCGTAACCACATCCACTCCAAACATAACTAATTGGACGCTTACCTGTATTTCTTGATGAAATACTTCTGAAAGGATCTTACCCACCGCTTCACAGAAGCTCTGTAATCGGGGGCACTGCCAAAACATATGGATATCATCCGCTCGTTCCTCGTCGCATTTCAGACACCGTCTCACACCTCCGCTTCTCAATTTAGACATCTTCTTTGGCGTCCAATATGCTCTATGCAGGGTGAATAGATAATTTTTCCTGAGTGGTGCAGATTTAATGTCATAGCCACAAGTAGCTGCAGATACTTGCCATAATAATGATACATCCAGCGATGGCAGCGCCTTCCCCCAGATCTCGATGGGTAAGGTGAAATCCTCCCGTCCTTCAGAAATAAGCGTCCAATACCAGTATGCTACTTCTTTCCTAAAAGATTCCCCTTGGATCTTAAACTCCAACTCTGGGTTTCCTTCACCTTCCTCTCTCAAAGATGTTGCCCAGCTAGTCAATTGATAAAATTTAAACTTAGACAAAGCTCCTTTGGTCAATACAGTTAAAAAGTCCCAGTCGACGATTGTGGACCCTGTTAAGATCTGTCCCCATTCCACTATTCTTTCATCTCTTAAAGGAGCAGATAATACGTCCTTCAGACATTCCGGCGTTCCTGGCGAGTCCCAGATTGGAGCATGTTGACTATAATAAGGAATCTTCCACAAACGCCTTAACTGGACCCACAGTCTGACTGCCGAGTCCAGAGCCTTTAATTTTACTTTCTTGAAGAATTTTGTATGGCCAAATTTGTACAGAAAATGACTTCCTTCTGGGCCTGTCATCGCTTGCATATATCGTGGAAAAAAACGGTAATCCTTAAATAACACTCTGAAGTTTTTGAAATGAAAAGCCCTATAATATTGGAGCAGGTCTGGGCTGGCTATACCACCCTGTTCTTTCTTCATCCTTAGTTTCTTCCAGGAAATTCTAACCCCTCTCGAAGCCCAGATGAAACTACTAATATCTCCCTGCATTCTATTAATCCACTCTTTTTTAAATTCCAGGGGTATCGTATTAAAAATATATGTGAATTTAGGTAGTATCATCATCTTGACTAAATTGGAGCGACCCAAAAATGAGAGAGGGAGACTCCTCCGTGCATTAAGGAGTTTTTTGACTCTGTTTGAACTTTATTAAAGTTTACTTGCGCGATCTTCTTCACCTCTCCCACAATCTGAATGCCCAAATATCTGATTTGTTGTTTTACCAAAGGATCATTATATTGAGTATTCCAGCCCATAACCTCAGTCTTCTGCTGGTTTATTTGATAACCGGAAACTTTGCCAAAATGTTCCATTATCTCTATTATTCTTGGGAGTGAAGCGGTCAGGTCATTTGTAAATACCATTAAGGGGTCGATTCCGATTCGGGCAGGAAAAAGCACCGACCGACTCGGATCCGGAAAAAATACCGACCGACACGTACCCGTGGCGCACGACACGCCAAGTACGATGCAAGGCGCGAAAAATCCGACCGACACGTACCGAAACAAAGTCGACCGACCGAGCCGCACGGAAAGCAGCAATCCGGCCGGAAAAACACGCGAATCCAACCGACCGACACGCACCCGGAACAAATCCGACCGAAACGTACACGCGAACTCCAAACCGCAAAGTACGATGCAAGGCGCGAAAACCACGAGCGAGTCGGACGGAGGCCAAGCCGTACGACCGACACGCATACAAAACCGAGCCGAAGCAACACAATACACCGCGACCGACGCGTACGCAGCATAGAAAACTGCACAAACACAGCGTGAACGAAACGGAGAACACCGTACGAGACCAATGCAGGGTCCGACTCGGTCACAAGAACGTTTCCAACATACACAAACAGCACAAAGGAAAAATCACCCAAAAAAAGGCCAAACAAGCAATTACCAAGCCAATAAATACTGGGGGGTGGGGACAGAGAACAAAGACACACCCACAACTCCACCTATATAAAGGACACAAATCACTACCATGAGCCTTTGCAAATGCCATTCCACTGCCAGCACCCAAGAGAAAGCAACCACACACCCACAGCTCATCCCTCACACAAGCCACACACCATCAGCACACCAACAAATACCTACCTCACATACACCCAGCAAAACACACACTCACACACCCTCACCTGCACACCAACACACACATCACCCACCATCACCACCCATCACCATGCCCCCCAAGAAGAATCCCAAGTTCCTAGATAGTGAATTGGAAGTCATGGTAGACGAGATCCTCAGGGTGGAGCCACAGCTGTTTGGCACATTGGTCCAACAGACCCCCATGTCGCAGAAAACCAAGATGTGGGAGAGGATCATCAACAGGGTGAACGCCCAATCACCATGTCGGCGCACAAAGACCGACATCCAGAACAGGTGGTATGACGTGCGCAGGAGGGTACGGAAAATGCTGAAGCAAGACTACATCAACAGCCAACACACCGGCAGTGGCCCTCCTGCCAAGCCAATATACCTCAGGCCCTGGGAGGAGAAGGTGCGGGCCATCCTTCCGCCAGTGAGCGTATATGGACTAGAGGACATCCCAGAGCCTGGTGAGTACACAACAAATGTACACAATATACTGCCACAAAACACACACACATCACTGTCAAGGGGAGAGTCAAACCATGCACTCATAGCAATTACACAGCAACCAGAACAGAATCATCCCAAAATGTGTATGTCAGTCAGATAAACACAACACATGCCATCAAAAAAGTCACATCCAACTGTGCCATCACATGTACAAACAACTACAACTACAGCTAGGCAGTGGCACAAATAGAACTAACAAACACATCCAGACATGTAGCCACCACAACAACACCAACACACAGTGAAGAACACTCAAAGGAAGGAATTCTGTGTATGCTGGCCAAGTCAGTGTAGCCAATAGCATCATGGGAGTCGCAGTCACACATATTGCCCCCCACAACTGCCCCATCAACACCACCATGAACCATGCGCACATCACAGGGAGTGGAGAAGGACTCACAAGATGGCTGACACTGGCTACTGCTGTGGGGAGCACAAAGCCCTGCTGGCAACTGTGCACCAACAAACAGCAGGACACCACTGACTGACATCCTGAGAGACAACTTCCACTGCCTGCAATGCAAGCACGTTCCATGGTGGGATATCTGGCTGGCTGGGTGGGAAGGAGGACTTGCAGCACTAACCATAGTCACAAGCACCTCCCCTCACACACACCCCAACACAAACTCCACAGAACCCACCTGGTAGAATGCAATGCCCCCATCCTAACACAAGATCCCACAAACAACCACCACCCTGGGTTATGTTGTGTGAAGCACAGGGACACTCTTGGGACTCTTAGCCAAACAACTGCCAGGACAACACTCCCAGCCATCCTGTCAGCACAGCCAGCCCACCCCACAGGGAAGCAGAATCAAAAGGAAGGAAGCATGGGCATGCTGGGAAGGGGGTGGAGGCAATAGCATGATGGGAGTCGTAGTCACTGATATTGGTCACCCCCACAACTGTCCCATCAACACCACCCTGAACCATGCTCACATCACAGGGAGTGGAGAAGGACTCACAAGATGGCTGACACTGGCTACTGCTGTGGGGAGCACAAGGCCCTGCTGGCAACTGTGCACCAACAAACAGCAGGACACCACTGACTGACATCCTGAGAGACAACTTACACTCCCTGCAATGCAAGCACGTTCCATGGTGGGATATCTGGCTAGCTGGGTGGGAAGGGGGACTTGCAGCACTGACCATAGTCACAAGCACCTCCCCTCACACACACCCCAACACAAACTCCACAGAACCCACCTGGTAGAATGCAATGCCCCCATCCTAACACAAGATCCCACAAAGAACCACCACCCTGGGTTATGTTGTGTGAAGCACAGGGACACTCTTGGGACTCTTAGCCAAACAACTGCCAGGACAACACTCCCAGCCATCCTGTCAGCACAGCCAGCCCACCCCACAGGGAAGCAGAATCAAAAGGAAGGAAGCATGGGCATGCTGGGAAGGGGGTGGAGGCAATAGCATGATGGGAGTCGTAGTCACTGATATTGGTCACCCCCACAACTGTCCCATCAACACCACCCTGAACCATGCTCACATCACAGGGAGTGGAGAAGGACTCACAAGATGGCTGACACTGGCTACTGCTGTGGGGAGCACAAGGCCCTGCTGGCAAATGTGCACCAACAAACAGCAGGACACCACTGACTGACATCCTGAGAGACAACTTACACTCCCTGCAATGCAAGCACGTTCCATGGTGGGATATCTGGCTGGCTGGCTGGGTGGGAAGGGGGACTTGCAGCACTGACTATAGTCACAAGCACCTCCCCTCACACCCCCCCAACACAAACTCCACAGTACCCACCTGGTAGAATGCAATGCCCTCCATCCTAACACAAGATCCCACAAAGAACCACCACCCTGGGTTATGTTGTGTGAAGCACAGGGACACTCTTGGGACTCTTAGCCAAACAACTGCCAGGACAACACTCCCAGCCATCCTGTCAGCACAGCCAGCCCACCCCACAGGGAAGCAGAGTCAAAAGGAAGGAAGCATGGGCATGCTGGGAAGGGGGAGGAGGCAATAGCATGATGGGAGTCGTAGTCACAGCTCTACATCCCCCACCACATGGCCCAGCAAGCTCACACTCACGCATGCACATCCCACAGAGAGTGGAAAGGCCCATCAAAGATGTCTGACACTGTTGCTGTGTCGTGGGGAGCACAAGGGCATGCTGGGTACTGCACACCAACCAACAGCAGGACACCACTGTCAGCCATCTTGCCATTGCTCTCACACCCACACACACTGAACTCCACACAAAAGCAAGTAAGTATGGGAATGCTGGGAAGTGGGGTGGAGGCAATGGCATGATGGGAGTCGTAGTCACAGACATAGCTCACCCCCACAACTGTCCCATCAACACCACCCTGAACCATGCTCACATCACAGGGAGTGGAGAAGGACTCACAAGATGGCTGACACTGGCTACTGCTGTGGGGAGCACAAGGCCCTGCTGGCAAATGTGCACCAACAAACAGCAGGACACCACTGACTGACATCCTGAGAGACAACTTACACTCCCTGCAATGCAAGCACGTTCCATGGTGGGATATCTGGCTGGCTGGCTGGGTGGGAAGGGGGACTTGCAGCACTGACTATAGTCACAAGCACCTCCCCTCACACCCCCCCAACACAAACTCCACAGTACCCACCTGGTAGAATGCAATGCCCTCCATCCTAACACAAGATCCCACAAAGAACCACCACCCTGGGTTATGTTGTGTGAAGCACAGGGACACTCTTGGGACTCTTAGCCAAACAACTGCCAGGACAACACTCCCAGCCATCCTGTCAGCACAGCCAGCCCACCCCACAGGGAAGCAGAGTCAAAAGGAAGGAAGCATGGGCATGGTGGGAAGGGGGGTGGAGGCAATAGCATGATGGGAGTCGTAGTCACTGATATTGGTCACCCCCACAACTGTCCCATCAACACCACCCTGAACCATGCTCACATCACAGGGAGTGGAGAAGGACTCACAAGATGGCTGACACTGGCTACTGCTGTGGGGAGCACAAGGCCCTGCTGCCAACTGTGCACCAACAAACAGCAGGACACCACTGACTGACATCCTGAGAGACAACTTACACTCCCTGCAACGCAAGCACGTTCCATGGTGGGATAACTGACTGGCTGGGTGGGTGGGAAGGAGGTCCGGCTGCCAACCAAACACAACCAATGCAGACCATGTTCACACCCCAGAAAATACATAGAAATGCCCAAATAATGCAGGACAATGTGCCACACCAATATCAACCCCTGACTGTGACGACTCAGGACAATGCAATGTACAGGCCCGCACCCAGAGGCACAGTCACAACTGTCATGTGTGTCAACCATTGATGCCTGCAGAAACATGACATACATTGTTTGTGTCTCCCAAAAACAGGTGATGATGGGGACACAGCAGCAGACGCTGAGGAGTCCCAGTCCCAGGCTCAAGAGGATGCCGAGCTCACTGGCGTCGTACAGCCTCTGTCCTCCTCGGACGATGAAGAACAACCTGGCACATCCGGTGCAAGTCAACATGCAGCACCAGCAGGACCACCAGCTGCAGCACCAGCAGGACCACCAGCTGCACCCCCTGCACCCACCCCTACAACGACTGTCACCACGAATACCATCCCTGCCGACATGGACAGAATAAGGAGCAACACCAGCACAGTGACCCTGGACCAACCTGGGGCCATGGACACCACCACCACCACCAACCCCCAAGGTGGACCAGGGTTATCTGTGCGTGCCACTGCACACACTGCACATGTCAGCAGGGGTGGTGGGAGGGGTGGGAGACAGAGGTCGCTGCTTGCAGACGTTGCTGGTGTGCATGATGACCCACAACTGGTACGCATAGCTGATGCGTACCAGTCCAGCACCGGAGAGCTCAGCCAGGTAGTGGGGCTCCTCAGAGACATTAAACAGCAGCAGGCTGCCCATCATGCCCGCTTGGACTCCCACATGTCCCACGTGGAGTCACACATGTCCCGTGTGGACTCACACATGTCCCGCGTGGAGTCCAAGTGGGATGCACTGCATGAGATGACGGCGGTGCACAGGGACATTTTACAATGCCTCCGCCAGATGAACAGCAACCAGTCCACACCTCCCTGTGTGCCAACAACATCTGGTGCCGAACAAACTGCAACTGCCACAGGGAGGGAGGAGGACTCTGGCGGAGAGTCCCCTGCACCGCAGCAGCCTGCACTTGAGGGCCCCCCCCCAAGAAGAGGGGTCGTCCGAGGAGGGAAAAGTGAGAGGCCGATGGCCAAGCGCAACTCCCAGGAAGCCTGAACCTGTTCTGGATGTTCGCCTTTGTGCACAGACTGTTCACCCTGTTGACGGCAACACTACTCCCACACATTGCATGGGGAGTACAAGTTGGACCAATGTGTCAGACAACTGTGGCCCCGATACTGGGGATCCTGTCTACCCGGACTTTCAATTCACCTAGGAACTTGGGATTGCAAGATTCATGTACAGCACAACCCATCCTATGCACTATTAACACAAATGTATCACAATAAACACACTAATACACCATACTTGCCTCTGTCGTGATTCCAACGTGGGTGCTGTTATGGGGATGATGAACTGCAAAATTACACTGTGTATGCGAACTGCAACAGCAAGGACAACACAGGCATGTGAGTACAGGAAACGTGACACACATGAGGGAGACACACCACCAGGGCTACACGACACATACACACCTAGGCCATCTGACTCATTGCCTACACTGATGTTGCCAGGGAAGACGGTGCAATGCACAGACACCACACCCATTCCCAGTTGTAGTCAAGTAGCCCACAGGTGCAGTAAGCAAATGGCAGTCAAATATGTGACCACAGACAACGCACATCACAAAGTGAAGCACAGGTTTATTACACAGTTGCAACATGCCGTAACCACTACAGATGCAAGGTAACCCCACCTGGCAGCGGGCACACAGTCAACAACTGTAGACGGAAGGAAGTCCATGGGTGTGGCGCACATCACCTGTAGGGACACAACAGCTACCAGCCTGGATGTGCAATCACGTCGTCGGTGGACACAGTTGACCAAACGAATCTGAAAGTACCCTGTGAAGGACAGAAATGACACACAGTCAAAAGCAATGGAGTACAGGACAGAACAGCAAAACACATGCACAATACATGTTACAAGATACCCACCCAGAACCAAGTTAGCATGTCAACACTGTTGGGGAGTACAGCCCACCTGTCACCACACATCGCAACACACATCCAGTCAAGTGGCCCATGGACACACTCCCACAGCACCAGAGCACCACCCACACATCATGCCAACTCACATCATTGACATGACACCTCAGGATACTCACATTCAGCTAAAGAAGTTGGTGATGAGCTGTGTGCGGACATCACCATCACCATCATCATCATCATCATCGTCACTGGCATCGTGGTCCAGGCCAGGATCCTCCACAGGTGGCGGATGTTGGTCATTGTCATCCTGGATGAGAGGCAACTCCTTCCGCACTGCCAGGTTGTGGAGCATGCAGCAGACGATGATAATCTTGCACACTTTCGCAGGGGCATATGGGAGGGACCCTCCGGTCTTGTCCAGGCAGCGGAAGCGGCTCTTCAGGAGACCAAAGGTCCGCTCAATCACTCTCCTGGTCCGACCATGTGCCTCATTGTAGCGCATCTGGGCAGGTGTCACAGGGTTCCTGAGGGGTGTCAGCAACCACGGCATGTTGGGGTATCCCGAGTCACCTACGGACAGACAAGTGCACATTAGCTGACTTGGAACAGTGGGCGGAATACTACAGATCAGATCACACACAATGGCACAAAGTCAGTACACACCGACAAGCCAGGCACGCTGGTTCTGCATCTGTGCCATCATCCTGGGGATGCGACTACTCCTCATCACAAAGGCATCGTGTGCTGAACCAGGGAAACGGGCACACACGTGTGTGATGGTCATGTCTGCAAGACACACCACCAGTGCATTGACCGAGTGGTAGTGCTTGCGGTTCCTGTAGGCCTGCTCCTGGGCCTGTGGTGGTACCAAAGCCACATGTGTCCCATCAATGGAGCCAATTACATGCGGCATCCTCCCCAGGGCATAAAAGTCACTCTTCACGTCAGTGAGTCGTCGCAGTCTAGGGAAATAGATGTACCGGTTCAGGAAGAGCAACATTGCCGCCATAACATCGCGGAGCACACGGCTGAACATGGTCTGTGACATCCCACCAGCAGTCGCCACAGTATGTTGGAAGGTACCAGTGGCAAAGAAGTGTAGGGCTGCCATCACCTTCACCTTGGGGGTCAGCGCTGTAGGATACGGCCGGCCAGGCTGCAAATGTGGGGACAACTGCACTGCCAAATCCTCAATCAGCTGCCTGGTGAAGCGGTACCGTCGGATGCTGTCCCGTTCCACCATCGTTGCCAGGTCTGGGAATGGCCGATGGACAGCAGGAGCCCTGCAGTGCAGAGGAGAAGTAAGCAAGATTGTCAGTCACCCCACATATGCGGCATTGAACACACTCAAGATCCCAACATACATCATTATGAGGCACAACTACATGAAGTGTGCAGTACCGGAAGGACATGTATGGTACATACATGGCCAACATCTGTCAACACGGTCCAACAGGTGGCATCAATTAGTCCCAGGTTGGCCCATTGGATATCATGAGGCCGTGTCACAGTTCCCATCTCCTGCTGCCGTGTCACAATAACCCCCCACAGGGACATGTGAGGACAGATGTGCCCCAGGCACCACAGCTCAACGACAGGTACATTCCCAGGGACCCTGTAATGCCACATGGACACTGGCATTACATGGAGTATCATGTATACACCACAGCAAAACAACCATGACCCCCACAGGTAGTGGCCCCACTTGCCACGGCAGGACAGACATGGACGTCTGTGACACACACGCACAACATCAGAGTCCATGCACACACAACGTGGATGTGGAGACTGTCTCCCATTGTGCACATGAAATCAGAGACATTGTAAACACCACATGCACAAAGACTGTGGAGGACCATCACTATTGTGCCACTGGGACACCCTGGCTCAAACATACCGTCCCACATGGGACTCACGGGGTATGTGACATGACATACACATACACCACTGTGAAATGTGACCATGGCACATGCACAGATATGAACAGTTGCACATCACAGTGGTCACGTACACGTAACACCCAGGATCCTGTCCCCATGAACACGTGCACAGCCTGGGGGTGGCTGCCCACAGGTGACACCCACAGGACAACATGTACACCAACATACACACAATAGGAAATGCAGCCTTACATGCCTAATGATAAAGTTTGGACAGGCTGTCGTGATGTAGGTGTGCCCCTCACTCCCTGGGAGCTATCTGTGGCTGGCATATGTCCATCTGAGACAGGCATGCTGACATATGCCAGTCACATGTACAGTGATGCGTTGAACAGCAATGGACCGATCGGTGCCTCCGGCCGGCCCATTGCTTTCAATGTGTGCGGGTACGCGTTGTACCCCTGTGCGCGTTGAACTGCAATGGACCGATCGGTGCCTCCGGCCGGCCCATTGCTTTCAATGTGTGCGGGTACGCGTTGTACCCCTGTGCGCGTTGAACTGCAATGGACCGATCGGTGCCTCCGGCCGGCCCATTGCTTTCAATGTGTGCGGGTACGCGTTGTACCCCTGTGCGCGTTGAACAGCAATGGACCGATCGGTGCCTCCGGCCGGCCCATTGCTTTCAATGTGTGCGGGTACGCGTTGTACCCCTGTGCGCGTTGAACTGCAATGGACCGATCGGTGCCTCCGGCCGGCCCATTGCTTTCAATGTGTGCGGGTACGCGTTGTACCCCTGTGCGCGTTGAACTGCAATGGACCGATCGGTGCCTCCGGCCGGCCCATTGCTTTCAATGTGTGCGGGTACGCGTTGTACCCCTGTGCGCGTTGAACAGCAATGGACCGATCGGTGCCTCCGGCCGGCCCATTGCTTTCAATGTGTGCGGGTACGCGTTGTACCCCTGTGCGCGTTGAACTGCAATGGACCGATCGGTGCCTCCGGCCGGCCCATTGCTTTCAATGTGTGCGGGTACGCGTTGTACCCCTGTGCGCGTTGAACAGCAATGGACCGATCGGTGCCTCCGGCCGGCCCATTGCTTTCAATGTGTGCGGGTACGCGTTGTACCCCTGTGCGCGTTGAACAGCAATGGACCGATCGGTGCCTCCGGCCGGCCCATTGCTTTCAATGTGTGCGGGTACGCGTTGTACCCCTGTGCGCGTTGAACTGCAATGGACCGATCGGTGCCTCCGGCCGGCCCATTGCTTTCAATGTGTGCGGGTACGCGTTGTACCCCTGTGCGCGTTGAACAGCAATGGACCGATCGGTGCCTCCGGCCGGCCCATTGCTTTCAATGTGTGTGGGTATGCGTTGTACCCCTGTGCGCGTTGAACAGCAATGGACCGATCGGTGCGCACCCATTGACAATGGGCTTGCCTGGCAACGGACGCGTTTTCGAATTTCGAACGAGTCGGTTGCTGGAAAATCAGTTGGTCACCCACAACAATGTTGCAAAATCATGTATGTCATGAAGTTGAAGATTTGAAGGATGCTGTGGGCGTGTTTTGGTGCTGCTATTCCATGGATTGGCCAGATTCAGAAGATGCAAACGACTTGGACCTATCACTTTGGACACAAGGGACAGTATCTGCCTCTCCAGCACATATATATTGCTGGCTGTTCCCCTGAGAGCCCACTTGCCTGCACTACATGCTCCAAGACGACATCTGCCACTGCACTGCTGCTGTCTCTGCCCCTCTGGACCCTGCAATGGCACGTACTGTGGAGAGAGCCCCAGCCTTCAGCCTTGAAGAGAACCAGGCCCTGCTGGACAGCCTACTTCCACAGTACAGCAAGCTGTATGGGACACCAGGGGAGCAGGTGAGTGTTCTGTGCACTGCCTTTCTGAATGTGCATTTTGTCTGACTAGCAAGGCTGAGAGTCTGCACGCCACTGGCTAGCAGGCTCACTGAGTAGTTGTCACCCCCCATAGTGTGTAGTGACTTGCACTGGACAGGTATGGTGCAGTGACAGTGCATTTGAACATGGTTTTACTTCCCATGCAATGATACCATGTAGTGACGTCTGGCAAACTGTCCATGGTCAGCTTTGCACTGCCTGTGTACATCATGTGCCCCTGTGATTGAGACATGTATATACAACTGTGTCATGCACGGATATGTTGCATGTGTGGTAATGGCCTTTTCACTTTGTCATCCTCACAGGTTAATGCCCATCGGAAGCAGGAAATCTGGAAGGACATCGTCCGGGCTGTCCGGTCCGTGGGGGTCTACAAGCGCCGGATCCGCAACTGCCAGAAGAGGTGGCAGGACCTTCGGGGCTGGACCCGGAGGATTGCACGGGTCCAGCTGAAGCTGTCGCCTCCTCGCAGGAGGGGCGGAACACGGACCCTGACCCCCACATGCTCCAGATCCTGGCGGTGGTGTTTCCAGACCTGGATGGGCAGCTGAAGGCCAGACAGCAGCAAGGAGGGGGTGAGTCAAAGACTGCACTGTGAACTCTGTATTACATGCTTTGTGCCCTCCTCTGGCCTGGTTCAACTGCCACAGTGCAGCAGTCATGTTGTCCAGGAGCCATGTCCCTCTATTGTGCACTGCCCACTGCTCATCTGATACCCAGGTGTGGCCCTTACAGTCAGGGAATTGTGTCACTTGGGACTGTGTCCTTGCAGTTTGCTTCACTAAAGGTGGGGGACAGCATCTGTTTCCCTAACTCTGTTGTGGGCATCATGGGTGGGTCCATTGTTCACACAACGCCTGGGTTTGGACATGTGATCTGCGTGTTGCTTTGATATGCGGTCCACTTGCTGAGCTGAGCCACCACATGTGCCTGGGGTATGTGGCACACGCCCATGCAGCGGGTGGGAACAATGTTTGTGCCCCAGGAGTGTGCAGATTACGTGTGTCACACATACATAGCCAGCTATCCACTGTCCAGGGCACATCCCTCATTCATGTGGAGCAGGACAGTCATGCCTACTCCAGGCCATGCAATGCACTCTGTACTCCCACTCCCGTGTATCAGCTGACACATTGTGCACAGTGATTTGACCCCTCCGGTGTCTGCCTCTGTGTCAGTGTGCTGTGGATTAGTTGCCAGGACTGCTGGGGTGTTTCTTGGTAGGGGCTCAGCATGCCCCTGGAGATGTGACCATAGGAGACGATACTTGTGTGTCACATAGGTGTTTGATCAGCTGCCCGTGCAGACTGGGGTATGCGAATGTGATGTTCAGGCAGCTGTTCCCCATTCACAGCAAATTGTGAGGGGCTCAGGTTCAGAGGGTAGTGTCACAGGTCTCCCATATGTCCAATAGGTGTGACCTGGACAGATGAGGGTTGAGATGATGTGTTGTGTGGGGGATGTACATGTGCACTTGTGCAGCTCCAGGACTTGCATTCCCCATGACCTACTATTGTGACACAGTGCATAGTGTTGTTGTCTGGCTGCCAAGTCATACATCACTGAGACAGTGATGTATGACTTAACAGTCATGCCTCTGCCATGGCATGTGTCAACTTATTTGTGGTCCTGCAGGGGAGTGACATGTGCTACATGCACACCATAGTGGCGCTGGCTATCAGGACATGGGTGCATCATGGTGTCTGTCGCTGGTATGCATCACATGCATTTCCTATTTGACTCTGGGCATCCCTTTCATCCGGAAACCTGTACTGACTCAGTGGCAAGAGCTGTGATGTGTCCACACCGTGTCCTCTGCACTGTCCAACTACTGTGTACTTGGTGCATGTGTCCACACTGGGGTGTTGCAATCCAACAGACACCAGACAGATGGGTGCAAGGCCATGTGGGATGTGAGTGCCATGCTTGGCATCAGACTGACAATTGGCTTCTCCTGTTCAGTTAGGGCACTTTTAGCAATGTACAACTAATGATGCCAGGGCTTGCTCTGTGATGTGCTGTGCTCACAGTGGTGTGTGCGTTTTGTGCAGGTGACTGATGTCTGTCTGTTTCCCCATTGTTTGCAGATACATCCACGGCCACGGAAGGGGACAGCTCCACGGACCAGGAGGAGCCAGAGAGCCAGACTGGGTCAGCAGCCGAGGAGTGGTCGGAGGGACCCAGTGGCACGGAGGGCGAGGGGAGCCACACCGAGGAATCCTCAGCACCATCCACCTCAGCTGAGGACCAGAGCAACTCGGAGGATGACTCCCTTGTGGAGGCGGGTGTCAGCAGCCACCACACCCCAGCTAGTGTTGCTGTCCCCGCCACCACCAGCACCACCACCGCCCTCCCATCGGCTCCCATTCCCAAGGTCCGTGGAGGCTCCCATGTTCGGGAGCGTGTCTCCTTTGGCCCAGGCACCGCACCCCCTGCCCCTGTGTCCCCTGCTGCCCTGAGTGAGGAGTCTGTGGACCTCCTTCGCCAGCTCCATGTAGGGCAGACAGCCATGCTGAGTGTCCTCCATGCGCACACCGCACTGTTGACTCAGCTGGTGTCGTTCATGGAGGGCATCTCATCGGGCATGTCTGACCTACAGAGGGGCAACAGGTCCATGGACTCCTCCCTGACGGCAGCAGTGTCCCTCCTCAGACAGTCCCTCACCCCTCCTGCCTCTGCTCCATCCACACTCCCCAGCACCTTGCCCGTCCCAAGCACACACACACCGGCACAGGCACACACCAGCACACACACATCCAGCACACAGACACACACGCCACAAACTAAACGCACACGCACGCACAGTCAGGGGACTGAAACCAGACTCACAGGGGATGGGGCCCTGGTACACACACACGCATCCACAGGCACTGCGCAGTCCTCAGTTGCCTCTCCCTCCAAAGCACCCTCCCTTGCCTCACCTGCAACCCCAAAGACCCAGCGCCTCTTCCTCAGTGACCTCGGCCTCTTCCCCTCCGATCCAGCTGCCCCAGCATCCAGGGGGAAGAGGAAGCCCCCCACACGGAGCAGAGTGCCCCTCGCCCCCGGACACCCTCCCCCAGGTGCAGACAGACTGAGGCCCCCACCCGCAAGTCCCCCGGAGTGGTAAGAGCAAGACCCCGCCGCCGCCCTGCAGCTCAAGCACCAGGTCACCTTCCTCCATCCCTCAGGCCCCCACTCCACAGGTGCCCCCGCCACACCCTGCCCCAGGTTCCCCCACCCACAGATATACCATCCCCAAGAGGCTCCGGCCTTCTCCCCCTGCCACTTGCTCTCCCGGCACCACACCCCCGCTGCGCTTGTCTGTGCCACTGATGTGGTGAGGGTGTCCTCCCCCTCTGTCCAGCCCACCTTGCCTGTTCCCCATTCTCCTCCCCTGGTGGTAGGCACTGCAGTGGAGTCCACTACCACCCTGTCTGACTTGGGCACTGCAGTGGCGGACCTGTCCACTCCATCTGCAGGGTCCACTGCAGTCGTGCCGGCACCCACAACATCTGAGCCATGCCCCCCAGTTGTGCCGGCACACACCATGTCAGACACCTCCACTGCAGTTGTCAGTGGCTCTCCAGCACCCACCACCCCTTCCCTGCTTCCTCCTGGTGAGCCCTGATCCTGTCCCTGCGGTGCCTGGCCTACCCCCCGGTTGCCCCTCCTAGTGGATTGTCCCTGGTTTTGTGCAGGCATGTGTAGGGTGGCATCTGCCACTGTCACCCACTTGTGACTTTGTTGATGGACTGGCCATTGGCCTTTGTTTATGTTCTACCGGACTTCTACTTTTAATGCCACATATGCTGAATAAAGCAACTTTCTGTTCTCTAGTGCTTTTGCTTCTGATGTACATGATGTTGATGATGCTAAGAATGCCCTTGCTGCAGTGATGGTGATATTTGGTCTCATGATAATGAAGTGTTACTGTGCAGGAACCCATGTGGTCCAGGGGTTATGTGTCCTATCCTGTGGTGTATCCATGTCATCCATAGCAGCATCTGAGGGTGTCATGTGTTCAGTATTTGGCAATGAGTTTCCTACTTAGATTGGCAACTTCACATCTGTGGCTTCCACCCCTGCACATCTGTTGTGCCTGCCATTGTTCTATTCGTCTACTTCCCTGACCGTGTGGCCATCTCCAGTGAACATGCAGGTTTGGGCATCAATGGGGAAGGACTCATCTGTGTTGTCAGTGCAACATTGCTATACAAGTGTGTTGGATCTGTGCTGATGATTCCGTTGGCACTTCCATGACCAGGCTGATGGGACGGGAGCCCTCATTTGTTGCTAATTGTTGATTGTGTGTCCCATTGCTGCCATGGTATGGTATCTGTTCGCCTCACATCTGCAGTCTCCACAGGGTATCTGCATGTGTGTGCCCATTGGTGCAAATATGTGGGTCTGCATTCGGATGGTCACTTCTGTCATTGTGTCATTGATGATTGTTGACGGTGTCAGCCCCCATGGGTGTTGTTTGTCTGCACATGGCCAAAGTTATGTCTTATATGCACTGCAGGATTTGGCTCCCCCAATTTATGTTGCAATGGGACACATACACTACTTTGCCACTGATGTGTTTGTTGTTCTGTGACCAGGAATCATCCATGCAGTTTGGCAGTTGCACCTCTTACTTTGTCAACACTTGCCTTTTGGTCACTGTGATGATGGGGGTTTGGACCCCATTGCCACATTGTTCAAAGTGTGCTTCAGCTATGGACCCCACACTTACATTTTGGTCACTGTGATGATGGGGGTTTGGACCCCATTGCCACAATGTTCAAAATGTGCTGCAGCTATGGACCCCACACTTACCTTTTGGTCACTGTGATGATGGGGGTTTGGACCCCATTGCCACAATGTTCAAAATGTGCTTCAGCTATAGACCCCACACTTACCTTTTGGTCACTGTGATGATGGGGGTTTGGACCCCATTGCCACAATGTTCGAAATGTGCTTCAGCTATGGACCCCACACTTACCTTTTGGTCACTGTGATGATGGGGGTTTGGACCCCATTGCCACAATGTTCGAAATGTGCTTCAGCTATGGACCCCACACTTACCTTTTGGTCACTGTGATGATGGGGGTTTGGACCCCATTGCCACAATGTTCGAAATGTGCTTCAGCTATGGACCCCACACTTACATTTTGGTCACTGTGATGATGGGGGTTTGGACCCCATTGCCACAATGTTCGAAATGTGCTTCAGCTATGGACCCCACACTTACATTTTGGTCACTGTGATGAT
The DNA here is from genome assembly GCA_963921515.1 of Calotriton arnoldi. Classification (NCBI taxonomy): domain Eukaryota; kingdom Metazoa; phylum Chordata; class Amphibia; order Caudata; family Salamandridae; genus Calotriton; species Calotriton arnoldi. The sequence continues at coordinate 622,916 of CAWUFW010006008.1, forward strand.
GGGGGTTTGGACCCCATTGCCACAATGTTCAAAATGTGCTTCAGCTATGGACCCCACACTTACATTTTGGTCACTGTGATGATGGGGGTTTGGACCCCATTGCCACAATGTTCGAAATGTGCTTCAGCTATGGACCCCACACTTACCTTTTGGTCACTGTGATGATGGGGGTTTGGACCCCATTGCCACAATGGTCATGGCCTGCTTGCATTGTGGGTGCCACACACATATATGTGTGGCACATGTGCTAGGGGGTCACATTGTATGTTCAAAGTCATGTTCGGTGTTGTAGGCATTTGACACAGTCTACACACGCTTGTCATAGTGTTGGGGGGATGTCTTCTTCTTGCATTCCCTAGGTTGTGGTGTGCTGGTTGTGTCATGCATTGTCCATCCTATGAGTGGGGGTGGTAGTAGTGGTAGGCATCCTGCACCCCTGGCTAAGGGTGGTGGTAGGCATCCAGCCCCCCCTGGGTGAGGGTGGTAGTAGTGGTAGGCATCCTGCCCCCCCTGGGTGAGGGTGGTAGTAGTGGTGGGCATCCTGCCCCCCCTGGGTGAGGGTGGTAGTAGTGGTAGGCATCCTGCCCCCCCTGGCTAAGGGTGGTAGTAGTGGTAGGCATCCTGCCCCCCTGGGTGAGGGTGGTAGTAGTGGTGGGCATCCTGCCCCCCCTGGGTGAGGGTGGTAGTAGTGGTAGGCATCCTGCCCCCCCTGGGTGAGGGTGGTAGTAGTGGTAGGCATCCTGCACCCCTGGCTAAGGGTGGTGGTAGGCATCCAGCCCCCCCTGGGTGAGGGTGGTAGTAGTGGTGGGCATCCTGCCCCCTGGGTGAGGGTGGTAGTAGTGGTAGGCATCCTGCCCCCCTGGCTAAGGGTGGTAGTAGTGGTAGGCATCCTGCCCCCCTGGGTGAGGGTGGTAGTAGTGGTGGGCATCCTGCCCCCCTGGGTGAGGGTGGTAGTAGTGGTAGGCATCCTGCACCCCTGGCTAAGGGTAGTAGTGGTAGGCATCCAGCCCCCCTGGGTGAGGGTGGTAGTAGTGGTGGGCATCCTGCCCCCCTGGGTGAGGGTGGTAGTAGTGGTAGGCATCCTGCCCCCCTGGCTAAGGGTGGTAGTAGTGGTAGGCATCCTGCCCCCTGGGTGAGGGTGGTAGTAGTGGTGGGCATCCTGCCCCCCTGGGTGAGGGTGGTAGTAGTGGTAGGCATCCTGCCCCCCCCTGGGTGAGGGTGGTAGTAGTGGTAGGCATCCTGCCCCCCTGGGTGAGGGTGGTAGTAGTGGTGGGCATCCTGCCCCCTGGGTGAGGGTGGTAGTAGTGGTGGGCATCCTGCCCCCCTGGGTGAGGGTGGTAGTAGTGGTAGGCATCCTGCCCCCCTGGGTGAGGGTGGTAGTAGTGGTAAGCATCCTGCCCCCCTGGCTAAGGGTGGTAGTGGTGGTAGGCATCCTGCCCCCCTGGGTGAGGGTGGTAGTAGTGGTGGGCATCCTGCCCCCTGGGTGAGGGTGGTAGTAGTGGTTGGCATCCTGCCCCCCTGGGTGAGGGTGGTAGTAGTGGTAGGCATCCTGCCCCCCTGGGTGAGGGTGGTAGTAGTGGTAGGCATCCTGCACCCCTGGCTAAGGGTGGTAGTAGTGGTAGGCATCCAGCCCCCCTGGGTGAGGGTGGTAGTAGTGGTAGGCATCCTGCCCCCCTGGGTGAGGGTGGTAGTAGTGGTAGGCATCCTGCACCCCTGGCTAAGGGTGAGTAGTGGTAGGCATCCAGCCCCCTGGGTGAGGGTGGTAGTAGTGGTGGGCATCCTGCCCCCTGGGTGAGGGTGGTAGTAGTGGTAGGCATCCTGCCCCCCTGGCTAAGGGTGGTAGTAGTGGTAGGCATCCTGCCCCCCCCTGGGTGAGGGTGGTAGTAGTGGTAGGCATCCTGCCCCCCTGGGTGAGGGTGGTAGTAGTGGTAAGCATCCTGCCCCCCTGGCTAAGGGTGGTAGTGGTGGTAGGCATCCTGCCCCCCTGGGTGAGGGTGGTAGTAGTGGTGGGCATCCTGCCCCCTGGGTGAGGGTGGTAGTAGTGGTAGGCATCCTGCCCCCCTGGGTGAGGGTGGTAGTAGTGGTAGGCATCCTGCCCCCCTGGGTGAGGGTGGTAGTAGTGGTAGGCATCCTGCACCCCTGGCTAAGGTGGTGGTGGTAGGCATCCAGCCCCCCTGGGTGAGGGTGGTAGTAGTGGTAGGCATCCTGCCCCCCTGGGTGAGGGTGGTAGTAGTGGTGGGCATCCTGCCCCCTGGGTGAGGGTGGTATTAGTGGTAGGCATCCTGCCCCCCTGGGTGAGGGTGGTAGTAGTGGTGGGCATCCTGCCCCCCTGGGTGAGGGTGGTAGTAGTGGTAGGCATCCTGCCCCCCTGGCTAAGGGTGGTAGTAGTGGTAGGCATCCTGCCCCCCTGGGTGAGGGTGGTAGTAGTGGTAAGCATCCTGCCCCCTGGCTAAGGGTGGTAGTGGTGGTAGGCATCCTGCCCCCCTGGGTGAGGGTGGTAGTAGTGGTGGGCATCCTGCCCCCCTGGGTGAGGGTGGTAGTAGTGGTAGGCATCCTGCCCCCCTGGCTAAGGGTGGTAGTAGTGGTAGGCATCCTGCCCCCCTGGGTGAGGGTGGTAGTAGTGGTGGGCATCCTGCCCCCTGGGTGAGGGTGGTAGTAGTGGTGGGCATCCTGCCCCCCTGGGTGAGGGTGGTAGTAGTGGTAGGCATCCTGCCCCCCTGGGTGAGGGTGGTAGTAGTGATAGGCATCCTGCACCCCTGGCTAAGGGTGGTGGTAGGCATCCAGCCCCCCTGGGTGAGGGTGGTAGTAGTGGTGGGCATCCTGCCCCCCCTGGGTGAGGGTGGTAGTAGTGGTAGGCATCCTGCCCCCCTGGGTGAGGGTGGTAGTAGTGGTAGGCATCCTGCACCCCTGGCTAAGGGTGGTAGTAGGCATCCAGCCCCCTGGGTGAGGGTGGTAGTAGTGGTGGGCATCCTGCCCCCTGGGTGAGGGTGGTAGTAGTGGTAGGCATCCTGCCCCCCTGGCTAAGGGTGGTAGTAGTGGTAGGCATCCTGCCCCCCTGGGTGAGGGTGGTAGTAGTGGTGGGCATCCTGCCCCCTGGGTGAGGGTGGTAGTAGTGGTGGGCATCCTGCCCCCCTGGGTGAGGGTGGTAGTAGTGGTAGGCATCCTGCCCCCCTGGGTGAGGGTGGTAGTAGTGGTAGACATCTTGCACCCCTGGCTAAGGGTGGTGGTGAGGCATCCAGCCCCCCTGGGTGAGGGTGGTAGTAGTGGTAGGCATCCTGCCCCCCTGGCTAAGGGTGGTAGTAGTGGTAGGCATCCTGCCCCCCTGGGTGAGGGTGGTAGTAGTGGTAGGCATCCTGCCCCCCTGGCTAAGGGTGGTAGTAGTGGTAGGCATCCTGCCCCCTGGGTGAGGGTGGTAGTAGTGGTGGGCATCCTGCCCCCTGGGTGAGGGTGGTAGTAGTGGTGGGCATCCTGCCCCCCTGGGTGAGGGTGGTAGTAGTGGTAGGCATCCTGCCCCCCTGGCTAAGGGTGGTAGTAGTGGTAGGCATCCTGCCCCCCTGGGTGAGGGTGGTAGTAGTGGTAGGCATCCTGCCCCCCTGGGTGAGGGTGGTAGTAGTGGTAGGCATCCTGCCCCCTGGGTGAGGGTGGTAATAGTGGTGGGCATCCTGCCCCCCTGGGTGAGGGTGGTAGTAGTGGTAGGCATCCTGCCCCCTGGCTAAGGGTGGTAGTAGTGGTAGGCATCCTGCCCCCCTGGCTGAGGGTGGTAGTAGTGGTAAGCATCCTGCCCCCTGGCTAAGGGTGGTAGTGGTGGTAGGCATCCTGCCCCCCTGGGTGAGGGTGGTAGTAGTGGTGGGCATCCTGCCCCCTGGGTGAGGGTGGTAGTAGTGGTAGGCATCCTGCCCCCCTGGCTAAGGGTGGTAGTAGTGGTAGGCATCCTGCCCCCCTGGGTGAGGGTGGTAGTAGTGGTGGGCATCCTGCCCCCTGGGTGAGGGTGGTAGTAGTGGTGGGCATCCTGCCCCCCTGGGTGAGGGTGGTAGTAGTGGTAGGCATCCTGCCCCCCCTGGGTGAGGGTGGTAGTAGTGGTAGGCATCCTGCACCCCTGGCTAAGGGTGGTGGTAGGCATCCAGCCCCCCCTGGGTGAGGGTGGTAGTAGTGGTGGGCATCCTGCCCCCCCTGGGTGAGGGTGGTAGTAGTGGTAGGCATCCTGCCCCCCCTGGCTAAGGGTGGTAGTAGTGGTAGGCATCCTGCCCCCCCTGGGTGAGGGTGGTAGTAGTGGTGGGCATCCTGCCCCCCTGGGTGAGGGTGGTAGTAGTGGTGGGCATCCTGCCCCCCTGGGTGAGGTTGGTAGTAGTGGTAGGCATCCTGCCCCCCCTGGGTGAGGGTGGTAGTAGTGGTAGGCATCCTGCACCCCTGGCTAAGGGTGGTGGTAGGCATCCAGCCCCCCCTGGGTGAGGGTGGTAGTAGTGGTGGGCATCCTGCCCCCCCTGGGTGAGGGTGGTAGTAGTGGTAGGCATCCTGCCCCCCCTGGGTGAGGGTGGTAGTAGTGGTAGGCATCCTGCACCCCTGGCTAAGGGTGGTGGTAGGCATCCAGCCCCCCCTGGGTGAGGGTGGTAGTAGTGGTGGGCATCCTGCCCCCTGGGTGAGGGTGGTAGTAGTGGTGGGCATCCTGCCCCCCTGGGTGAGGGTGGTAGTAGTGGTAGGCATCCTGCCCCCCCTGGGTGAGGGTGGTAGTAGTGGTAGGCATCCTGCACCCCTGGCTAAGGGTGGTGGTAGGCATCCAGCCCCCCTGGGTGAGGGTGGTAGTAGTGGTAGGCATCCTGCCCCCCTGGCTAAGGGTGGTAGTAGTGGTAGGCATCCTGCCCCCCTGGGTGAGGGTGGTAGTAGTGGTAGGCATCCTGCCCCCCTGGCTAAGGGTGGTAGTAGTGGTAGGCATCCTGCCCCCCTGGGTGAGGGTGGTAGTAGTGGTGGGCATCCTGCCCCCTGGGTGAGGGTGGTAGTAGTGGTAGGCATCCTGCCCCCCTGGGTGAGGGTGGTAGTAGTGGTGGGCATCCTGCCCCCTGGGTGAGGGTGGTAGTAGTGGTGGGCATCCTGCCCCCCTGGGTGAGGGTGGTAGTAGTGGTAGGCATCCTGCCCCCCTGGGTGAGGGTGGCAGTAGTGGTAGGCATCCTGCACCCCTGGCTAAGGGTGGTGGTAGGCATCCAGCCCCCCCTGGGTGAGGGTGGTAGTAGTGGTAGGCATCCTGCCCCCCCTGGCTAAGGGTGGTAGTAGTGGTAGGCATCCTGCCCCCCTGGGTGAGGGTGGTAGTAGTGGTAGGCATCCTGCCCCCTGGCTAAGGGTGGTAGTAGTGGTAGGCATCCTGCCCCCCTGGGTGAGGGTGGTAGTAGTGGTGGGCATCCTGCCCCCCTGGGTGAGGGTGGTAGTAGTGGTGGGCATCCTGCCCCCCTGGGTGAGGGTGGTAGTAGTGGTAGGCATCCTGCCCCCTGGCTAAGGGTGGTAGTAGTGGTAGGCATCCTGCCCCCCTGGGTGAGGGTGGTAGTAGTGGTGGGCATCCTGCCCCCTGGGTGAGGGTGGTAGTAGTGGTAGGCATCCTGCCCCCTGGGTGAGGGTGGTAGTAGTGGTAGGCATCCTGCCCCCCTGGCTAAGGGTGGTAGTAGTGGTAGGCATCCTGCCCCCTGGGTGAGGGTGGTAGTAGTGGTAAGCATCCTGCCCCCCTGGCTAAGGGTGGTAGTAGTGGTAGGCATCCTGCCCCCCCTGGGTGAGGGTGGTAGTAGTGGTGGGCATCCTGCCCCCTGGCTACGGGTGGTGGTAGGCATCCAGCCCCCCCTGGGTGAGGGTGGTAGTAGTGGTAGGCATCCTGCCCCCCCTGGGTGAGGGTGGTAGTAGTGGTAGGCATCCTGCACCCCTGGCTAAGGGTGGTGGTGAGGCATCCAGCCCCCCTGGGTGAGGGTGGTAGTAGTGGTAGGCATCCTGCCCCCCTGGGTGAGGGTGGTAGTAGTGGTAAGCATCCTGCCCCCTGGCTAAGGGTGGTAGTAGTGGTAGGCATCCTGCCCCCCTGGGTGAGGGTGGCAGTAGTGGTGGGCATCCTGCTCCCCTGGGTGAGGGTGGTAGTAGTGGTAGGCATCCTGCCCCCTGGGTGAGGGTGGTAGTGGTGGTAGGCATCATGCCACCCCTGGGTGAGGGTGGTAGTGGTGGTAGGCATCATGCCACCCCTGGGTAGGGGTGGTGGTGCGCATTCAGGCCCCTGTGTGCATATGTGGCATTGGTGATGGGCATCCCGCCCCTATGGTGCTGCTGTTGCTGGTGTAAGTATATTCTGCATCCCTGTGTGTGTGTGTGATGTGTCGTGTACGTGTTGTATGTGTTTTGTGGTTGGTGTCTGGCTTACCTTCTGCGCCGTACGCGTCCGTGCCTGTTCCGGTAGTAAATGTAGAATATTGGTATGATCGGGACGAAGGGATTCATGGTTGGTTCGTGTCGTTCATCCTTCTCGTTGCTTCGCGTCGTCCTCGTCGCTTCGCCTCGTCGCTTCACCTCGTCCTCGTCGCTTCGCGTCGTCCTCGTCGCTGCCGTGTTCGTCTCGGAGCCGTGGATCGTGTTGTGGCGCGAATCGGAGCTTATGTGCGCCTCTCCCGGATGCTTTGACGTGCCGTGCGTAGCGACGGGTTCGGCGCGTACGGAAAGCGCATCGTACTTGTCCGGCCGGACGGGGCTGCATTTTTCCTTCCGTGCGACTCGATTCGGCGTTTCCGGATTCGCCTCGGTCGGAGAACAGGACCTGGTTTGGGTGAGTACGGCTCGGCCGGATTCTTTACTGTTGTGCGCATCGTACTTGCTCGTTCGGTGTGCTGTACGGATCGGTCGGGAAACAGGCTTTCGCATGGCTTTTTTCCCGACCGAATGGTATTGGGTGCGCCTCCGACCGAGATCGGAATCGGCCCCTAAATCGTCTGCATAAAGTGCGACCTTCTTCACCCAATTCCCGAAGCTGAAAGGGGATATATGGGGGTTTGCCCTTAAGGCATTGGCTAAGGGCTCTATATATAAATTAAATAGCAGAGGTGAGAGAGGACACCCTTGCCTGGTGCCCCTGCCGATGCTTATCTTGTCTGTAAGGGACCCATTAACTAACACACGAGACGATGGGGATTTGTATAGTAATCTTACTGCTCTTGCAAAATTGCTCCCCAAATTAAGGGCATCTAATATTTTATGTAAAAAACCCCAGCTAACCCTATCGAATGCCTTAGCGGCATCAAAAGTGATTATCGACAGAGGGAGCTTTTTTTCCACCGCCAGATCTATTGCCCCTATTAACTCGTGTGTGAGCTCATGAATCTGTCTGCCTCTTATGAAGTATTTCTGATCCTCATGGATTAAACTCCCTGCCCTCTTCCCGAGTCTTGTTGCCAACAGTTGAGTGAAGATCTTATAGTCACTGTTTAGCATTGAAATGGGTCTATATGACTCACATCGCTTGGGATCCTTCCCAGGCTTTAATATAATACATATAATTGCCTCATCCCAAAATTTTGGAGGTTCCTGGCCCCTTAGAAATATGTCGTTAAATAAAATAGTGAGCTCAGGCACCAGTTCCTCCTTCAATGGTTTGTATATTTCGTTTGGCAAGGCGTCAGGACCTGCCGCCTTCGCTTTTTTTAAACCCTTTATCGCCTCGGTAACTTCTACTTCCGTTATCTCGGCATTTAGCTCTTTTCTATACTCTTCTGACAGGGTCTGTTTAGTCCATAATTTAAGGTAGTCCTCTATAAGATCTTCACTAGGTTGAGTGTTCTCCGAATATAAATACTTAAAAAAACTATGAAAGGCATTTCTAATGTCTGTCTCTTCTATGGTAGGGTGTACCCTATTTTCCTCATGGATACATGCGATCTTATTTCGACTTTGTTCCGTCTTGGCTTTCCATGCTAACAGCTTGCCAGACCCTTCCCCATATTGGTAATGAGCAAGCTTACTTGCCTCCCATTTTTTTATTCTAATATCTAAAATATTGGAGAGCTCTCTTTTCTTATCATTTAGTTCCCCTGTAAGTACTTCTTTTTTATCTGTCAAGTTTTCTTCCCATATTCTCCTTTCTAACAACTGTATTTTTTCCTCTAGGCTCCCAATCTCCCTTTTACATAGTTTATTTCTATGGGCAGCTAAACTAATCAGTTTCCCCCTAAGTACCGCATTATATGCATCCCACCTAACCTGACGGGAGGTCTCATCAGAATTTGACCAAAAGAAAGATTTTGTGTCCCTTCTCAGGTCCTCTATTATCTGGGGGTCCATAAGCAAGGTCCTATTTAATGTCCATCTAGATTGAATCTGTAGACCCTGTATCTCCATCCCCATCATTACTGCTGAATGGTCTGAAAAATGAGCTGGAGGTGTTCCACTTTCCTTACATTTGCACCTAATGACTTGTCAATTAGGAAGTAGTCGATCCTTGAAGAATGACCTAGTTTTTTGTTTTTAAAGGTGAACATTTGGGATTTTAGGCCCCTTTCTCTCCATATATCAGTCAAACCAAGATCCTCTTGATATAACTTCAACCAACTCCTCATTTTGGGTAGCGTAAAGGTTTTACTTGGTGGGTACCTATCTTTCTTGGGATCAATTAGTTTATTAAAATCACCCCCCAAAATAATTTGACCCAGGGCGTCCAAAAGATGTAAATATAGGGCCTGCATTGCCGAGGGGTCATCTACGTTAGGACCATAGTATCCTGCTATTGCCAATACTTTACCATTCGTTCGTATGTTTGCTATGACCCACCTCCCATTTGTATCTATCTTAGATGACTCTATAGTCGCATTTGCTGATCTTTTAAAGAGAATAATTACCCCCTTAATACAACATGCCTGGTCAGTGCATATGTAAGATTCTACCCAACTATGCTTTTTCAAAATGTCACCCCATTCTGCCTTTAAGAGATGGGTCTCTTGAAGAATTATTATATCGCACTTTATACATCTTAGATAATCTAGGATTCTTTGTCTTCTAGCTTGGACCCGCAGACCGTTCACATTCCAAGTTAGAACGTTAACTCCCATATTTTATAAAATGTGTTGTTGTTTTTTTTATCCATGTCTTGCGCAAATCGGACCAATCTTTTTTGGGGGTTTTTCCCATATGCTCCCCCACACTTAGTGCACTTTATTTTACGTGAGTTATTTACTGCCCCTCTTCCCTCCCTTGCCCACCCAAGGAGAACCCTCCCTTTTTATTTTGGCGAGTCAGTCCCGCCGATTTGAGTGCCCAACTCTATAGGCATTTTATCCTTTTTATGTTTTTTGTGCTTTGATCCTACTTATTAAGGACTCTACCTCCTTTGTCTCCCTCAGATTGAGCATCTGATTATTCCACATTATTCTCAGCGATGCCGGAAATATCATTTGTACTGAAGCTCCCAAGGATTTCAACTCCTGCATATATTGACCAAGTTCCCATTGACGGTCCTGGGTCGCCTTCGATATATCTGATCTTATTCGAAAAGACCAATCATTCTTTTTATAGAATCCTGCTCTTATCGCCTCACCCAGTATTTTTTCCTTCAGTGTGTAAGTTCTAAAATTGATTAGGATCTTCCTTGGGTTCTTTCTATTCCTACTTTTCCCAAACGGATCTCTATGAATCCTTTGGATGTCTTCATAAAGAGCCTTAGTTTCACTCCAGGGGAAGAATTCTTTCAACTAGTCCACCACAAAGATATTTATGTCTTCCCCTTCTAGACCTTCCGGGACATTTAAGAGTCTCAGGTTGTTTTGTCTTGAATGATTTTCCAAAGTCTCCATCTTCCCTCTTAGCTCTTTCTTATTTGCCTGCAGGACTCTTATTTCCTCTTTGTTAGCCTCTACACTTTTCCCCAACTCTTCCACCGAGGCCTCCACTGTGCTAATTCTATCCATAATCGTATTGATCTTGGTTTCTAGAACCTCACATACCCCCTGTATTCGGAGCTGGTTTTTCTCAGAAGTGGCAAAATTTGCTCTCATCTCAGAGATCAATAGCTCAATTAAACTGTCTGTTCTTTTAACTCCTTTTACCCCTTTAGATTCTAATACATTAAGCTCTTCACCCACCCCAGGCACTAGCTGGCTCATCGGGCTAGTATTAGCATCTTCCCCTGTACTTTTATCAAATTCAAGCCTCTCAAATCTATTAGCACTAAGCGGGATGCCTGCTGCGGGGTCGTCTTCCGCCATTATAACTTTTTGTCCACTTTCAGTGTGTTCAGTGTGTTCAGCCCTATGCAGTGTGTCCTCTTTTGGAATAGATTGTTTGACTTTAAAATAGGATCTAAGTGAGGGAGTGATTTTTACTTTGGTGATACAGCCCTCGTTCGAGCTGATGTTGTGATAGACTCCAGGATTTGTGGAGGAGAGACCAGTTTATTGTTTTTTTCTTTTCCACTCTGATTCACTGCAATAGTTAAGCTCTGCGGGTGTTCTACAACTTTTATTAGATTATCTGGTAGATTTCTACTTCTCAGGCAGTATCTTAAACCTCTACTCACAGGAGCCTCCCGTAACTGTTCAGTGGGGGTATCAGTAATTTTACACTTCTCCTGACCCCTGCCTTTACGCACTAGAGTCTGATATTTTCCAGGGCCTCCCCCTTTAGCCGCCTCACTTACCCTATTTGCTCGTATTAAGGTTCTTTGACCTGTTTGCTGTGTTCGAGGGGTTCGCGGAGTTCGCCCTCTCCTATTCTCTGTTGTTGCCGTGGGTGCCGTGATGAGAGCTGCTGGCGCCGCTGTATTGCTCGCTCTGCGGTCGATGCTCGAATTGCTGGGGCTGAGTGATACCCTAGCCGCCACCTTCCTGCTTATTCTCAGGACCAAACCTGCTTGGGACCACACCGTGCCATCCCCGAACGCCGAGGCTCTGCTGCTGGAACACGCCGGGACAGCTAGAACATCGGACATTAACGCACCAAACACAAGTCCTGAAAACAGGTCGAAGGAGAAAAGAAGAAAAAAAAAGACCACCTCAGGTCGCAAGGCATCTCGATCACCTCTATCGCCTTACAACGGCGACAAAAACCGTCACGGACATCACAGGCAGCGGGAGACAAAAGACGAAGAAATCCCGTAAGTTAATACATACTTTGGCACATCATTCCTGTATTTTAAGTCGTAGACTGCCTATAGAGATTGGGAGCTCCCGACCAGAGTTCCTATCCGGCCGCCATGTTCTCCATTGTCACCGACCACCAACTGCTTGTCGAGTGGTCTCCCGACCACTGCAATAGCGGTCGCCGGTCTGACTGTCCTAATCGGGCCCTAAATTACTATTCCCACTTTAAAGTGAATGATTTTCAAGAAAGTGTTGGACAATGAAGGGATGCCATTTACTATTCCTACTCCAATCTAAAACAATTTGGGGAAAGTGTTTGACACTAATGGGTGAAATTTACTATTCCGACTCCAATCTATACCAATTTGGAGAAGGTGTTGAACACAAAGAGGGTGACATTTATTATTCCAACTCCTATTTAAACCAATTTAGGAAAGGTGTTGGACACTGAAGGGATGACATTTATTACTCCCACTCCAATATATACCAATTTGGAGAAGGTGTTGGACACTAAAGAGGTTACATTTACTATTACCACTGCAATCTAACCCAATTGGGGGAAGATGCTGGACACTAAAGGGGTGACATTTACTATTCCCACTCCAATCTAAGCCAATTTCGAGAAGGTGTTGGACACTGACGGGGTGAAATGTACTATTTCCACTATAATCTAAAATATTTTATGCAAGGTGCTACAAACTAAAAAAAATAATATTCACAATCATTATTCCATACTCACACTAACTTTGTGATCTATAAAATAAACTAAAATGTACTTAAAAACACACACTAACCAAAACTACAAGCGTACATATTCATATTTAAATATTAACATACAAAATATTTGCATCACTTTTAATAATTATTATATTAATTAAAATACTTACTACCATTCCTAAACTTTGAACCATAAAATTAAAAAAAAATCGAATTCAAACTTAACAATCATAAAATTAAAAGAAATATATAACACCAATGAATAAAATAAAAATGTAAAATAAAACATTTTTACAACGATATTATAGTTTTTTAGCATATATTTGTTTTAAATATTTTAATTATGTTTTCGCAAAAATTTATATATGTACATTTTTCATTTACATTTTGTTTTAATTAATTCAATTTATTAAATCAAATGTGTATATATTTTTATATTATATAATTTGATATTGTTATCTTTAAATATTTACAATGAAATAATATATTTATTTTACTTGATTAAAAATAATTTATGAAAAAATTATTATTGTAACACATTTTTTTAACATTTTAGAATATTAATTTACATATTATTAAAATAATGAACACTAAATTTATATTAAAATATCCACCTTTTAAAAATCTCCCCAACATTTTCCTCTTAAAAAAACATTACCCTGCTGCTTAAAAATATAAATCCATTATTTTTTATACATGAATACAACTAAAACCACAATTTTTAACAATTTCATAATTAATAAATGAAACACAAATTTAAAAAATATCAGTTTAGAATAATAAATTTTCTAATTTTTTTTTTTTTACAACACTTAAAATGACATTTTTACCTTTGCTATTCCTGATGAACAATATTTTTGACATCCTGATATTCTTGACACTATATTTTTGTATCACAATATTTTTTTGTTGTTGCTATTTTAGCCAAACACCCCGGGAGCACCATCAAGATCAATGGTGTTCAGACTACTGAACTATAGAGACCGAGAAATGCTTGTAGTAGCTTAGAAAGCTTTTAGACATTTTCACTTGCACTACGTGTGGCAGTGATTCGTCTACTGCCAATTTTTGGAGGGCATTTTCACCCAGTGAATGTCCGAGGAAAAAACAAAAAAAACAAAAAACTATAGAGACGGAGATGATATCCTGCAGCGAGCCCGCCCCCAGGGCCCATGGGACTGCTCTGGTCACAGAAAGTACACATTTTCTCTGACTACATGACCATGGTGCAGAAGAAACAGCAGAGCTTCACTGCAGTTAAACAAGCGCTGAGAACCTTGGGGGAAGGCCTTAGGTTTACAATAGCCGGCGACTTTGAACAGCAGGTCACACCTCTTTACCAAATGAGATGAGACATGGACATAGCTTAAAACCAAAGGTCATGATGTCTCTAAGCTGCGGTACACCAAGGTACACCATGTTACAACACAAGATAAAATACCCTTGCGAGCCCCCACAAAAGAGCGGGCAGCAGAGCAAAGAGAATCTGTGATAGCAGACATCCGTACCAGAAGAGCAACAAGCACACCATTGACACATTGTGAAATGGGGGGAACTCTGAGACCTCCCTTATGGATCGCCACAACACCCTGACAATAGGGCCTTCATCACTCCCAGGACGTCAGACGATTTACTTCGAGTTGATCGACCGAATATAACTGATGACTTGAAGGGTTAAGTGATGCATTCTTTTGCTGCTTGGACGTTGGGAATGCACACACACTTGACGTGAAGATGGAATTGAATGCAACTATGGCCACCTGCGAACACACGTCCCATATCCTTCACTCAACACACCCTCCTGGAAGCCATGACCAGTGGACCACGACATACAGTAGATAATCCCTTCCACGAGGACATTGAGCAATAGTCCCATGATATAACTTTTTCTCCTGGAATGGGAGAGGATCGGGCCCCCCAGCAAAAAGTCATAGGATACATGCTTTCCACAGATGCCGGAAAAACCATATAGCCTGTATACAGGAAATACATATGATGGCTGTGAATCTGGGGAAACTAAGGAAATGCTGGAGAGCGCAAATATACAAGATGACATACTCTGCATATTCCAGAGGAACATCATTATGGGTGACACCCGGGGGTACCTTTTTAGGCACAGCAGAACGTAGTAGACTCCGAGGGCAGATTTAGGTTGTTGGAAGGTGCTCAAGACAGTACGAAACTCTCAACACCCAGTATATATGTACTAACACCGGCCAACTACAATTCTTAGATCCCCTGACCTCTCATCTAACTAATAACCATTGACACTCATCACATTTGTGAGGGGAGACTATAACTTGGTACTAGATTGTGCTCTTGACCATTCATTACTGCCCCTCCCATCAAGCCCAGACATATCACTTGTACGGGGCTTGAAACAGTGGATCACAAGGTGGGAACTGTCGGACCTATGGCCAGAAGCGCATCCCACCGCACGAGAATACTCCTACTATTTGAGAGTTCAGAGCTTGCACACATGCCTAGACAGGATCCTGAAATCCTCAATTTTTATACTGCATGCATACAAAACTGGTTAACTATGTCGTACTGACTCGGACCAATACCTCCTCCCAGTGGCTTTGACACTGGTGAGAACATTGCCTGCCATATCCACGTGGCAACTGCAACCAGACGCCTTGATGGGCCCCACATTCCTCGAATTGATTGAAGAAACAATTGATAATTATTTCAAGGAGAACAAGGCCACTGCCTCCCAACCTAACGTAGTGAGAGAGGTCTTAGAGGTACAACGTAGACATTGGGAACTCAAAACATCAGCAGTAGATAATACCTTGCGCGACAACATAGGCAAGGCGATCAAATGGGTCATCTGTTGGCATGGTTAGTGAGATCGGAAACATCACAGAAGCCAATAGGAGCCATCCATCTACATATGGGCCAAATAGTTAAAACACAAACAGTAATTAATGACGCTATCACTGACTATTACAAAATACAATACGCAACCACTGTGAGCCACAACATATCCGCATCTATCAATTTCTAGCTCAGGTCTGGCTACCAAGACTTGCAGCTACACAAGCAGCTTCTCTGGATGCCAATTTGGAAATGTATGAAGTGAAAGATGAGTGAAACCACAGAGAGTAGACTGCCTTCCCCCTTAATTCTATACCACTAATCCGGCCAGATTAGCACCTAAACTGCATCACAGATACGCGGAGGCATTAAGTGTTGGGCAATTATCGGAATCCACAAAGGAAGTCACCATTGTGGTACTACCGAAACCGAGTCGAGACCACTTAGACATCCGCTCCTATCACCCGCTTTTGCTACTTACTATGCAATCAAAATATTGGGGAAGATTATTGCCAACAGGCTCATGCAATATTTACCCTAATTGGTACATCCAGATCAATGTGGGTTCGTCCCGGGATACAAAACACAGTTCAATATTCACTGACTACTTAATATAATGGAACAAGTGTCAGGCGAAACTGGAAACAAATCAGTGGTGTCAATAGACATTGAAAAGGCCTTTGACACCCTACTATGGCCATATCTGTTTGGCGTGTTTTCTGCTATGGGGATAGAAGAAGGCCTACTAAAGTGGATCCGCCTGCTGTACAAAGATCCCCTGGCTAGGATGCACACAGGCAGGGTCTATTCGGCCAAATGGCAACCGCAATGTGGCACCTGACGGGGGTGCCCCTTGTCCCCGATCCTTTTCGTTCTAGCACTTGAGCCACTAGCATGACTTATGCAGGATAATGGACCAGAATGGGGCATCCCACTGGGAGGTAGATATCATGTGGCATGTTATGCAGATGATGCTTTAATATTCCTGAGAGACCCAGAACGAGTTCTGTCCTTGTTTCAATCAGTGCTGACTGACTTTGAGCAAGTTTCGGGCCTCAGGGTTAACTGGGAAAATTCCTGTTTATACTCACTGAAATCACCCACTTATGGTGGACAGACCACACTACATTAGGGACACGCTGAATTGGCACCCGCCACTTTTAAATATCTAGGGATTCAGGTCTACCACATGGACGCTGCTCTGAAAGACGGCAACCTGGATAAATGTGTTGCCACGGTGTGCCACACGTTACCGTTTTGGCACCAACTACCACTCTCCTCAATGGGCCGGGTGGCTATCATAAAAATTATAGTTCTACCTCATTTACTATACTTCTGTACGGCCTTACCCCTGATCTTACCGAAGACCTTCTTTTGAGACCTGAGATCTTTATTCTCTGAACTGATATTGAGGTCTCAACGCAGACATCTTGCAATAGATAAAGCCTTGCAACCCTAGATGGAGGCGGAATGGGAGTCCCAAACCCAGAAGTTTATTATGTAGCCGCTGAACTAGTGTGTATGATGAGATTGCTAACGGTTGAGTGTGACCAAGGAATGACAAGACTTAAGGCACCTACTGCAGGATGGAAATTTTATGAAAGCACTATGTGACAAGACTAAACAGACACATATATACCCGAGGGCATTCAGGATGGTTAAATCCTGCTGGGATGCGTATACTAAGAGACTGGGATCTGATGCCCCATACTCCCTCGACCTCCTACTGTGGGTGGTTGAGAAGCTAACTGGCATGGTGGAGAATCATGCTACACAGATGAGGCAAACATCTGGAATCGACACATCAGGGCGGCATGTACATGGATGCAAACTACTCACATTTGAAGTGCTCGTAGAGGACTTCAGACTGAACAGGGCACAATTCCTAACCTTTGAGGCACTGTGAGGGACGATCCAAGATACATGGCAAGGAGACTTTGCGAAACCATCACTGTCAGACATACTGACTACACTACTGATTCATGGGATACAACGTAAGGCAATCACCAACATGCACCGCAGATTAGCCCCCACCTTCCATGTCTCAATGGATCCCTGAAACTTAACTGTAAACCAAAACATAGACAAAGACTGGTAGAAAACATTAGAATACACAAAAACAGAGAGCAGAAACCCCCACACTCTCAGATATTACCACAAACATTGCCTGTAGCAAGCCCAAATGCATGGAACCCCAAAAGCTTGCAAAACACTTATACAGAGTATCTTTACAAGTTCAAAACTGCCATAATTTGCAAAAGTGTGACACTTTTTTATTTAGCTATCTGATTCACTAATGGGGTCACTTTTATTTTGCTGCTGGGCTTACTATCTGTTTGAGTCCAACCCTGCGCCTGCTTCATGAGTTTAAAAACCTCCTTGTGGGTAAAGATACCTTCAGAAAAGGTTCTGAATTTTCTGTAGGAACAGTAGAATGGATAGTATTCAGTGATGCACATAATTTATTGTAAAAGACACACAATTGATGGACGGAATGCAGAGCAAATCAAAACATTCACCCCCAGTCAAGAGATCTGGGTTAAATCCATCATTCTTTTGCTCGCCATGCCACCCCAGTTTAGACCTGGCCATCTGCAAATCAGTCTTGACGCTGTGCCTCATTGGAACAGTCCATCCTGAACTGCCAAGCCAGGTCCTCCCTGGACCGGAAACAAGCATCCTAGGACCGGTTCCAGAGATTCACCCCTCATCAGCCAGGATAGCTTGAATCCAGTGGCACAGTGATTGTAGGCATATGATGTTTCTGTATCAAATTAAGTACTTAAAAGTGTTATACAGCTCCCACAGGAAAATGTAGCACTGCATATTAGGATGCCAGAACTTCAGAACGCAGGAACTGAGTCCATCTACACCATAAGAGACTGTCTGCCCAATTCCTGACTAGCTCACAGTGCCTCACTCGCACCCCTAAACCAACCAGGATATCCATTGATTTCGGGAACCTAGAACATGACACTCTGATCCCCTAGGGGATCGTGGAAACAGATCTTACCCCTTTCGTTGTTTACTTGCACATGCCCATGGTAAAACACAATAAAGAGATGAAGAGAGCTTTCAAGGTATTTATTGAGACTATCGTAATCTTGCATGGAAAGAATGTGATGCAATTATAAGCAGATAAAACAAATCTAAGTAACCAGCATTATAAACATGGTGAAAAGAATGAACATTCCAACCATGGCAGTATTTGCGCAATATCTGTATTTCTATCTATCGCTACCCTTACTCTAAGAGCATAATGGATGTACCCCTCTACATGACTCCTTAGGCTAGCCTGTTCCCCCATACCTGGATAACTTGGCCAGGTGATCAGCCTTCAGTGGACTGGCACTCCCTCTCTGCAGGATGGAAGCTCAGTGTTCGCAGGGGTGCATGACGAACACAGCAATTTGTCCCAGGATGGTGTAAACCGGAATGCTCCTCTCTGCTATCCAAAAGGACAGGGCACAGTTTATATAATAAAACCACTGTGTTATAGATACAGCTCTGATGTAATGATGTATCTGATAGAGACATCTAGCTGCAGATTCCTTAACTTTGAATTCTCCCCATGCGCCAGACTGGATCCGGAATTTGTTTTTCAGCAGTACCTCCGCGTGCTGTGGGGCGGCGTCGTCCGACTCCGTGCTGACGTCGGCTCCGGGTATGACGTCAGTGGAGTCATATAAGTCCCCTCTGGCAAGCAGCACCCTTCTTTTCCGCACTGCAATGCGGATCCGGAGTAGCGGCTCCTCAGGTCGTTTGTATTTTTTGGGGCTACTTCGATGCCTTTTTGCATCAGGGAACAGTGTGCCGATGCATTTGGGCTTTAAAACGTGCGCATCCTCTTCTCGACAGATGTCAGCTACGGATCCCCATTCCATCCGCATGTGGCGTCTGGGGGAGCACCATGACTCCAAGGAGTGCGACACCTGTAAGCGTCTGAAGCCAAAGGCCTTGCTGCAGAGGCTGATGAAGCTTCTGACGGCGCAGTTCTCCAGATCTTCTGATTCCAGGTGATGTCGGACTCCTTCTCACTCTGAAATTCCTGCCCGGGGCCATTCAAGGAGCCGTTCCTGTGGTCGTCGCTCATCTACGCCGTGAAAATACTGTTGCAAGGGACCGAAGTCGTGGCAGCCTTCGGCCTCACCGCATCACGATGTGGACTCTGCTGGCTCCTCACGTTCCATATCAGAGGACATCACACAAGGGTCGACCCCGTGCCTCCCTCCTTATCCTGGAGCCGAGGTGACTATGATCCAGATGTAGGCATACTATCATGCGTTACATGACATTTGTGGGTCCATGCCTTCCCCTGGAGCGCCTTCGGGCCCCGAGGAGGTAGAGGGTACACTGACTGGGACCACGCTGACGGGTTCACCCTCGGTGAAGGAAGTGACCCGATTAGGGCCACCCGGGTCACTCTCGACCTCCTCTAGCCTTCCATTCAATGAAGAGTCGGTGACGCAGTAGAGAACACAAGCAAACTAGTTTATTCACAAAGTACACTGCAGTGGAGTCCAGTCTGACCAGCCTGCCTCCTATGATGGCTGACGAGGGACTGACTCTAACAAACATAAAGTTACATTATGTAGGTTGCGGAGCCCACAAAGTCACGCCTACTATGGAAAAATACTGGTAGCCGTCATAATACAATGGGGGTACAGAGCACAAATTTCGATTCCGCAGCCTGGCACAAGCTATCTACTGCCCAAGGTCGTCTGGCTTATCCTCCCTACTAGACAGGTGGGAGAAGGCCTCTATGTAATAGAAAAGGCATGCGTTAATGAGCAAGATTCGACATTGAAGAAACGAAACTTAGCAAGGACCATTTCTCGTAAATGATCAAGTAACAGTTTCGATTATATTACAAAATGGCGTCTTCGAGAGCTGAAATGGTGGCACAGATGTCAACCTAACTAACATAACATCTGCACTTTCTGATTACGTATACACACAGTGACAATATATAATGAATTAGCTACATAAATGCTAACATAGTATCGGATAAAATGCGAGTAATATGTACTAATACATTTCAATTCTAACAGACCCTCCTTTTAGCATTTATAAGCTAATACGGACATCTTTATTCGTGCTATCAGGCAAGGGTCTTTACAGTTCTAAAAGTAGAGAAAATATAGAAAGACAGATAATAACATGTCAAATGCGGATGTATATACGTATATATGCATAACCAAACATATGGAAGGAAATAACACTAAACATTCTCAGAACAAGGAACATCAGGAATAGAACCTGCAAGAGAAGTAGTTGAACCGAAGACAACCTCATCTATTTGCACAATAGTGTCAAGCTCCTGTTGAAGCATTATCTTTGCATTAGTGTCATGAACTGAAATCCTTTTGGGAGAAAGATAAGTAGTACAGTATGAGCAGGATAAAGGAAGACACTGAATCAGAACACAGCAACATATTAAAAGGACAATGAAATATATCACCTTTTCTAGAATCCAACCCCAACCACCAACTAATGACCAGCTCCAGTTACTGCTCTCTATTCCTTGAACATTTTCCAAAATGTCTAAAATATGTTGAGTGATATTTTTCTCCATATTCGTGATACCAACCACACACTGCTCTCCTATTACTGTGCATGCACCACCGCTCTTGGCTAAAATAAAATCGACCGCATATCTCGTTTGCTCAGAGTATATGCGCATGCTTTCTAACTGGGTGGTGATGTCACGTAATGCTGCCACTGTAGAATTGGACAGAATCTGCAGTTTGCACCCAAAATACTCTCTAGCTCGTTCACCCCTGGCCATAGCAATGCCACCAAATGTGATAATAGAGGAAAGTATATATCCAAAAGTGATACCATTACTGTAATTGTTGACTTCAAAATCAGTAACTCCCTCACAAAATTCCTTGGTCAGCGTTCTTTTCACCCATCTTGTATGTGGTTTACTATATTTGCAAGGTACTCCAAAAGGTAACACCATTCCCAGGGCCACATCCTCTGTGTCGTTGTACATATTAGAATAGGTGCCGTTTGACAAAAAATAAAAACCTGGGTGTACATAAAGCGGACCTTGATAGTCCAATGGAGCATATCTAGTATTCTTACCCTCCATACTAGGGTCATCCTTCTTTCCTAAACGCAATATATTTTTGTACACTATTGATCCGGAGCAATTGAGGTACAAATAAGCAACAGTACTATTTATTATTGGGCAACACGCAGGATAAATATCTGCCTCTTGAGTGACTGTCAGATCTTGATAATGCCAACCTGTCAGAGTGATATTTCTTTTATCAATATACAAATTATCGCAATACATTTCAGCCATGCAACATGGGTATCCTGTCCCTCTGGGTTTTCTGTAATACAAACAAGGACCGGGATATCCCATACCAAATTCACCTTTTGCCACTGTAAAATGGGGAGGACGAACATATGTATAATTCACCAATGATAATGGGTAAGCAGTCCATAAACCTGTAACAGAATCAGTGTTATCTCCGGAAAACTTCCGGTGCGTATCTAAGAAAACATTTCTTCGTATATCTCTTTTGCTACGATCTGAAGAGACAATCCGATATAAAACACACAATGGTGTATCACCAGAACACTCCAGAACCCAGAACATCCCCCTCCCACCAATAAGAACAGTAATATGAAAGTAACACAGAACACCTTCTTTCTAAGCAACCAATCAAAACCAAGCTACCCCTGTCGCAGAGCAGCAAAAGGCTGCTCATCTTCTACAATAGGACGACCAAACAGATACATTTTTACTATGATTTTTTTACAAATAGAATCACCAGAGAAAGAGACGTCACGTAATGGAACCAATGATGGAAAGGACACAAAAAGAAAAAAAATATATATAAAACATTGAGAAAAAATTCAGGGTCTGTTCCACGCCTCCCTGGCAGGCTTCTATTGTTCAATCCTCGGTGGTGCTATTGAGCACTGTACGGTGGAGCCACACTGTTGCAGCTCATCAGCAAATGTTCACTGTCCTCAGGATAGGACACTCTCCCTTCTTGCAAAATACCCTCAACTTATCCTGTCCTGCATCACTGGCAGTGCACCAATTTTCTGATCCCTAGTCTAACAGGAAAAGCAGAAACAAAAGGTGTTTACTAATCTAATCCAAGAAGTCCATCCCTGCTACACTTACTTCTCTTTTGGTGCACTATCCTTCCGTTGAGGACACAAATCATACCTTGCTACTCCTGGCACTGTCTTATCTCGTAGAAGAATCTGAAATTCAGGGGGTGTCGGAGAGCGAGGCTCAGGCTCCTGTGGGTCGGGTGAAGAAGAAGCCTGGGCAGCCTTAATTTCCGGGGGAACTGCCTCGTTCAGAATTGCCTCACTCTCTTTCTCCGTCTGCGCCCAAGTCAGCTGGGCGTCAGAAAAGGGAACAAAACGTGGAACCTTCTCCATCTCGTGGTCCCCTATCCCCTGGCGAACCCATCCGTCATAGTGGAGGGGAAGCAGGACTCGTCGACAGTAAGAGGTGTGGACCCAATGCTTCCGACCGTCCACTCTTACTGCCGTCCTTGTCGTGATAAGAACCAAATATGGTCCTTTCCATCTGGGTTCCAAACTGTCTTGTCTCTGGAAATTCTTTATGAGGACGTTGGCTCCAGGCTGTATGGTGTGCCCGGGCCCCTCTGGTGCTGGAGGCAAAGCTTCATGTATCTGTTGATGAATAGAACGTAAACTTTTAGTAAGATTATATAAATAACAAAGGATAATCAATTTCAGAAAACATTTTTGGTCTAGGGACGCCCCACACATTTGCGGGACAGCCAAAGACCACCTGATATGGCGATAATCCTGTTCTAGAATGGGCTGTCATTCTGGTGGACAATAGAGCAAGGGGTAATGCATCTGGCCATTGCAACCCAGTACTTTCCTTAATCTTAGCCAATTTTAGCTTGAGAGTACCATTGTACTTCTCAACTAAACCTGCTGACTGGGGATGATTTGCTGCATGAAATTTTTGCTTGATGTGCAGACCATCGCACACCAATTGGTTCACTTTTGCTTTAAAGTGACTTCCGTTGTCACTCCAAATCAAACGGGGCAAGCCGTAGCGTGGGAAAAACTCTTTAATAAGAGCCTTCGCCGTCGCCATGGCAGTATTTTCTTTCGTTGGGTAGGCCTCAATCCATTTACTAAATGCACAAACAACCACTAGCACATATTTCAAATTATTAACTCGCTGCATCTCAATATAGTCCATCTGGAGTACCTCAAAAGGGAGAGAAGGTGGCGCAAAATTACCAGAAGGTGTAGAGGTACCCTTTCCAGGATTGTGCTTCATACAAATCATACAATGTTTCACAAGATGAACAGCAACCCTTGGAATATTGTTATTCTGCCACACAGGATCAAATAGCCTACAGATTACCTTCGCGCTAATATGAGCCGGACCATGTGCCATTGTAACTACGGGAAATACATATGCACCAGGTAACATCCAGCTCTGCTTCTCAGTTTTATCAGTCCAGCACCCTTCTTCATCTAAACGCCCTGTACTCTCCTTCCACACTGCCAACTCCTCAACTGTTGCTTCACTCTGTATTTCCCTAACACTTTCTAATGAATTTTCAAACATAGTAACATCTAGTACCCATCTAGCAGGTCCTGCCACAAAAATTTTCGTCATTTTTGACCTAGCTGTCTCTTTTGCTGTCTGATCTGCAAAGGCATTTCCTTTCCCTACATCGTCAGTGGTTGCTTTATGGGCACTACACTTCACTATTGCCAATCGTTTGGGAAGGGTCAAAGCTGTCAAAGGTCTTTCTATCAGTGGACCGTTCTGAATCTTAGTACCATGTGAAGTCAAGAATCCTCTCTCTGCCCAGAGGCGTCCAAAATTATGGGCCACCCCGAAGGCATACTGGCTGTCAGTGTAGATATTGACAGTCAGTCCTTCACTTAATTCACATGCTCGCAAAAGAGCTATCAACTCCGCAGCTTGAGCAGATTGGTAAGGAAAACGTAATGTCTCGACTACAGTGCGCAGCATGGTAATAGCGTACGCCGCTGTAGTAGTGCCATCTGACAATTTAAAACAAGAACCATCAACATATAGTTCCCCCTGTGGGTCAGATAAGGGAACATCAGTCAAGTCTACCCATCCCTTCGTCTCTTCTTCCGTACGAAACAAACAATCATGGCCATCTAGGTCCTTTTCTTCCGAAGGGAGGGGTAGTAACGTGGCTGGGTTCAGAATGGCACATCTTTTGATAGTAATATGGGGTGCAAATAAAGTCAATTCATAACCAGTCAGACGAGCACTGGTAAGGTGCTGCGTCTTTGTCTTGTTCAAAAGTACATCCACAGCATGAGGTACCATTACTGTGAGAACATGATTAAGAACGAGCCCTGCCGATTGTCGAATAGAGACCGCCGCAGCTGCCGCGGCTCTTAAACAACTCGGGAGAGCTCTGGCGACACGGTCAAGCGTAGCAGAAAAATAAGCACACGGCCTCTGCTTACCTCCAAAGGCTTGTGTTAACACCGAAAGAGCACACCCAGCCGATTCGTGTACATACAACACGAAAGGCTTCTTATAATCAGGCGTACCAAGCACAGGTGCAGAGCAAAGCGCAACTTTTAATTGCTCAAAAGCATGCTGGCATTCATGTGTCCAGGGCAAGGGTTCATGCACATCTTTAGTTGTTAGGCGAAGCAAGGGCTGTATTAATAAAGAATAAGCGGGTATCCAGTGACGACAATACGAGGTGATGCCTATAAAGGCATGCACATCCCTCTGAGTCACAGGGATAGGTATCTTAACAATGGCATCAACTCGTTCAGGTGTTAGCCTCCGACCCTCCTTCGACAGCAGGTGACCTAAATAGGTGACCTGCTGTTGACAATATTGGAATTTAGAAAGGGACACTTTATGCCCTTTGTTTGCCAAATGCTGTAATAATTTAACCATAGCATCCCGACAACCCTCTTCGGTATCGGAGGCTATCAAAATGCCGTCCACGTACTGCAGTAATACATTACCTGCAGGAAGAGAGAGAGAGTCCAATTGACTTTTCAAAGCCTGACTGTAAATACTGGGACTTTCAGTGTACCCCTGAGGAGCTCGACAGAATTGGAAGCTCCTACCAGCCAAAGCAAATCCAAAAAGATACCTACTGTCTGGATGAATAGGGATACTAAAAAAAGCATTTTTCAAATCAATCACAGAAAAGAATTTGGATGTGGAAGGAATCATTGTCAAGAGAACAGTATTATCTGGGACCACCGGGAACTGAGGAACTACAATCATATTAATTTACCGGAGATCAATCACAAAACAATAAACATCAGGATGTGCATCAGGGGAATCCAAGGGTGCCTTCTTAAGAATAGGGAGAATGGGGCTATTGCATACATTCGCTACTGTCTCCTCAACCACCCCTGATTTAATCAAGCCCTGTATAATCTGCATCAAAGCCTGTTCCCCAGCGTGTGATATTTTATACTGGGGAATACGAGGGAGCACAGCGTTCTCCTTGACCTTTATGGAAACCGGTGGCATCTGTAACAACCCCACATCCGTATCCCCTGTAGCCCATAATGAGGACGGCACATCTTTGAATTCTATAGGAAGCGGCGCATCCTTTGCCAAACACTGTTTTGTGCTAACCACATTAGGTCCAAGAGTTATGTAAACGCTCACTTATCCCCATCATCAAATCTTTTGGAGTATATTTGGTCAACTATGCTGATGACACACAGCTTATGTTTTCCCTGGACGGAGATCAAAAAATTTCTATGGATAGATTTCACGAATGTATGACCATCACCACACACTGGCTTAGGCACAACTTCCTCCAATTCAACGGAGAAAAAACTGAAGTTGTATACTGCATGACAAGCAAAGTAGGCCGCCCCCTCCCTGTTGACTTCCGGCTCACCCCTACAGATAGCGTGCTAACACCTACCAAAACAGTGCGCAATCTGGGAGTGATGATGGATAACAATCTCCAAGTAGATTCACAAATAAACAAAACAGTGGGCACCTGTCTCTCGCTGATCAGAGCCCTTAGAAAGATTCTCCCACTACTACCAGCTTCTGCTAGAACACAGGTAGTGAGGAGCGCTATCTTGAGTAGGCTAGACTACTGCAACTCCTTGTGTCTTGGAGCTCCCAGCTCCTCGATAATGAAGTTGCAGAGGATCCAGACAATCGCAGCAAAATTGGCCCTAAATCGGCAGCGCAGATCCTCAGCATCTCAGGCCCTACAGGATCTTCACTGGCTACCGATTCAGCAGAGAATATTTTTTAAATCTCTCTGCATAGTTTTTAAGGCAACAAATGGTCTGGGTCCTAGGCCTTTACAGAGAAAGTTCACGTGGTATACGCCCACAAGAAACCTTCGCTCGGCCACAGCAAATCTGGTTAATGCCCCTAAATTCAAGAGAGCTAGAACAGGAGGGAGAGCTTTTAGCTCTGCAGCCTCGCGATTATGGAATGAACTTCCATCTGACATCAGGAAGAGCAAAGACATAATGCAATTCAGGAAGAAACTAAAGACATGGCTATTCCCAAGGGAAAAGAACACCTAGACGTAATACCTGGATTCTCCAGTGCTCCTCCTGCTGTCCCTCCCCCCTTAGGCTTCTAATTATCTGTAACTCTCATTTTCGAATATAGTATGACACATTACATCTACGTACACCTTCAGCGCCAGGATACCCGTTGGGTGATAGTGCGCTATATAAATACTGTCTACATTACATTACATTACATCCGGGGAACAATAAATGGTAGCATATAACTTTTTCAACAAATCCAATCCTAATAGATTTTCACCACAATTCGCCGTCAACAAAAATGGAGAATCCACAGTAAAAGGACCAACAGTCAAAGCAAGAGATTTGGAAATGGGGCTCACAACCGGTACGCCTGAAAAACCAACCGAAACATTATTACGGCCAGACAGGGCTGCCCCGGGGACCAGCGAATGAGAAACAGAGCTATTTATTGCACCTGTATCCACCAAAAATTTCTGTGCCGAACCATACAAATCTGCTGTAACATAAGGACCACGCTGATCCACAGAAATTTGGACTGGTCCCTTTCCCTGTCCCTGGCTGTCCTAACCATAGGACATCCCTGCAGCGTCACCCATATCATAATCATCATGATAGTACTGCCTTCCCCGGGGGTCATCAAAATAGTTCTGATCAGAACGACCCCCCGAGGATGCATCTGCTTGAGCCTCATCCCGACCAACCGCATAAAGGCCCCTTCCACTCAAACCCCGCCCTCTAGGTACTGCAATTTTCTGTAACAAATCTGGACACTCGCTTCGCCAATGTACCTCCTTTTTACAATATGAACACTGATTCGGCCCTAGGGGTGCACCACCTCTACCAGCACCCCGTGACCTTTGAGCCGGACCAGTGCCCCTTTCCCTCCCAGACCCTCTTGCAACCTGCTGAAACAACACCCTTGTTTTCAAATCCTTACTCTTCTTTTCTACCTTGTCTTTTTCTTCATTTTCTCGATGCTCATAGTACTGTGCCATACTCAATATCACCGAAGGGGAAGAGGTAGTCCAAGTGCTCTCTGAAGCCTGTAACCGAGCTGCAATCTCCGGAAGCAAATTTGTGACAAACCTATTAACAAACAAACGAACACCACCTTCAACTGACAAATCCTGTCCACTGAAATCCAAGAACACCCTTTCAAACCGAGTATAAAAAGTCAGACACACTTTCCTCTTTCTTTTGACGACACGCCGTCAGCTTAAGTGATAATATGACTTGGCAAAGCCAGAATCTCAGCCCTGGGTTTTTCACCGGGCTTTCGCTCCTTATCCCATGCCTTAATCTCATCCCAAGAGCCACCCAATTCCACCCTGTGATCCTGAGTATGCACCTGCCTCAATATATCCACCGGCACCAACAGCCCGAAAAACATCTCAATATCTGCTAATGTCATAACTGACAAGGAGGCGGCCTCTGTTAACTTTTTATAATACGCTGTAGGGTTTTTTCTAGGATCCGGTAACTGACTCTTAAGAGCTAACACCTCACTTCTTTTCCACGGGGTATAAACCCATTGCCGCCACCCGATGTTGAACCACATCTCCCCTCTGGTTACGCTGCTCTGGGATCTCAGGATGAAAAATAGGATGCACCTCCCTCATCGGAAATTGGGACACACTAGTCGGAGTAATGGTGATGTAATCGTTCTCGATAACCGAGTAGCGTCCCAACATTACCAAGAACTTCCCTAGGGGCCATTCCAGCTGAATATACACGATCTCGAATATCATAAATAATTTGAGGAGCTGTGCCTCCAATACACTGTTCCCACAAACTAATCAATGTAACCGACATATGCTGAAGGGCATGCTGTTGTACAAACGGGTCAAAATCTTTCATCACACTGCATATATCCTCCACACTATAAATCGGACCCCAAGCCCATTGTGCTGCCTGATTTGCAACCATCCTTTTCTCCTCTTCACGTACGTCAGATCGAATCAGTGCCCGCTCTATTCGCTCCCGCGCTGCCGCCCAATTCCATCCATCTGACCCTCCGCTGGTGTCCCAACTCTAGACAACACTACAGATGAAACATCTGGGGAAGACACAAGGGATACAGACGCAAGTGACAGTGTCAATAATGACTGTGTGGTAGGTGTAAGAGAAGGAGGAGAAACATGAACAGAAACAGCAGACACTGCAGGGGTGCCCGCAGTCACCACACTCGCAGGTGGCGAAACCGGAGAGGAGACAGATAGGGCTGGAGCCAAAGCCGTTGAGTCTGCAGAAAGACCAGAGGAAGGCGAAAGAACAACGGAGGACTGAGACGACGGAACAACAGGATATATTCTCTGCAGGGCATAGGGAGGTGGGGGGCGAGTTTCCAGCAAATCCTCCACAAAAGGATCCTGATCCTCTCGAACAACATAGGACTTATTACATTGCAATCGAAACTTCCTATCGGCACACTCAATACTCTTTTCTGTTTGCTCTCTAACATAAGCTACCGCATTCTGAACCACTGTTTGCATCGCCTTCTTCCTAGACTCCTTCTCGGCTCGTATACGCCTCTGCTTAGCTTCCTTCTGCCATAGCTGCAAAGTGTCAAACATCGACTGCCTAATTCTTCTAGCGAATAATTTGTCCTGCAAATAATTCAATTTTTGTTCATCAAAAGTACCATCCAGTGGCCACTGAAGCTCAGCATTGTCCCTCGTATATTTGTGCCATAATGTACGAAACATAATAGGAAGCGGGATGTTCTCTGTCTCTTGACGACATCTTCTTTCTCTGAACAGCAATTGTTTTTTAGGACATAAGGAATACCAGACAGAACCGAACTCTGCTAAAAATCAAACTAGGGCATATATATATATATGCCCCATATATCAATATATAACCCTTAGTTTGATTTACGGCACAGTTCCATTCTGTCTAGTATTCCTTATGTTCCAATTTCCAACTGGTTATCTCCTTTGAGAATTCCATGGGTTGGGCTGTACTTCATTTGGCTTACAGGACCAACTGTGGTCGTAAGAGTTACGTTTTCTCTTTGACAGGATACTTTGGGCGGTGGCATTATCCTAATGCTAAGTCGCCCAGGATGTGTTATTGAAGGTGTACCCTTCCCACTTTTGTTCTGTTGATATGCACACAGGTGTAATGTATCTGTATTGTACATCCTCAGTTTTTGCTCTGCTTGTGCAATAACGCAGGATGTGTATTATGTTTCTCTTGGCACTCTGATTATGGGGCGCAGTTTGCTCCTCTATGCACTATAGTTTTATCTGCAGGTCATATCCTATAAAATGGGTGTGTTTAGATATATATATATATATATATATATATATATATATATATATATATATATATATATATATATATATATATATATATATATATATATATATATATATATATATATATATGTGTGTAAATAGATATTGTGTGTGTCTATGCTTGTGTATATGTGTGTGTATATATATATATATATAAAATTCTCCAAAACGCCCTTGCGCTCAAGAATGCACTCAACGATGCTCTGACCACTTGGCCCGTATTAGCCTCGATGCAGCATGCTTCCCCTCTGTCCAAAATTGCAAAACTGATACTCGACGCGTTTCGAGGCAAACGCCTCTTAATCATGAGTTCACAGAGGCACAGAAAGCTCACCTATTGATTTACTCTTAATGTATTGAAAGAGTCCGCCCACAGTGGGCGTGGCTTACAGTAAGCGCCACTTTGCATGATGGTACTTGCAGTTTATACAGGTAAGTTCTAGTATCCATCCTTAGTAGGCTCCATGCCTCTGTGTGCAGTAAAACTTGTTTGTGGAACTCAATCAGGGGATCAAGAGCGGACACTGTCTGTTGTGGCCCATCTGGGGCTTGAATTGTGACAGGAATTAGTGTCACCATCAAGGAAGGAACTGGCCGGGACTACGTCTCCCATAATGCTGAGAATGGTGATGGACCAGCCCATCTGGGGGCGTGATTAGCAGCATAAGGGATACACCGCGGCCAAAGGCATGCATTCATTTCCAGCGCAAAGCCTCTGAAGAGAAGGTATCAACCTTCGAAACGCGTCAGGCACAACACGCGGAATATGGCTGTCTCAATAGAATGGCAGACAGGAGTCTGCTCATACCCTTAATTAAAGGTTTGCCACCTGACGATTGAGTTTGAGTGCTGTTCAAGTGTGGGCAAGTTGGAGCTGTAATATTGGGCGGCCGTCCAGCCGCCGAACGCGCACCACCCTGGGAACAAAGGGGGCCACGCGGCACGGTATATACGGAGCCGCTTTGTGGAACTCAATCAGGGGATCAAGAGCGGACACTGTCTGTTGTGGCCCATCTGGGACTTGAATTGTGACAGGAATTAGTGTCACCATCAAGGAAGGAACTGGCCGGGACTACGTCTCCCATAATGCTGAGAATGGTGATGGACCAGCCCATCTGGGGGCGTGATTAGCAGCATAAGGGATACACCGAGGCCGAAGGCACGCATTCATTTCCAGCGCAAAGCCTCTGAAGAGAAGGTATCAACCTTCGAAACGCGTCAGGCACAACACGCGGAATATGGCTGTCTCAATAGAATGGCAGACAGGAGTCTGCTCATACCCTTAATTAAAGGTTTGCCACCTGACGATTGAGTTTGAGTGCTGTTCAAGTGTGGGCAAGTTGGAGCTGTAATATATATATATATATATATATATATGTATGTGTAAATAGATATTGTGTGTGTCTATGCTTGTGTATATGTGTGTATATATATATATATATATATATATATATATATATATATATATATATATATATATATATATATATATATATATATATATATATATATATATATATATATATAATTCTCCAAAACGCCCTTGCGCTCAAGAATGCACTCAACGATGCTCTGACCACTTGGCCCGTATTAGCCTCGATGCAGCATGCTTCCCCTCTGTCCAAAATTGCAAAACTGATACTCGACGCGTTTCGAGGCAAACGCCTCTTAATCATGAGTTCACAGAGGCACAGAAAGCTCACCTATTGATTTACTCTTAATTTATTGAAAGAGTCCGCCCACAGTGGGCGTGGCTTACAGTAAGCACCACTTTGCATGATGGTACTTGCAGTTTATACAGGTAAGTTCTAGTATCCATCCTTAGTAGGCTCCATGCCTCTGTGTGCAGTAAAACTTGTTTATAACATCCTTTAGTAGGTAGGGACTTTGGGGCTGCGTGCTATCCTTTGCAAAAGAACATCGTGCCACAGAAAGGAATATTACCTTCCCCAGCCTTTCAGTCTGAAATGATGCAACTCTTTTTACCGCGGCTCGGGCAGCCGCGTTCCATTTTATTCTCCAAAACGCCCTTGCGCTCAAGAATGCACTCAACGATGCTCTGACCACTTGGCCCGTATTAGCCTCGATGCAGCATGCTTCCCCTCTGTCCAAAATTGCAAAACTGATACTCGACGCGTATATATATATATATACATGCATTGTGGGTATGACTCTATATGTGTACATATAGTATGAGCTATGGAGATTAGAGCATCGTTGTTCTTTGTTTTTGCAAGATTCTTACCTGGATACTTGCCATCTTTCTGTCTCTACCGGTTCTATTCGGTGTGGACCCTTGTAGTGCTCATTTATCTAATGATGTGATTTGTTTTCAAAGATAGGGACCCTAGTAATGACCCTGGGGTTAATAATGGTGTTTTCAAAGGACATGTTTTGAGGTTTTCATCAATCTTGTTCTTGCTTTCTTCTTCCTGCTCTTATGGTGAATGCTTTTTTACACTAATTCTAATGTGGATGTGTCTTGAGAGGCCTTTTCTGGGTTTCTCGGGACAGTTTTCCCCTCAACTATTTCTTTGCTGAGGGAGGGACTGTAGAGTTCACCGCATTAGCTATTGCCTCTGGTCCTTCTATCCATAGGCCGAAATCACCCTTTGGGGGTCAGGCATTGTGCTAATGCTGTTGACTGTTGCCTTCTGGCACGGTGTTGTTCAGCCACCCTTGGGGCTGGTTTTCTTTGATCCATACCGGTAGGGTTGTTTTCATTGGCATTGCCTGTGGGCCTTGACACAGTTTTTATAAGTAGTTCATGCTCTTTTTCATCTAATTCCTACACCCATCTGGTCTGTTGCTAATTTCGACCAGCAGGCACTCTCTGAGAACTTTTGTATAATTAGTTTGCAGACCCTCCTCTGGGTGGGTATAGCTGTGGTATTTAATTCAAAGTTAAGGAATCTGTGGCTAGATGTCTGTATCAAATGAGCAAGTTACATTTGGTAACGCATTATCTGGTAGAGACACAGTCTAGCCGCAGATTCCTTACACCCTACCCTTCCTCCCCACTCTGCGAATGATTTGCAATGTAAGAGGTATTGTTTTACAACCCTGGTTTATTCACCGGTGATAAGCGTTTCAAATGGCGAAGTGCTTCATCGAACCATTTGATCTTTCCTTATGGACCTTGTTTGAGTATACAGGTTTTACCCCTTTTTCAGCACTGGTCTTATTCACCAGTGTTTGCTCTTTCATGTAGTTGTGCGATACATTACCTATTGGTTTTGCCTTGTAGATCTTGACTTGGTACAGCCATACCATTCAATTCTGTTTTCTAGTTATTGTTTCAAAGATACATTGATTTTTTTTGGCACACTGTTTCCACAGCTAGGGGCTGATTACGATAGCGGGCGGATCGCCATCGCCGGCCCGGCGGTGGCGATCCGCCCGCCATCGTAACCAGAATTACCCCCGCCATATTATTATGGCGGGGGGTATCGCGGCAGACGCAAAGTGCGTCCGCCGCTTTTCAGCCGGCCGGCAATCGTTACGATTGCCGGCCGTGCGGACTGGGGGCCTAATATGGTGGCGGTGCCTAGCAGGCACCGCCATCCATATTAGGATGTGTGGCATTCAGAGCCTTTCAATGGCAGCGATGCCGCCATGGACAGGCTGGCGGAAATCGCTTTGGGGGCCCGTTGCGGGCCCCCGGGAGGTTGGGGGGCTGCACTTGGGGGGTACCCATGGTACCCCCCTGCATTGCCATGCACAAGGTGGCAGGCACCGCGCGGTGCCTGCCACGTTGTGCATGGCAATGCACAACATTCCATTTTGGCATTGCGGCGGGTGCTGCTGTAAGCAGCTCCCGCCACAATGTCAAAGATGCAGGATGCGACCACCAGGGTGGCGGTCGCATCGTAATCAGTGGTGCGGGACCACAGCATGTCTGGCAGCCAGTCCCAGCACCGCTAGGGTGGCGGGCGGACGAAAGTCCGCCCGCCATCCTAATGAGGCCCCTAGTTTCTATAGTGGGTCTGTGTTGTGGCACAGACGTTTTCACAGAAGAAACTGACGTCACTCGTGCTGGAGGGGACTTATATGACTCCACTGATGTCACATCCGGAGTCGATGTCAGCACAGAGTCGTACAACTCCGCCCCTGGCGCGCAGAGGTAGTGCTGCAAAAACAAATTACGGATCCTGTCTGGCGCCTGGGGAGAATTCAAAGTTAAGGAATCCGTCTCTACTAGATGATGCGTTACCAAAGGTAAGTAACTTGTTCGTCTAGATGTTAGAAGCTGTAGCCAAGAGCACAACATAAGCACCGGGATATCTTGTTTTGTATTCTAGCCTTGTACTGGGTGTACTGAATAAACAAGGAGAAAGGCTTCCTAAAAACAAACAGCATGTACAGTGTATTCTCAGAGTAATATTGTGCAACCAAAACATGTCAAACATAACCTTTTTAAAATTATGTCAGGCTATAATGTCTAACATGTAAAACTAAGTGGGGAACCAAAGTGGGTCCAGGAGGGAAACCACCACAATAGGTGCCAGTGCTTGAGGTAGTGTTCACTGACACTAATTTGTGGGACCAGGACTTTCCATCTTAGGAAGAACTATAGAGAGAAAGAAAAACAGTGACAATGGGAAGAAGAGGGGATGAAAAGAACCCACAAAGTGAAATAAAGAAAGGTAAAAAAGGGCAGTGTAAGAAAGACACTTGAAATTAACAAAATGGAGAGGGTGTGGCATACCGCCCAGATCTGCCAACTCTCGAACTGTGGAATCAGGTCCGAGTCTCTGCGTTGGCTCAACATCCTGTGATTCTGGGCAAATCACTTAACCTCCCTGTGCTAAAATATATAACTGAATGTGTCCTTGTTAATGTAACTGGTGCTCATGTAAAGCGCTTCAATATCTTCTGGTCAAATTCGCTCTATATTAAACTTTTTTTTTAAATGCTTGACACCCTTGGTATTCACCATCCCTGGGATATTGCAGCCTCAGCGGAAGGCTCCTATCAAAAACTAGGGATCCCTCAGCTAATTTTCTCTTTTTTAACACAAATTACATACCAGTTAAAAGATAATCGCCTTCCGTTCGGCTGTTTTACTGTAATCCCAATTCACAACAATAAAAAAAGCTGAGTAAATGGCAGGCTGCCCACATAACTCACTCACCTCATGCAGTCACCCACAACCCCCCTCTGCCACACCATCCTGTAAACACAGCCATATAATTAGGG
Organism: Calotriton arnoldi; assembly: GCA_963921515.1. NCBI lineage: Eukaryota > Metazoa > Chordata > Amphibia > Caudata > Salamandridae > Calotriton > Calotriton arnoldi. Next base: position 657,552 of record CAWUFW010006008.1, read on the forward strand.
CCCATCCTTCGGTGATTTGATACATGCCAGTATGCAGTACACATGCTGTCTCGGCAGGAGCTCATTATGCAGTCACAGCACAGAGCAAAATAAATGCTTTGCTGAACAAAAAGGAAGGAACACATTTATCACCGACTATGTAAAGAAATTAGCATTTCACAGAATCAAAGAATATCATCAGAAGTTCATAACATCGCTTTCAGCTGCATTCCTGACATGGGAATATTTACCGCTGCACTTCATTTAATAAATTAGTGATTGAAAATACAAAGGCTTTGTTTTAGCCTATATGAAATACTTGCCACTAGCCAGAGATTCTGATGGTTTACTAATTGCACATATTTCTGTGAAAAGTAAGCGGTGAGTAAATATTACATTTATCTTTCATATGAAGCAACTATGAAGTCAAGAGTTTGGTAATGCTTCAATTAATAAACCAGTGATGATGGTAAACAACAAAAACGTTCATTTAGAGATTCATGCAGACTACAGCGTCAGTTGGAGACTCAAAACATCCAGGTGCAAATAATATTTGAAGAAGGAATCACCCAATCGAAACGTGTAAATTAAAATATTCCCAATGGCAAGGTCTTTGCAACCATTCTGCATGCGTTATTGCTGCATTTATTTTAAACATTTTTGCACAGCCATGTTGCAATCCACGAAAAGAAAGGGGCTACAGGGATAGACATATTACTATTCTTTGTGATGGGAGTAGTAGCATCCTTCCCAGCCCAGGTACTTGTAAATGATCATGCCACACCTGGAGCTCAGTATTACACGTCTTTATTCTTCAGGGTGTAACTGTTAACTGCCCGTAGTACGTCATGAATTTTCTTAACCACACGCAATCACTTACATCACTATTCTACGGAGTCCATCAGGGATCAGAGGGTTCCCACTATCCCTAACACACACAACAGTACATCTCCCATCTTGTTAAATAAAGAGTGCACAAAAAAACCATATATACATCATAACTCCTCAATGAATCATCGAGGTGCTCAAATCAATCTTCCTAATCTCGTTGCATGAGACATAAAAGAGGCATAAGCGGCAGGCACAGGTGACACAGACACAGGTGCAGTCTTTGGGCTCTCCTGAGTCTCAGATGGAACTGTCTCATTCTGAACGTCTGGAGTCAATGAACCTCGAGGCAAGTGTTTGAAATAAGAAGAATCTCTTGTAGTGGACTTTCCAGCATGATGAGCAGTCACCATGTGTACTTTGCTGTTAGACTTGGCATCTTTTGGCGTATTTCCCCTGAGTTTTTGCTTTCTGACCTCCCGGTTTTGACTCTGTTTGTGCTGGCTTAGTGTTTCTGCGCACTTTTCTCACTGCTGATCAGTGGTAAAGTGCAAGTGCTCCTGTGGTAAAATGTGTTATGGATTGGTGTTTCCATGGTTGGCCTATTTGATTTATGTGTCAGTCCCTAGTAAAGTGCACTGCGTGTGTAAGGGCCTGTAAATCAAATGCTGTTGGTGGGCTGCAGCACTGGATTGTGCCACCCACACAAACAGCCCGTAAATGTGACTCTGACCTGCCATTGCAGAGCCTGTGCGCAGGCTGGTACTGCCATGTCGACTTGGCAAGTACACCCACTTGCCAGGCCCTAACCTTCCCTTTTCTTACATGTCAGCCACCCCTAAGGTAGGCCCAAGGTACCCCTGTGGGCAGGGTGCAGTGTATGTGAAAGGTAGGACATGCCCTGGTGTGTGTGGCATGTCCTGATAGTGAATTACTGCCAATTTCGTTTTTCACTATTGCAAGGCTACCTGTTCCCCATAGGACAGAATGGGAAGTTTGTTTATAACATCTTATAAACATAACTGGCCCTGGGAACTAGGTAGGAAAATAAAGTTTAGTATGCCTGAACTCAGAATCTAAAGATGCATCTTTTAGTGAAGGTGATTTTTACATTCTGTGTTTGAAAATACCACTTTTAGAAAGTAGGTATTTTCTTGCTCAGTCATCCCGTGTGCCTCTGCTGGAATGTGGATTGCCTGTCTGGGTTTTGGATGACAGAAGGCTGGGGAGCAGGAGTGGCTCCAGATAGTCTAGGTGGGTCAGGAAAGAGCTGATTAGACCTGGGCTGCAATTGGGGAAGGGGGAGGAGATTTCCTTGCACCTCAAAGGGTCTGGTCTGCCTCTGACAATGCCGTCTCCACCTCCTGCCAGGAAGTCACACCAGAGAAGGCAGAACTGGTTCTGGCTGGGCACAGACACTCTCTGCCTAAGAGATCGAAGGATTTTGGGCCCAGACCCCTGAAGTTTAGAACTCTTTTGGACCAAGAAGACTGCCAAGAAGAAGAGCTGGAGAAGCTGTGAGGAGGAACTACCACTTTGCTGTGTGCTTTGCTGTGCTGGCCTACAGTGGCTGCTTCTGTCTTGGGCAGTGAAAGGACTGGACTGGACTTTCTGCAATCTACTTTTGTGAGTTTCTCCAAGGGCTTGAGGTAGAGCTTGCCCCCTGTCCAAGAAGTCTCAGGAACAGCAAAGACTTCAAGCTCTTCTGCCCTCAGCACTGGGGACTGTGTGTTTTGTGCTGCAACAGAAGAAAAAGCAACCCGACGCCGTCTATGACGCCGCTGCCGACTCTGTGTCCTGAAGGCACCGCAGAGGGCACCGCCGCAATGCCGCACCGCGACCCTAGTTTCACCGATGACCCCTGCTGACGCCACCACCGAGCCGCTGCTCGCACCGCGACCTGTGGGCACCGCACTCCGCATCGCCTCGCTTCACGACAACGCCTTGTTATCCCCGACGACGCCGCTCCACGCCGAAATCTACGCCGCTGCTTGCACCGTGGTTCGACGGCACCACTCGTAAAGTTACACGACGCACCACCCTCATCCCGCACCGCAGCCTTGGCCTACCGACACCAGCGCTATCGACTCCAGTTAGTCAGCCGATGACAGCGCTTCAGCAACGACAACGCCGCTGCTTGCACCGCGACCTGCCAGCACCGCGACGAGCACCGCCTTCACTTCGCACTGTGACCCTGGTCTCACTGACGACGCCATCTGACGCCGCCACCGAGCCGCTGCTCGCACCACGACCTGAGGGCACCGCACGCCGCACCGCTGCACTTCGCACCGCGGCTCCTGACGCCTGCCGACGCCAGCGCTCCTAACTTCAACAGAGAGGAGTTCGATCTGCAACGCGTGTGACTTCGAGGGCCCCGACGATTCCTGCACCGACCTCCGGAACCAACGCCTGCGGACGCCGTGCTTTCAGAAGCTCAACGAGAGGTCGCCATTGCCCTGCATTTCTAAAAGGTACTGTTTGCGGGTCTTCCCGACACCGTAGCTGGCCCGCGACGCCACGGTCAGCCAGAATTGTTTGGATTTGTTTGCTCACGACGCCGTGATAGCCCCGGATGGAGCTATCGACATCAAGGAACTGTTTTTCAAGCGTATTTTGATAACTGAAGATTTTTAAGTACTGTATTGTGGATTTTTTATCGTTTTTGGTCTTGTCTTAAGTATGTAAAAATATTGGATATTTTTCTAAACTGGTGTGGTGTCCTTTTGTAGTGCTTACACTGTATTACTGTTGGTTTTGTGCATATGCTTTACACACTGCCTCTAAGATAAGCCTGACTGCTCGTGCCAAGCTACCAAGGGGGTGAGCAGGGGTTATTTTAGGAGTGTAACTCCCTTATCCTGACTAGAGTGGTGGTTTCTGCCTGGCTTTGGCACATGCCCTAGCCTACCAAAAATCCCATTTCTAACATTGGTTGTCAGCGGTGAGGATAGGACTTGCGTTTGCACTTGACTCACAGTGATTGGTGTGCACTACTACCATATCGCAGACCATTACGTGCCACATACTGGTTCTTTTTTCCTTTTTGGCCTATTTTTGATCTTGCCAGAGTTGAACTTGCTACTTCATCATGCCTGAATCAAGAGCATCATCTATTGCATCCCTGGAAATTGCCTTTGAGGAGGATAGGTTGGAATCCTATAATGTTAGGGAATTGAAATCAATTTGCAAAAACCTCAAAGTCCAAGTCACAGGCCTCACTAGGAAGGAGGAGCTACAAAAGGCGCTGAGGGCCTGGGTAGCAGCCAGACATGTCAGCGAGCAGTCTGGTGATCTCAGTGGAGAGGCGGAGGTACCTATTCCTAGGGTGGATGTGCTTTTGGGAGGGGGGGAACCCTCCAGGCCAGGCAGCAGTGTCCTGTCCCCAGAGGAGCTGGAGGACAGGCGGGAAGCAAGGAAGTTCGAGTTAGAGAAACTCAGGATGGAAAGTGAAAGGGAGGATAAAAGAATAGCCATGGAGGAAAGGAAGATGATCATGAGCGAAGTCTTAAGGAGCTGGAGCTAAGGAATAGAGCCAGCTCAGATGGTGGCAGCAACTCGTCAAGACAGGCAGACAGAATTGTGCACATCCCAAAGAATGTAGGCAAGGAATTCAAGAAGGGGGACGACATACAAAGGTGGTTTCAGGGTTACGAGGCAGCGGTACACATGAATGGGGTCCCTGAGGAGAATTGGGGAACAGGATTGTGGCAGCCCGGGATACTTTAATAGCTTTGGGTAAGGGGTATCACCTCACCTATCCCGACATGAAGGTTGCCCTCCTCACTAAGTATGGTCTTACTCCTGAAAAGTACAGGGATCAGTTCAGGTCCAGTAAGAAGTCTGATGCCAACACTTGGTTGGAATGTGTGGATGTGTTTTGCTGGTCACTGGATGGCTGGGTGAAGGGCAGTAATGTGACAGATTATCAGGGGCTCTACAATTTGATTGCATGGGAGCACTTGTCTAGTCTATGTTTTGCAGATCTGCGCCAGCACCTAGTTGATAGTAAGCTGACTGACCCCAGGAAGCTTGCTATGGAGGCGGACCGCTGGGTGAGTACCCGGGTCCACAAGAAAGCGTTTGGGGGAGACTCAGCCAAAGGTGGGCAGGGTCCCCAGCAGAAAAGTGGGGGGGACAAGGGTAAAACACAGGAGTTCTCTAAAGGGCCCCAAACTAACACCCAGGGTAAAGGTTCCCATCCCCCCGGAGATAAGAAACAAGGGGTCTCTTCAGGAAAGCCTGCTGAGACCGCCCCCCGCAAGTGTTTTTCATGTGACCAGGTGGGCCACATGAAGGTGGACCCCAAGTGCCCTAAGGGGGCACAGCCACCCACCGGTGGGCAGTCCAAGGTGTTGGCTAGTGTAGCGCTTGGGGAGGAAGAGTACCCACAGGAGGGTGGGGATCCCGCAGAAATGACCCTCGTCTCACTAGGGGACAGTGAGATGGTCCCAGGAAACCAGGTGCCCCCTAACACAAAGAAATACAGCACCTGTGTGACCATCAATGGGAAAAGGGTAGAGGCTCTCAGAGATACTGGAGCCAGTGTGACCTCAGTCCGTTGTCACCTGGTCTCTGAGAAGCAGGTAGTCCCAGGGGCATTCCACCAAGTAATTGCTGTAGACAATTCAGAGCGCCAGTGTCTGGTTGCGCAGGTTCCCTTAGAGTGGGGGGGGGGTCTCGGTCCCTTGAGGGTGGTTGTGAGCCCTTCCATGCCTGTAGATTGTCTGCTAGGTAACGACCTGGAGCAGTCCTTATGGAAGGATGTTGAACTCAGGTCTCACTTGGAGATGCTGGGGTTGCCTGAGTGGGCGTGCGTGTCTACTCGGTCAATGGCGGCCGGAGAGGGTGATCAAGAGGACTTGGAGCCTGAAACAGTGGCCCAAGTCCCTGCCAAGAGAAAGGGCAAGGGGCGCGGGAAACCGGCCCCTGAAGTTCCCACGGACCGGGAGGAGGCGGACCTTGAGGGGGACACACCGGTGCCTACAGGGGAGCAGGTAGCCGAACTGGGGGACATCTCTGAGCTGACCCATTGGCAGCAAGAAGGGGGTCCCACCAGGGAGGAATTCTGCAAGGAGCAGGAGTGCCCTTCTCTGGAGGGTCTGCGGCGGCAGGCTGCAGACCAGGCAGCTGGTGATCAGTCCGGATCACATTGGATCTACTGGGAGAATGATCTCCTGTACAGCGAGCGTAAGGTCGCTGAGCCTGGGTCAGCCCGTGTGCTGGTGGTACCCCAGCGCTTCAGGACCTTCCTACTGGGTCTGGCTCATGACGTGCCTTTGGCAGGACATTTGGGGCAGGACAAGACCTTTGACAGGCTTGTCACCCACTTCTTCTGGCCCCAAATGCGGAGGCAGTCAGATGGACTTTGCAGGTCTTGCCCAACTTGCCAGGCAAGTGGTAAGAGTGGGAGGAAGGTCAAAGCTCCTCTCCAACCTTTTCAAGTGATGGAGCGCCCTTTGAAAAGGTAGGGATGGACATTGTGGGGCCACTGGATCCCAAGACAGCCATGGGCAACAGGTACATCCTGGTCTTGGTGGACCATGCCAACCGGTACCCGGAGGCCATCCCACTCAGGACAACGACGGTGCCAGTGGTGGGCCGGGCATTAATGGGGATCTTTTCCCGAGTGGGGTTCCCCAGAGAGGTGGTTTCTGACAAGGGAACCAATTTCATATCCAAGCATATGACATCCCTGTGGAAGGAGTGTGGTGTAACCTACAAGTTCACCACCCCTTACCACCCACAAGGTAACGGTCTGGTGGAGAGATTCAACCAGACCTTGAAGGGCATGATTGAGGGTCTAACAGAACCCAAGAGGCGTAAGTGGGACGTCCTCTTGCCGTGCCTTCTCTTTGCGTACAGGGAGGTACCACAGAAGTCTCTTGGGTTCAGTTCCTTTGAACTTCTGTATGGTCACCCTGTGAGGAGACCTCTGAGTTTGGTGAAGGAAGGCTGGGAGGCAGCTCCCAGGAAAACTCCCCAGGACGTGTTTAGTTACATGCTGGCCTTCAGGAACCAAACTGCCCGCTTCAGGAAACTCGCTCAGGCGAACCTGGAAGCAAGCCAGGAAGAAATGAAGAAGTGGTATGACCAGAATGCCACTCTGGTCGAATTTCAACCTGGACAAAAAGTGTGGGTCATGGCCCCAGTGGAACCTTGTGCCTTGCAGGACAGGTGGACTGGGCCGTTTGAGGTGGTGGAGCGCAAAAGTGATGTCACCTACCTGGTGGATTTGCGTCCCCCAGGAACCCTCCAAGGGTCCTCCACATGAACCGCCTCAAACCCCACTTCGAGAGGTCCGAAGTGAGCATGCTCTTGGCGACAGATGATGGGACGGAAGAGGAGAGTGAACCTCTCCCTGACCTCCTGTCTACCAAGGAGCACGATGGGTCAGTTGAAGGTGTGATCCTCTCCCCTACACTGAGCCCAGAACAGCAGAGCAATTGTCACCAGTTGTTGGGACAGTTTGCCCCCCTGTTCTCTCTGACCCCAGGTGTTACTCACTGGTGTACCCATGATGTGGACACCGGTGACAGCCCTCCTGTGAAGCACAAGATTTACAGGTTGACTGACCGGGTCAAGGCCAGCATTAAAGAGGAGGTCTCTAAGATGTTGGCGTTAGGGGTGATCGAGCCTTCCAACAGTCCTTGGGACAGCCCAGTGGTCTTGGTCCCAAAGGCTGCTGCACCCGGTGCCACTCTAGAACTGCAGTTTTGTGTGGACTACCGTGGGCTCAATGCCGTCACCAGGACTGACGCACACCCCATCCCCAGAGCTGATGAGCTCATTGATCGATTGGGAGCTGCCAAGTTCCTCAGCACGTTTGATTTAACGTCTGGGTACTGGCAGATTGCCTTAACCGATGGGGCCAAGGAGAGGTCAGCATTTTCAACCCCAGAAGAACATTACCAGTTCCGGGTGATGCCCTTTGGGTTGAAGAATGCCCCTGCCACCTTTCAAAGGTTTGTCAACCAGGTGTTGGCTGGGCTGGAGGATTTCAGTGCCGCCTACCTGGATGACATTGCAGTGTTCAGTTCCAGCTGGGAAGAACACTTGCAGCACCTCGGTGAAGTGTTGAAGGCGCTGCAGAGGGCAGGCCTCACGATCAAGGCCAGTAAGTGCCAGATCGGGCAGGGTTCGGTGGTGTACTTGGGACACCAGCTAGGAAGCGGCCAGGTGGCGCCCCTACAACCCAAGATTGACACCATTCTGGCTTGGGAGCCCCCCAAGACCCAGACAGGGGTGAGGGGCTTCTTAGGACTCACCGGGTACTACAGGAGGTTTGTTAAGGGGTATGGCACCATTGTTGCCCCCTTAACAGAGCTGACTTCCAGGAAGCAGCCGAAGAAGGTGATCTGGACTGAGTCCTGCCAGAAGGCTTTTGATGCCCTGAAGGCCGCCATGTGCACGGCACCCGTGCTCAAGGCCCCCGACTTCTCCAAGGAATTCGTTGTGCAGACTGACGCTTCAGAGCATGGAGTGGGAGCGGTGCTCTCACAACTGAACGAAGAGGGCCTAGACCAGCCTGTAGTCTTCCTTAGCCGGAGACTACTCCCAGGGAACAGAGGTGGAGTGCCATAGAAAGGGAAGCTTTCGCTGTGGTCTGGGCACTGAAGAAGCTGAGCCCCTACCTGTTTGGGACTCACTTCCGGGTTCAGACAGACCACAGGCCCCTCAGATGGTTGATGCAAATGAGGGGTGAGAATCCAAAACTGCTGAGGTGGTCCATCTCCCTACAGGGAATGGACTTTAAGGTGGAACACCGCCCTGGCACAGAACACGCCAATGCAGATGGTCTGTCCAGGTTCTTCCACCTTAGTGAAGAGAACTCCCAGGAGGTTGGGTAGTTCTCCCTACTTTCAGCTGGAGGGGACATGTGTTAGACTTGGCATCTTTTGGCGTATTTCCCCTGAGTTTTTGCTTCTGACCTTCCAGTTTTGACTCTGTTTGTGCTGGCTTAGTGTTTCTGCGCACTTTTCTCACTGCTGATCAGTGGTAAAGTGCAAGTGCTCCTGTGGTAAAATGTGTTATGGATTGGTGTTTCCATGATTGGCCTATTTGATTTATGTAACAGTCCCTAGTAAAGTGCACTGCGTGTGCCAGGGCCTTTAAATCAAATGCTGTTGGTGGGCTGCAATACTGGATTGTGCCACCCACACAAACAGCCCGTAAATGTGACTCTGGCCTGCCATTGCAGAGCCTGTGCGCAGTCTGGTACTGCCATGTCGACTTGTCAAGTACACCCACTTGCCAGGCCCTAACCTTCCCTTTTCTTACATGTCAGCCACCCCTAAGGTATGCCCAAGGTACCCCTGTGGGCAGGGTGCAGTGTATGTGAAAGGTAGGACATGCCCTGTTGTGTGTGGCATGTCCTGATAGTGAATTACTGCCAATTTCGTTTTTCACTATTGCAAGGCTACCTGTTCCCCATAGGACAGAGTGGGAAGTTTGTTTATAACATCTTATAAACATAACTGGCCCTGGGAACTAGGTAGGAAAATAAAGTTTAGGATGCCTGAACTCAGAATCTAAAGATGCATCTTTTAGTGAAGGTGATTTTTACATTCTGTGTTTGAAAATACCACTTTTAGAAAGTAGGTATTTTCTTGCTCAGTCATCCTGTGTGCCTCTGCTGGAATGTGGATTACCTGTCTGGGTTTTGGATGACAGAAGGCTGGGGAGCAGGAGTGGCTCCAGATAGTCTAGGTGGGTCAGGAAAGGGCTGATTAGACCTGGGCTGCAATTGGGGAAGGGGGAGGAGATTTCCTTGCACCTCAAAGGGCCTGGTCTGCCTCTGACAATGCTGTCTCCACCTCCTGCCAGGAAGTCACACCAGAGAAGGCAGAACTGGTTCTGGCTGGGCACAGACACTCTCTGCCTAAGAGATCAAAGGATTTTGGGATATAAGTATTGGGGCCCAGACCCCTGAAGTTTAGAACTCTTTTGGACCAAGAAGACTGCCAAGAAGAAGAGCTGGAGAAGCTGTGAGGAGGAACTACCACTTTGCTGTGTGCTTTTCTGTGTTGGCCTACAGTGGCTGCTTCTGTCTTGGGCAGTGAAAGGACTGGAATGGACTTTCTGCAATCTACTTTTGTGAGTTTCTCCAAGGGCTTGAGTTAGAGCTTGCCCCCTGTTCAAGAAGTCTCAGGAACAGCAAAGACTTCAAGCTCTTCTGCCCTCAGCACTGGGGACTGTGTGTTTTGTGCTGCAACAGAAGAAAAAGCAACCCGATGCCGTCTACAACGCCGCTGCCGACTCCGTGTCCTGAAGGCACCGCAGAGGGCACCGCCGCAACGCCGCACCGCGACCCTGGTCTCACCGACGCCGCCTGCTGATGCCGCCACCGAGCCGCTGCTCGCACCGCGACCTGTGGGCACTGCACTCCGCATCGCCTCGCTTCACGACGAAACCTTGGTATCCCCGACGACGCCGCTCCACGCCGAAATCTATACCACTGCTTGCACCGTGATTTGAGGGCACCGCTCGTAAAGTTACATGACGCAGCGCCCTTATCCCGCACCGCAGCCTTGGCCTACCAACACCGGCGCCATCGACTCCAGTTAGTCAGCCGACGACAGCGCTTCAGCAACGACGACGCCGCTGCTTGCACCGCGACCTGCCAGCACCGCGACCTGTGGGCACTGCACTCCGCATCGCCTCGCTTCACGACGACGCCTTGGTATCCCCGACGACGCCGCTCCACGCCGAGATCTACGCCGCTGCTTGCACCGTGGTTCGAGGGCACCGCTCGTAAAGTTACACGACGCACCGCCCTCATCCCGCACCGCGGCCTTGGCCTACCAACACCGGCGCCATCGACTCCAGTTAGTCAGCCGACGACAGCGCTTCAGCAACGACGCCGCTGCTTGCACCGTGACCTGCCAGCACCGCAACGAGCACCGCCTTCACTTCGCACTGCGACCCTGGTCTCACCGACGACGCCATCTGACGCCACCACCGAGCCGCTGCTCGCACCACGACCTGAGGGTACCGCACGCCGCACCGCTGCACTTCACACCGCAGCACCCGACGCCTACCAACGCCAGCGCTCCTAACTTCAACAGAGAGGAGTTCGATCTGCAACGCGTGTATCTTCGAGGGCCCGACGACTCCTGCACCGACCTCCGGAACCGACGCCAGCGGACGCCGTGCTTTCGGAAGCTCAATGAGAGGGGTCGCCAACGCCCTGCATTTCTAAAAGGTACTGTTTGCGGGTCTTCTCGACACCGTAGCTGGCCCGCGACGCCGCGGTCAGCCAGAACTGTTTGGATTTGTTTGCTCACGACCCCGTAATAGCCCCAGACGGAGCTATCGACATTAAGGAACTGTTTTTAAAGCATATTTTGATAACTGAAGATTTTTATGGACTGTATTGTGGATTTTTTATCGTTTTTGGTCTTGGCCTAAGTATATAAAAATATTGGATATTTTTCTAAACTGGTGTGGTGTCCTTTTGTAGTGCTTACACTGTATTACTGTTGGTTTTGTGCATATGCTTTACACACTGCCTCTAAGATAAGCCTGACTGCTCATGCCAAGCTACCAAGGGGTGAGCAGGGGTTATTTTAGGAGTGTAACTCCCTTATCCTGACTAGAGTGGTGGTTTCTGCCTGGCTTTGGCACATGCCCTAGCCTACCAAAAATCCCATTTCTAACATTTGCTAATCACAATCCTCAGAGAACAGCATCAAAAGGAGCATAAGACTTGTGTTTCCGTTTCTGCCTGACAATGACTTGGTCTCCTCTTTAAAACACAGTACTCTGAGCACAGCGGCGTCCATCCGCATAGGTCTTCATTTTGCGTTTGTGAGACGAATCAGTAGTGTGAAGTTTATCAATGTCAATAGATCTTTCAGTGGTCCGTTATGACAATTTATTTCCCATGGCTCCCCAAAACATTAAGGTGGCAGGGCTTTCACCTGTGGTAGAATGGGGAGTTGACCTGTATGCATGAAGTGTAGAGTGAAGAACTGATTTCAGTTCATGTTTTTCCAGAGCAGCACAATGAACAGTCTTCTTGAGGGTGCTCATAAATAGCTCGAAAATACCATTCGCCTGGGGCCAGAGGGGTGTGCTTCTCTGATGCCTGACATTTAGGTGTGAGAACATCTTTAAGTTCTCGACTATTGAAAGGCGGGCCATTGACAGATTTCAAAATCGAAGGAACACCCCATGTTTAAAAAATACTTTGTAATCTCTCAATGACTCTGTGATGAGTGGTTGACAACAGATCTTCCACAAGTGGAAAACAGGAGTATTCATCAACAATTACGAGTAGAGAATGTCCATTGTCAAGGGGTCTAAAGAAATCAACTGCAAGCATCTCCCATGCAAGCTTTGGAAGATCAGACATGTTTAACGGATGCAGGGTTGTTTTGGATGACAAGCAGCTTCACAAATGACATGCCCTTAATTCATATTCAACTCTTTAATCAAGATGAGGGAACACCACTCGGTCCGGTAAGGCTCGTTTAGTAGCAACAACTTCACGATGTCCCTCATGTGCCAGTTCAATGACTTGTTGTCTCATACTCTCATGTATAGCATTTCACGACCCTCGTAATGTAATGCCTTCTGGGGTAACTGAAAGTTCTTACTGCACATTTTTGAATTTCTAGTATTCAAGGTCATCATGAAGAGGTAGAGTATGTTTTCTTCAAGATTGATGTGTGATAATGTCTTTAATTATTAGCAAATCTCTGTCAGTGCATGTGGCAGCAATCATTTGTACCACAGATATGGAGGCAGGGATACTGGATTTTACGATTAAGTTAACATAAGCAGCAGTCACTTTAGAAGAGGTGCCATGACACTGTATTGGTACATGTGAGAAGTAGTCAGCAGAGTTTTGATCTTTTCCTGGACGATGCACAATTGTATAATCATACTCCTGCAGTCGCAACACCCACCTCTCAATGCGAGGGGGCAGCTTGGCTTTTGGATTGCCGAAAATGGTGAGTAATGCTTGGTGGTCAGTGACAACCATGAAGTGCTTTCCATAAAGGAATACATGAAAATTCTCACAACCCCACACTTCTGTGAGGCTTTCTTTTTTGGATTGTGAATAATCATGTTCCGTCGCTCACAAACTCCTGCTAGCATAAGCCACAATGTGTCTTGGTGCATTAGGATGTCCATTATGCTGGGCAAGTATGGCACCTGACTCCACAGGGCAGGCATCAACAACAATCTCTGTTTGCAGTTTCGGATCAAAGTATGCCATTTCAGTGGCATTCTCAATCGCATGTTTGATTTTCTTGAAGTTTGTTCGCAATCAAGTGGCCATCGAATGGAACATTTTGTTTTGTTAAGTCTTTCAACAGGGCACTTACAGTGGAAAAGTCACGTATGTACCTTGTACAGTAACTGGCCATACCAAGGAAGCATCGCAGCATAGTTACATCTTGTGGGGGAGAAGTGGATGACAAAGCTTGTACTTTATTTGGATCTGGAGTCATTCCCCCATCAGAAAAGATATGACCAAAGAACTTGAGTTTGGTTTTATGAAACTCACACTTTGCTGCCTTTAATGTGGGAACTGCATCAGCAAGTATACAACACACCTGTGTAAGAGCCTTATCATGTTCCTCTCGTGTGGCCCCAAAAACCAGTATGTCATCACTGTAATTGGAAGCATTTGTGACTGGATGTATTAAAATCCTGAAAGAGTTCTGCAGCTGATAACACTCTGAAATGTAGTCCTTTATATCTAAATAAACCAACATGAGTCGAAAAGGTAGTAATGTACCTGCAATTCTCTTCCAGTTGAAGTTGGTGATGCCCTTTGTTCAAATCAAGGGCGGAAAAGACTTTGGCTCCATTTAGCTGCGTAATCATGTCAGCAATATGCGGACCAAGATGTCGTACTCTTTCAATTGGCTTGTTAGCTAGGCGCTTATCAACGCATATGCGCACAATTCGTCCACTATTCTTCTTAGGCACTACCACTATGGGTGACACCCATGGCGTCGGACCAGTGGATTGCTCAATGATGTTATGCTTTAATAGCATCTCAAGTTCTTTCTCAACAGCCTCTTGTAAATTGAACGCAATTTGACGATGTTGTAGAGCAGCAGGACGGATGTCCTCATTTATGTGAAGTTGTCTTAAGTCTTCCTAGTCCATGAAACAAGGATGGAAAGTTATTCACTATCTCATGACATTCACTGATATACAGAAATCAGCCCCATGTCAGCAGCAGTGCTGAAACTGAGGAAGCATGCACTCGATGAAGTGCCTGGCAGGACATGAACTGAAGCTTGGATTTCTGTCTTTTTATGCTTCACAGTTGCTAGAAATGAACCTCGACTTTTCCGTGGCATCGAAGCAGCCCAAGTATACACTTTGGTTTTCTACGGGGTTGCATGGAGCACTGGAGACAGTTCATTGTGCTTTTCCTCTGGCATAATGTTCATCTACCCTCCACTGTCTATGATAAAAGGTATGGAACACACATTCACCTTCAGTGTGATTTAGGCACAGTGTCCAAATGAATTTCGCACTTTTACTTGACGGTCTCGGTTCGACCGGTATTCTTCCTTGCAGGAAGCTAATCTTACATGCGCACTTTGGCCAGTAGTTGGTGTTGACATCACACACTCATCTTCCTCACTGTCACTTGACAATGACAGTTACAAACTTTTAGACGAGGAATTTGACGAAGATTGATGTCATTCAGTTTCTACTTGCTTCAAATGATGTTCCCGCTTGGAACTTTCTGGCATCCATTTTGTTTTCTCGATGTGATGCACTTGATCTTTCACTCACTTTGCTAACCATTAGAAAATGGATCTCTTTCCGGCAGCCTTTGCATATTTGTCCGATGGCAGGACATTTACCTTCATGCGTAAAGGAAAATCCACATTGAAAACAACGACTTCTTTTTCTTTGGAGACATCACTTCTAACTTGTGGTTCGGCTTACTTTTCACACTCAGCGCTAATTCATTTTGGGCCGTTCTGACCTCCATGTTAGCAGCTTGTCTGTCAGCTCTTTCTTCCGTTCTAGCAGCCATGAGTACTCATTCAAAGCTGAGTGTCTCTTTCAGCATTCGGCCTCCGAAGGAATCGGAGAGACAACCATCTATAACTCTGAGATGCATGGCCTCTTCATCGTTGAACTCATTGAACTTGCAGTGCTGGATGAGCGAATCAAGTCCTTCTACAAACTCAAGCATCATTTCACCAGCTTTCTGCCATTCTTGACTGAAAATTTACTTTTCATAGTCAAAATTTGGCATTGGATTAAACTTGGTGTTTAACGCCTCTCTATGTCACTTCATCGCCATGTGGTATTTTCTTTATCACTTCTTTTACTCCTTCACCCGCCAAATTGTTTAGATATTTAATGATTTTTTTTGTTATTTGATTTTTCCAGCGCATCAATGAAATCATCAAAAAATTCGATCCAGGCAGTCCATCTGTCACCAATATTGTGCTTTTTGGCAGTATCGAAAAGGCGGTGGTTTTAGGAATGCGGCAGCATCATAACCTGTGGAACTTTCTGCTGTTGAAAGCGGAGCCAGCTCCAGCAGTGTCTGCTGCCCACTTGGACTGGCACCTTCATTGAGCACTAGCCATGTGCTAACATTTGGGTCGTCGCGCCTGCTCTCTGGTTGTGGGGCACTCTCTTCTTCTTTTGGCGGTGAGTAGCGGCTTTGTTTCTTGCATGGGACGCTCCCCACTCTCACCTTTATGCATTGTACCTGGTTTCTACTGCCTATAGCATTTCTTTGCATCAGAAATGTTTTTGCTTTAAATGCTTCCTTGCACTCTGCTATCACTGCCTTTAGCGCTTCTCTGTACCTGGTAGTCGCTGACTTTAGCGTTGTTGTACGGTATGAATAACGGCTCTGTGTTAGGCTGTGGCGCAGTATCTCTTGTCTCGACTTTACCAGCAAATTTCTAGCCAATGACAAACAAACTTTCCTTAAGGCCTTCACTTTCTTTACAGGCCTTGCACTGGCTGGAGTGACGCTATGACTACACATACGCCAACCGTCGATTTTTCACTTCGACTGAGGCACATGTGGCACGCATGAGCAGTTTGCTGGACCACAGAAAACTCTGCAGGAGAGCACTCTTGGTTCTTCGGGTTGAAGGGTTTGTGTATTCCCCCATCTCATCACCAGTTGTAGTGTCCTCTCCAGCCCGGGTACATATAAATGATGACACTAGACGCTTGGTATTCCATATCTTTATTCTTCAGAGTGTAATCATTAACTGCCCATACTACGCCCTGAATTTTCTTAACCACACCCAATCACTTACATCACTATGCTAAGGAGTCCGTCAGGGACCAGAGGGGTCCCGCTATCTCTAACACACACGAGACTACAGCAGTTTCCATGAGCTTTATGGAATATGTATGTAGCATAGCCTGAGGTGAATGTGAGGAGGGATCCCTGGACAAGCATGTTGGATCTTGCCAATCCGATAGCTAGTTTGTTCAAAAAAGTAAACTAGCGGGAATGCGGGACAGAAGCACATAGTAGTTATATCAAAGGCCTCAAATTGGTTGCACTATGTACCTGGCACAATGTCGGGGAGTGTGATTTTTGTTTCAGTAGCCAGCACAAGGCTTTCAGGATTAATGTAGTCAAATGGACACAGTATATTGATCATGTAGGAAGCATTGGTAAGGTCGCTTTGGAGTATGTAGATGATCTTACTACAGAGTTCTCTGTACATTGCACTGCCTCAATTTAAGTATGATGTTATACGTACAGAAACCAGACAAATCCTGTATAGTTGGTGTTAGAAGTATAAGACAACATAGTAATCGTAGATGGTGGAAGTTACTTGAAACATTGTTACCTTGTGTGATAAAGTTAAGTTTGGGTCAAACATTATCCAGAAGCTTCAAACTGCTTGAATGAGTTGGGAAAGTGTCCCATGAAAGATGGCCAGCTCAACAGGAGGGAGGAGTTTTCAACAGTCTCCTGTGGAGCAGGCTGTCCATCTTGGATACATTGAGGATCAGTTGTGTCAGGAATCGGGAAATGAGGAAACAGGTACCAGGCACACACATATATCAGCACCATGGTTTTGACAGAAAAAGGTTTTTGCACCCAAATGATACCCAAAAGAAAGAAACACCATTCAGGTAAAGACAGGACACTTACCTAGAGGGAAGACTTCTAGGTCCAAAAACACATAGAAATTATTAAGGAAGAGATTGGGGACTATGGCTTAGCAGCTTTGGAAGACAGGAAGGTAGTGTTTGGGAAAAAACTAGCACATGCTTGATAGCATCAGCAGCTGGGTTACTAATTTGGGAGGTGGTTCCCCCAACAACTTAATAAACACAATTTGGTTAGGTCAAAACGCAGATAAGAGAGAATTTCTGTTCAAACTCATATAGTTATGGTACAAACGGCAGGCAATCCTAAGAGAAGTATACGTTAAATTCAAGCAGCACTAAGCACTTTTAAAGTACAGAGCACAGCACAATTACATTTTTCAAGTGTGTGGTTTATCAGGATCGACAAGCAATTTCACACCAACTGTGATGGAGCAGGTCAGACACATCAAGCAGGTCAGTCTTTTTACTTATGAACTTAGCCTGAATTGGAAGTCATAATAAGCTAGAGAGGCAAGGTCCTTGTCTGTGGCTGACATGGGGCCTTTGTCGAGCTGCAGATGAAACCACTGGTTTTGCCCCTAAAAGCTCCGAGCTTGACAAAGTCAAATTTCTTAGCCACAGAGGGGACTTTGTCAGTCAGATAGATTTACCACCTAGCCTTGGTCCCAGGGTTTACTTCAGACTTAGTCACTTTCTTGGAAGTCTAAATTCTCAAGCCAGCCAAGACTGGGAGCTTTAGCCAGGCAGAGCTCCAAACGGCAGGATATATTTAACCATGAGGTCCAGCTGACACTGTTTTTACATGTAAAAAGCTTCAAACTGGATTTTCTTGCTTCGCTGGGGAGCGGAGCGACCTTCTAAAGAAGGCCTCAGCTTCTCGTACTGGCCCTCCAGAGGTGAAAAAAAGTACAAAATTCCAACTTTTTCCAAGTGCTGTAAATGTTTTTAAACTCATCGGGGCAGGTTTCTAGGTACCAGGTACCTCACCAGCCGGGTTTCCTGCAGGGTGCAGTCCTCTGTGCTCAGCTGTGCCCTCTGGCTTTAAGCTAGTCCTGGCACAGGCAACATAAAGCACCTTTTTATAAAGTTACTTTCACACTTAGTTTATCAAAAATCTTATTTCACCATTAGAACAGATGTTTTAAAATTAAGGAAGAAATAATTTTGAAAGACTTGGCTAGCATTTTTCCTAGCCACAGAAATGGAACTGAATATTGAATATTTTACTCACACCAAGCCTTGCCAATAGAAAATGGCCTACACATTGAAATAGTTGTATTCCTTCAGTCACTTTTAGGGCACTTTCTGTAAAGATATACTGAGACACCTGTTTTTAATATTTTAAGCACCCTGCCTTGAGTTATGTTTCATATAGGTACCCCAATATAGGCTCAGGTAGCAACCTAACCTTTCACCTATATTTTCCCCTGCCATTAGACTACATAACGGTTCATGGGACTGACTTTTACCTAGTTACGGTACAGCCCGTGGGGGTTTCCCTGAAAACTAGCCTCATTCATTATGCATAAGGATTCTTGGAAACTCAGCAGGACTACCATCTCCTGCATAATAACTATATATAAGGGTCATTCCTTCCATCATCCTAAGTCCGACATGACACAGCAAGGTAGATCCCCCGAGGGTACCACTTCGGGTACATGAACACCATATCTTTGCTGAGGCAGGGAGAGGAGAAAAAGGACTTCCATGCTGACACACTGACGCGAGGCGCTGAGGTTCCTGCACGCAGACACTCCAGCTCGCAGTGGTCCTACATCCCTCGCGGGGTGTCGATCTTGAGACCAAGACGGGGTCCCACAGTGTCTCACTTCAGGTAATGGGGTTGACTTTATACTAGAGGGATTCTAGGCTCTACACCTATATTCATGCTAGGTACACTTAGGTACATCTAGTTAGGGTCGCGTCGTAGGAGTACGCATTATTACTGTCATGTATTTTTATACCTGCCTGTATTAATTGTTTTAGCACTATGGTAGAAATCTACCATCCTTTTACTCTGTTGGTGCTTATAATCATCTATATCTGTTTCTGTCTAATGGTTGTTTCAGCACACCTATTTTACACTAGAATGACGCTGGTTCAATAAATGCTTATTGAAAACGTCCCCACCATTTATTCTGTGTATCTCTCTGAGACAAAGTGAGCACAAGTGACTGAGCGAAAAGTATCGCACTGTTTCCACGATCCCTGATGGGACAGAGTTGTCATGTTCGATAGTTGCCAAGAACTATTCTCTCCTTGTTAAGAGGAGTTTCTAGTGGCACTGTGAGCTAGCTAGTATACAGGCAAATATACCCAGTGGGGGTGTCTGGAATCAGTCTAGACACCAATCCCACAGTCGATGTTGTCTAAACACGCAGATCCTATATAGGTTTATAGGAACTACACGACATGGCGCCGCCAACGTTGGTTTGGTACTTATTTAACGGTCAAATCTGAGTAGTTCAGTCATGCTATTCTCAGAGACCCCTACTCACATTTTCCCAGATAAGTCTGGAGTGGGAAGGGAACTATCCGCCACAGCTGAGTAGGCATATCCTATGTATTGGCTGTAGTTTTATCAAGCTTGAAGGACAAATAGTTCCTATTGTGCATAAAACCTTATCTCAGTTTCCTTGAAACTTTTTACTTCTTCAAAATAATGGCTGACAAAGACGCCAATGCGCCAGCACAACGTGCTGCAGCAAGGGAGGAAGAAGATGAAATAAACATTTCAGAAAATGTCAGAACTGCCCTTACCTTAAAACTAGCAGACTATGGAGTCACAGCTAGGGGTGGGGCAGTCACATTTGTGATTGAGGCACACAAATCATACAGAACAGAGGTATTCTATTCATGGGTTAAATTCCCACAAGCAGATCCACAGACAAATACATTTCATTTTTATACTGAAGATGAAACACCAAATGAACACTCACCTACCAGGAGCACATAAAATGGTTTAAAGGCGCTTTCCCAGACACAAAAGAAAAAGTGAGACTCGGTCCGCTCTGAAGAGATGGAGCAACTTGGCCAGTCCTAGCAGCTTACATACCGCATCCAGACATTGACACAATGCCAGTAGCAGACTTACGTCCACTTCATAAAGAAATAATAAAACTTTACAGAAACCTGACAGAGTTCGTGATGAGAACACTCACACTTCAGCCAGCAAGGGCTACACCAGCAGGACAAATTCAGGGATCTACAACTAAAATAACGCCACAAACACTACCCGCAGTTATGGGTAAAATGCCCACTAGACGTGAGCAAATGCCTTTCTGGATAGCTCAAAAAATAACACAGCTAGAGGCAGTATTTCCACACACAAGCCCTCAAGAAAAACACAGAATGCTAACAATCTGCTTGCCAATGGGGATAGCTCCCCAGATAGAGGATTGTACCACATGAGGTACAGTTTTCGCTGCCATATATACCAGAACTCATGGTATCCCTTCATTAGCAGGAATACCAGATGTATTAAGACAGATACAGAATGAGAGTGGAGCAGAACCTGCTCTGAACTTAGGGATGAAATTGTTAGGAATTTTTGCCCAGGTATCGGCTATTATATTAGCAAACATAAAAGGGAAGGCAGCAGCAGTGGCAATATGCGAACGCCTGAGGGATTTCACTGCTTTACAACAGGAACGTGAATTATCTAAAATTATCGAAGACACCTATGCTGAATTAGGTAGAGATAGTTTGGGAGCTAAATCAACAAAACCTCAACTCATGGGTGGTCCTGAAAAGGGTAACACCAAGCAGGCACCTGATTCTTCTAAGAAGAAATGGGATAACAATAAAAAATAAAAGACTAGAGAGAATAGATCACAATCCAGGGGTGGGTCTCCTCAACAGGAGCCCTCCGAAAGGAGGTACAATCTTAGGAACCATGATAACATTAATAAACTGACAGGTATCAGGATACTGATACACGTTCCTTCCAGGGTTCATGAAAAAACTCTGAGAGGGAAGGGCGGTCAGAACACAGACAAGAAGAGCGTACAAAGTCAAGAGACACGCAACGCGCTTCAGAATATACTTCCAAAAAAGAAGAGAAACCAAAATCAAAACCTCAATTTAAAAAGAAGAAAGTAGCAGGTCTTAAAGTTAGACATGCCCAGAATTCTGAGGACTCAACTTCTGAATGGGGAATGGGCTCTGACGATGCTAGACAGTGCAGCAGAAGTAACAATAGCTCACCAGAACCTGATGGAATTTCTGGTGACAGCGGACTTGAATGAACATATCACGGTGGAAACACCTGATACAAGGGTAAGTGTCCCAAAAAGGTTACATGAACAAAGCCAGAAAAATTAAAGGTCTCTTTTGGGAGAACCTGACTTATGGATATGACATCCAGCCGTCTGAAAAAGATTGGCCGCCTGAAATTGTTATGGATTGCCCAAAGGGAGAAACAGTAATTTTACCGGCTTTTTCGGACCTCGTTCCAATATATTTAAAGCATACATACATGCAGGAGTGAGTGGTAGCACTTGCTCCAGCATTATTTTGCAACCATGTTGGGTGGGATGCTGAGTCACCTCACCATGTAATCCCAGTAAAAACGACTCCAACTCCACAGAGACTGTACCCAATAAAACAAGAAGCGGAAAAACAGGTCAGGGAGATCTTAGATCAACTTGAATACCAGGGTGTAATTGAAAGTTGCACCTCTTCAATGAATCATCCTTTGTTTCCTGTAATGAAACCCGATAATTCATACAGTCTAGTTTTAGACTACAGACATCTGAACACATGCACTAAAACATTTGCAGTACAGAATGCACACAGTGCTGCATTAATGAATAACATTATGCGGAAAAAATACAAAACAACACTAAATATCTCAAATGGATTTTCTGCCAAAATATAGCACCTGAGAGCAGATATTTGACAACATTCTCAGCGCTCGATTCGCAGCGTCAATTTTGTCGACTCCTCCAAGGGTATAAGAATAGCCCTGGGTTGTTCTCCGCTAGGGTAACAGAGTTACTTCAGATTTTGGATGAAGAGGCATTGTCCTACGTAGATATATATCTGACGGATGATGATTTAAAGGATCACTTGACCAGGGTGAGCAAAATAATTTTGGGGTTCGCCTCGGAGGGCTACAATTCAACTTTAAAAAATCAAAAATAGCCTACCTCAATGTCCTATTTTTGGGATATAAGTTATCAAGTGAAGGGAAAAGCCTGGCAGCTAACTTTTTTAAAAAGTGTGCGCTGTTCCAACCTCCTAAATCGTTGAAAATTTACAATCCATTTTGGGATTCTTAAATTTTGACAGAACATACATTTTAGATTACGCAAAAAAAGTGAAACCTTTCTACGACTTAATAAGACATGATTTTTCAGTTAGGCATTGGACACAGGAACACACAGATATCCTTTGTTCCTTTCAAGCTGACATGATAGCTTCCAAACACTTACACACATGTGTAAACACCACAAATTTGGTGATCCGTGTTACAGCGGGTCAATCTGGGTACACTTACCTAACCTTCAATGAAAGCGAAACAGTACCCATAGCATACAAATCACACTTGTACACAAACGCTAAAACGCGTTTTGCTTCAACAGAACAAATTCTGACAGCAGTACAGACTGCTGTAGTGAGAGAAAGAGCACTGGCTCATGGGAAGCGAATAATTGTCGTAACTCCGGTACCATCCTTAGAGGCAGTCACAAATGCAAGCGTTCCAAATGCTAAAGCTTTACATCCAAGATGGATACAACGGGCCAATTCTCTCACTGCAACAGATGTAGATTACAAATTTGACTCTACACTTAAAACACAAGCATTCCTGCAATATGAACAAGAATATCCTCTCCAGAATGAAATAATGCCTCTAGATCAGTATGAATACATTATTGACACTGACGGATCTGCTCAGCCGGCCATAGGAAGTAAACAGCATTACAGCGCCGCGTGTGCGATTGTGAAGGGTTGTATGGAGGAAGGCAGGCTCCATCGTAGCAGTACGAAGACACAGTGTCTAGGAGACTGTACAGCTCAGCTGGCAGAACTAAAAGCCCTGTTACTAGCACTAATAAATACAGATCGAGAATTCCCCACACTAATTGTGTGCGATTCTTTTTATTGTGTCCAGTCATACAATGAATATCTTCACTACTTGGGTCAAAATGGGCTTAAATACTCAAAAGGTGGCACAATTAAGTTAAGCATAAAATGCAATGGGAACAGGTAGCTGAGTTGAAACACGAACTACTGAGAGCTCACGTGATACATACGCCGAGTCATCAACGTGATGGCGTTCATGTTGAAGGGAATTCATTGGCAGATGAAGCCGCAAATGGGGCAGTACGAACTGCTGCCGTAGCTGCAATCATTCGTTCAAAAATGAGAATAGACGGACAGATAATGGTAGCTGTCATTGCTTCACGCAAAAACAGCACAGCCTTGCGGAAACGTTTTCCACTCAAGTACTCCTATAAGTTAGATGCAAATAACATTCTGTATGCTCAAATTCCAGGAGTGGGGGATAAAGTAATACCAAACATGGATTGCTGATTAGGTTTAATTCTAGCTGCACACGAGGGTCTAGCTTCTGCACACGCAGGAGTTACCGCGACAGTATATTTACTAAAGCAACGCTATTGGTGGCCAGGAGTAACTAAACAGACAACAAATTTTGTCCTAAATTGTGACATCTGTCAGAAGATGAAAGGTTCCACCGTAGCACATCCAGCGCAGACACCATTACTAATATCAGACAGATCACTCGCTTGTGTCTATTTGTACCACTGCGGCCCCTTACAATCAGAAGGGGCTTACAAGTACATCTTGGTGGCAGTGAATGCATGCTCTAGATTCCTATGGGTATGGCCTCAGCGCTCGGCTGACGCTCGAACTGTTATAAAAGATTTGCGAGTCTTCATAGGGACATACGCAGTTGGCACATTACATTCTGACCGTGGCCCCGTGTTTAGCTCTAGGGCTTACAAGGTGGCCATGGGAAGTTTGGGTGCTGCATTACGGTACTCCTCTCCGAACCATCCCAAGGGAAATTCGGTCGTGGAGAGGAAAAACCGAGACTTAAAGCACTCTTTAATAGCAAGAATATTAGGTTCGGGTGGTAGTTGGGTCAATCACTTATACGGGGTCCAAAGAGCCCTTAACAATATGCCAAGAAGTTCCCTAGGAGGTGTCACTCCTTACGAGGTCCTATTTGGGACGAAAATGTGGGTACCTGATCACGACTATGAAAGCACATAGGCAGATGAAAAACCATTTGACATCAATAAACGTTTGGCTGTTTTACAGGATCTCAATGAATTCCGGGCACTACAAAGCAACGTGCAAGTAAAACACACCGCCACTGGGGAAGTCAAATCAGTCACGGCAAGACCTGCCTGCATCCCTAAAGTCGGGGATCTGGTCAGAGAAAAGATTGTGGACAAGAAAGAATTTGAGCCATCATAAAGAAAGCCTGTACCTGTCCTGGCTGTCGAAGGTACAAGAACAGTACTTCTTCCGCCTCTTGCCGGAAAGAAAGAAAAGAGATTTGTCTCCATTGATCTGATCAAACCACACTATGTGGCCGATACTGAATAGTAGGCCTCGTGGGCCCCTGGGTAGCCGATGCTCTCCTCTCGCTACCATACAGGAAGTTCAGACAGAAAGACTCATAACATTCGAAGAGTCACCAATAAAAAGTAATGGCATTTCCAACAATGAAATGGAACTCGGTCCTCTTGAAACAGAACATCAAAACACAAATGAAAGACAAATATCAATTCGGTCTAACACTGATGTCTACATCAATATGCCTCTACAAGAGATGTCTGCCAGTTCAACAAAACTTGCTGAGCTACCAAAAATAGATCAGACTGCATCTGGCTACTTTATTGATTTTGATACATTCTCTCTGGATCCCACTGAACCTGAAACAACGCCAGCTCAAGTTTCCCATAAGCAACAACTTCATGATTTCCACACTTTTCTGAAACAGACTTACCTAGTTTCACCAAGGCTACAGCTCCTGATAATAGCTGGAATATTGTTTTTTCTGTTCAGGATTGGCCTAGTTACTGTCTTTTGCTTACTCATGAATGGAACATATCTCCGAGAACGCTCTGCAGTATCAAATGTGAACTTGGTCCTGAAACCTCATACGTCATCTCTTCGTGAACAAAGAGACCTGTCCTTTGTGAACATTACAGCTGTTCCAATTCCTGACGGTATAGTGTAGGACAGGGTTGATTATGATGTATTTGGTCCCACAAAACGTTTGAAAATACCTCATGTATTTAAAATTTCTTTAAATTATATCATTACCTCCAGTACATTTTCTGACGATTGGGATTTTGAAACTGTAAATAATATGTTGTCTGATTTAGAACAATCCGCTGCATTTTCAAGCACTGAAATGTTGGAGGACACATCTGATTTTTACATTATGTACTGTTACCAACATTATGGTCATCACTTTTTACATAAATCCAATACGCCACGTAATGTTTTTACATACCACCAATGGGAACATTGCCCAACACCACCAAAAGGTAGTTCGAAAACATTTACACAGAAATGTCCTTATTTTTCAGGGTTTAACACTTCTGACCCGACCTCATATTATTATAGGGTTGCACCTACAAATGCACAGAAAAATATGCTAACTAATACCAAACAGATTTATTCTGCATCCTTTATTTCCCAACTGTCTGAACAGGGTTTCGACTTATGGAAGGATACTATAGACATAAAATCAGTCTGGGGTTCAAAGGAATGGCAAGTTCAAGGAACAGAAGCACTATTTTGTGCATGCCGCATTCCACAGCAGATAATATTTCTGAATGACACTGTGCAACAGACTTCCTGTCTTGGACTAGCCAAGAGCAAGGATTTGAATACACCTCGGATCCCCTCACCATCGC
Source organism: Calotriton arnoldi (assembly GCA_963921515.1). Classification (NCBI taxonomy): domain Eukaryota; kingdom Metazoa; phylum Chordata; class Amphibia; order Caudata; family Salamandridae; genus Calotriton; species Calotriton arnoldi. Next base: position 683,345 of record CAWUFW010006008.1, read on the forward strand.
ACTTTGAGGGGTGGCAAAACTTTACATCGCGTGGTGGGGATACAGTAGATGACAACATACATTATAATTCATCAGACCTCAATTGGAAGGGATAGTTAGTTTGGCCCACAGACACAAAAAGGTGTCAAAATAGATTCAGGGGTACCACCGAAGGGTTTAGTATCCATAGGCCGGACCAATGCTATGTACAAAGAGAACATCCGGGGGTGGTGACATCATACAGTGTTGGGAAGTTATGCCTCAATTGGCTAAAAACCTCGACACTATCCCAGGTGAAACAGCACTTATCCTTACTATCAGATGAGGTGGATTTAGGGGATTTTTTATTTGGTCCCCAAAAGCCACGTCAGAAAACATTTCTTATACACTGTCTATAATGAAATCTGGAAAATCTCTCAACAATAAGCTGCGGAGAGACTTCGTGAAATAGAAAGAATTAACCTAGAAAAGGCGTTGGCTGTAGTTGACAATGGTATGACTACATTAACATCCAGGATGTATTCACTGTGCAACATTGTATCTTCTGCTATAGATATACTGGAACAGGATTTGTCCATATTACAGCACGGACAGTCTCAGCTACGTTCTAATATGTTATTAAGCTGGACGCTGCAATCATTGCGCACCGGTTATGTGCCTTGGCAATTTATCAACAGTACGTCCTTGTTCTCTGCATACAATCTAACTAAAAAACAGATAACAATGGCACAAAGGGAAGCAAAATATACAATGCTGGGTATTGAAAAACTATACCAATTACCTTTTACTGTGGCAGAGTCACCATCCACAGAATGGTTAATCCATGGCCATATAACATTACCGGTCACAACTTTCCAGTTTCAGTATTGCCTAGAACAACAACAGGCAGGCAGATATAAAGCGATGGGTAGGGAATTCATCAAGGAATCTTGGGCATTGCCATACAGATTTAGATGCAGGAGTGGGGACATGGAAGTGTTTCTAAGCGGTACAAACTGCGAGAAATCTTTAAGTGGATCTCTCGTATGCCAGGATATCATGCTTCACGGGGCCTGTAAAGGTTCAGTAGCCAACTTATCCTGTTGTTTGAAAGGGTCTCCAGCTGCCGTGATTAATCCGGTGTTTAAGTTGCTCTCGAATGGGAGTTACATGATGCTGAATGGTCAAGGTTGTTGTGGGATGCTTTCGGGCATCGCATATCTTGTCACTGTTAACTCCAGGGTTACTTGTTGTATGCAAGTATTGTTTCCACCGACCCACACATTATGGCCTTCGTTGAATGTTTACTTTATACGGTTTGATACTCTGAGCCGAATGAAAGCCATGCTTTTACAGAAAACCTTGCCCTTAACCTCCACCCGAGAGACTTTTGATCTCCAGGTCGCAAGGTCCTCAGCTGAGATACAGGCACTAGTACGAACAAACTGCCCTTACCATTTCACAGAAATGGTACAACGTATCTTTAACATGTCTGATACGACGGGTATAGTACACCTATTTAAGACCATAGGTTCTGGGCTGTTAACTGATACGATGGGTCTAGTACACCTATTTAAGACCTTAGGTTCTGGGCTGTTAAGCACTTTTCAGACAGTCTTCGGAGTGATTCCAAACTTCATACACTCCGTATTCGGAAGCATTTTTGGAGGACTTCCGCTGATCCTGTTCCTAATAGCTGGAGTCCTGATTGTAATTTTTCTGCTACGCAATGGGTGTCCCAGTCACCAAAGAGATGGAAAAAACAATCCTGGAGCACAGAATCCGTGATGGCATGGTACTCCATCTGGGCAAATCTCGCCTTCGCGAACTGAGCGAGTCTTGGTTCCTGTCATTTCGACCAGTCTGGATCGACTGTGTTCTGCCTGTCGTCCGATGCCTGTTCTGCAGACAAGAATGCATGTTGGATCTCTGTCTAACAATTCCATTGGTTGCGCCACCGGACGTGGATGCTTTACTGGACCCGATTACGGCCCATGTACTGCTGTGTCCTCAGGGTATTCCCATGTTGATGTCTGCATTCTTAGAGTCACCACAGGATGCTACAGCTCCTGTCGGAATGGATAGCGGCTCCTCTACAAACACTCAGGCCTTGGATGTCACACAGGCTTCCCCAGCATCGGGTGTGGGTAATACAGAAGATCATCTGTGCTCGATTGACCTGATCTGTGAGTAGGGTGACCAACCGTCCGTAAATTTCATGGACCGTCCGTAATTTGGACCTCACGTCCGTTGTCCGTGAGGATCCCTTTTACGGACGCCTTTTGTCCGTAATTTTGGGCATTGCAGGGAACAGCACTGTTCCCTGCATGAAGCCTCAGCCCCCTGATGGGGCCGCCGCGCACTCCTCCTCGAGAACAAGAGCAGCCCCACCCGCCCATTGTCATTTTGTATGCGCCGATTGCCACATACAGAATGACAATGGGCCAGTCTGGGCTGCAAAGCATGTGGTGGCCGGCCTCCTACTACCTCTGTCCAGGGCAGGGCATTCTGTCAGACAGAAGACTGCCTGAGGGGGGGGGGGAGTTGTTTCTTGGCGTTTCCAGGAGAATTTTGTTTTCACTCAGGAGGCCTCTCAGGCTGCCAGCTAGTTTGAGAAGATTAGAGAGGTAAATCGGAGAGTTAGTTTGGATTGTGTTGTAGGCAGGAGCTCTCAGTTTCAATTTTATTCTAGACAGAAGACAATGTAACTAGATGAGGCTTGCAGTGACATTACTGAATTTAATTGAAAATGGGATAAGTGGTGTGTAGAGCAGTTTTGAGTGGGAGGAGTTTGGATTGGGTGATGCCCCAATAGAGTGCCCCCTTATTTATCTAAATGCACACGTTGCTGAATAAACTTGTAATCATTATTGGCATCTCGGGTTTAATCCTCTGCAGTGAACGCATCTAATCCAGCGGTTCATGCACTTGTTCTCACCTTTAGAAAACGACAGATTTTGATGAGACTCAATGGAATGATGAAGATTTTTTAATACTTCAGATGTCTAGGAACTGCCATGTGATATGTGTTTTTGGCCCTTCGACGATAGATTTTACCATGATAAAGTTTCTGTAAGGAACAAAACGTGTTGGCAAGGCTGATTCCTGTTTTTTTTTTTTTTTTAATATATTGAGTCTATCGAATAAAGCATTATACTATTGAATGAAGATTGGTTTCACCATAATTTGTGAATCCAAGGAGAGTTATTGATTATCTCTTCTCTCTTAACATTTTACTGAATGATGAGGACTTATAGTACATTGTGAAGTTTTGAGTATGCCACCCTACTAGAATATTTTGTTCTGAGCCATCCAGGTTTGAATGTTTACAAGTACAGAATGGAGCCAGGTCAAGCAGTGATGAGGTTTTTATGGTGTATTTAGGTTGCTCTGGAAATCGTCTAGCGCCCTGGAACATTAGTCCATGTATTGACCTGTTCTGTTACCAGCATTTGCCCCCTTCTACCATTTGTGGTGCACTGTACTTCTTTAGGGTCGCACTATTCTTTCAATACAGTTGTGGAATTTTGACCGATGCGTTGTGTTAGTAAAGCTTTGTTTGTCCAGTCTCTTGTGTAATCATTTTTTATATTGGTTAGCGTGAAAAATAAAAGGTGAGACGGGGGCTTTCTGGTGCACTGTGTGCGTGCATGGTTGCACGTGCCAAAGGATACTTTATTTCATTCCACTGGGGTCAAAGGCTATTAGGGTGACAGTCTCGCCATTTTAGAACTGATGCATTTTCAATATTAAAGGAAGCCATGATTGCTGCTTTTTTATTTTATGCAACTAACAACCATTGACAAAGCCAATAGTTCTGGCTTGTTGCAGGTGTAACGTTACTTGTTGTGTTATATAGATACAATGACAGAAGACGCAAAATACCAGTCAGGCGGTACACTATACTAAGCACGGATTTTTAGCATAGGTGTTTAAAGCCGCGCCCTTAATTACATCAAACATCCACTTTGGAGAAACCCCCCAGTTTTTTCATCCCACTTAAAGCCCTGGAAACAACACCATGTCACAGTCACCTTATGGCCTGGCACTGTGCATCATGCATGACTCATGACTCAGATTGCCTGTGTGCAAGGGCATAGTGAACCCTTACCCGCCTCACCCCTTGCTTTAGGAACTAGAGCAAGGGTGACGTTCTTGATGGGCCTCTTCTGTCTGCAACTCTGCAGACAAAGGCTCAGTTCATAATTAAAATTAAAAGGTGGGTGGGTGAGTGAGTAAGTGAAGCGATGGGTGGATGGCTGGATAGATTAGTGCAAGGGTGAATGGATGAATGAGAGGGTGAATGGATGGATAATGAGAGAAAGGATGGATGAGTGAGTGGAAGGATGGATAAGACAAAATGTAAAAAGATAGATGTATGGGTGGAAGGGTAGAAGGATGGGTAAAAGGGGGGATGGATGAGTGAAAGGATGGAGGGATGAGTTAAAGGGTGGATGATGGGCGAGTGAATGGTTGGATGGATGAGCAAAATGATGGATGGATTGATGAATTGATAAGTGAAAGGGTGAATGGATGGACCGATGAGTGAAAGGGTGGATGTAAGGATGGATGAGTGAGTGAAAGGGAGGGTAGATGGACAAAAGGATGGATAGATGAGTGAAGGAGTGAAAGGGTGGATGGATGACTGATAGGGTCAATGGATGGATTCATGAGTGGATGAGTAGATGGATGGGTGGAAGGAAGGATGGCTAAGTGAAAGGGTCGATGGAGAGAGAAAGGGAGGATGGATGGATGACTGAAAGTGTGAATGGGTGGAAGGATGAGTGACTGGGGGGATGGATGAGTAAGTGAAAGAATGGCTGGATGGGTGATAGGCTAAAAGGCTGGATGGATGAGTGAATGGATGGATGGGTGGAAGAGTGGATGGATGAGTGTACCGATGGATAGGGTGAAAGGGTGGATGGATGGATAATGAATGGATGAGTGAAAGGGTGGATGGAGGGATGGATGAGTGAAATGATGGATGGAAGGATACATGATGGATAGGTTTGCAAATGGTTGAATATGTTTGGATATGGATGGGCTTAATTATATACTATTGCGCAACCTCCTCTGATGTGTCTGTAAAACTTACCTTTGTCCCGAAGTTTTGTCCTGAATTTTGACCTCCTGTCCTGAATTTTTGTCCTGAATTTTGACCCTTTGTCCTGAATTTTTACACTCACCCTCCTTAATTTGGACCCATGCCAGTTGGTCACCCTATCTGTGAGGTATAGCAGGGACCGTCGTCTGTGATGGCAAGCAACAGTGATATTGCGTCTCCCAGCCAGGACACATAAAATTTGGCTCATCATGTGCTGGGAAAAATTCGGCCTTCTTCAAAGCAACCAAATTTGGAATTTTTAAACAGACACTTTTTGCTGAACTGCATGGCTTTCAGACTCTCATAGTTGTTCGAACGATATATACGAACATATTTTAGTAAGATATTTACCGCTTAAGATACAATGTTAGCATTTTTTAAATTTTTACATTTTTTAGGCACTGTTTTATGGACTAATCAGTTGTTTGCATACAATGCCTAAAAATACATTAACATTTTAGTATGTTGTCCAGTAGGATGAGGAGTGGGTGTTATGTTTCATATAGTTACCCCAATATAGGCTCAGGTAGCAACCTAACCTTTCACCTATATTTTCCCCTGCCATTACACTACATAACGGTTCTTGGGACTGACCTTTTACCTAGTTACGGTACTGCTTACAGGACGTGGGGTTTTATTTGAAAACTAGCCTCATTCATTATGCATGAGGATTCTTGGAAACTCAGCAGGACTACCATCTCCTGCATAATAACTATGTATAAGGGTCATTCCTTCCGTCATCCTAATTCCGACATGACACAGCAAGGTAGATCCCCTGAGGGTACCACTTTGGGTATATAAACACCATATCTTTGTTGAGGCAGGGAGAGGAGAAAAGGGACTTCCATGCTGACACACTGACGCGAGACGCTGAGGTTCCTGCACGCAGACACACCAGCTCGCAGTGGTCTGACATCCCTCGCGGGGTGTCCATCTCGAGACCAAGACTGGGTCCCACAGTCTCTCACTTCAGGTAATGGGGTTGACTTTATCCTGGAGGGATTCTTGGCTCTACACCTACATACATGCTAGTTACACTTAGGTACATCTAGTTAGGGTTGCATCGTAGGAGTACACATTAATACTGTCATGTATTTTTATACCTGCCTGTATTCATTGTTTTAGCACTATGGTAGAAATCTACCATCCTTTTACTCTGTTGGTGCTTATAATCGTCTATATCTGTTTCTGTCTAATGGTTGTTTCAGCACACCTATTTTACACTAGAATGACGCTGGTTCAATAAATGCTTATTGAAAACGTCCTCATCGCTTATTCTGTGTATCTCACTGACACAAAGTGAGCACGAGTGACTTAGCGAAATATCTCGCACTGTTTCCACGATACCTGATAGGACAGAGTTGTCATGTTTGATAGTTGCCAAGAACTATTCTCTCCTTGTTAAGAGGGGTTTCTAGTGGCACTGTGAGCTAGCTGGTATACAGGGAAACATACCCGGTGAGGGTGTCTGGAATCAGTCTGGACACCAATCCCACGGTCTATGTTGTCTAAACGCGCAGATCCTATATAGGTTTATAGGAACTACATGACATGGCGCCGCCAACGTTGGTTTGGTACTTATTTAACGGTCAAATCTGAGTAGTTCAGTCATACTATTCATAGAGACCCCTACTCACATTTTCCCAGATAAGTCTGGAGTGGGAAGGGAACTATCCGCCACAGCTGAGTAGGCATATCCTATGTATTGGCTGTAGGTTTATCAAGCTTGAAGGACAAATAGTTCCTATTGTGCATAAAACCTTATCTCAGTTTCCTTGAAACTTTTTCCTTCCTCAAAATAATGGCTGACAAAGACGCCAATGCGCCAGCACAACGTGCTGCAGCAAGGGAGGAAGAGGAAGTAGATGAAATAAACATTTCAGAAAATGTCAGAACTGCCCTTACTTTAAAACTAGCAGACTATGGAGTCACAGCTAGGGGTGGGACAGTCACATTTGTGATTGAGGCACACAAATCATACAGAACAGAGGTATTCTATTCATGGGTTAAATTCCCACAAGCAGATGCACAGACAAATATATTTCATTTTTATACTGAAAATGAAACACCAAATGAATACTGTCCGTATGAGGACATTGACGTTCCGCTCACCTACCAAGAGCACATAAAATGGTTTAAAGGCGCTCTCCCACACACAAAAGAAAAAGTGAGACTCGGTCCGCTCGGAAGAGATGGAGCAACTTGGCCAGTCCTAGCGGCTTACACACCGCATCCAGACACTGACACAATGCCAGTAGCAGACTTACGTCCACTTCATAAAGTAATAATAAAACTTTACAGAAACCTGACACAGTTCGTGATGAGAACACTCACACTTCAGCCAGCAAGGGCTACACCAGCAGGACAAATTCAGTGATCTACAACTAAAATAACGCCACAAACACTACAAGCAGTTATGGGTAAAATGCCCACTAGACGTGAGCAAATGCCATTCTGGATAGCTCAAAGATAACACAGCTAGAGGCAGTATTTCCACACACAAGCCCTCAAGAAAAACACAGAATGCTAACAATCTGCTTGCCAATGGGGATAGCTCCCCAGATAGAGGATTGTACCACATGAGGTACAGTTTTCGCTGCCATATATACCAGAACCCATGGTATCCCTTTATTAGCAGTAATACCAGATGTATTAAGACAGAAACAGAATGAGTATGGAGCAGAACCTGCTCTGAACTTAGGGATGAAATTGTTAGGAATTTTGGCGTTATGTTTCATATAGATGCCCTAATATAGGCATAGTTTGAGATGCCTTAATATAGGCCTAATCTTTCACCTACATTAGTTCCCTATTCTCCACAATAACTGGTGCTGAAGGCTGAACCTTATCTAGACTGTGGTTTGGGTACAGAAGGAGGGTTTTTCCCGAACAATGGCCTCCTATACCATCTTCGATGTGCTCATCCAGTATGATAATTATTCATAAGAGTTCTAGGAAACCAGGCAGGGGCTAGGATCCACCTGCATAAACATCTACGTAACCGGTTCATCCCATACGTCATCTTCATACCCAACAATGGCTAACACAAGACACAAGGGACAACGGGACTCTATACTTTCCTGTATAAATACAGCACCTCTTGCTATCAGTAGTTAGAGGGAACCGAGACTTCCAGGCCGACACACTGACCAGAGAAGCTGAGGCTCCTACATGCAGTCGCTCCAGCTGACAGTGGTCTAATCATCCCTTGCGGGGTGTCCAACTCGAGACCAGGACGAGGTCCCACACTCTCATTATTCAGGTAATGGGGTTTGACTAAATCCTAGCGGGATTCTTGGCTTCTTTCACACCTACTCACATGCTAGCTACACTTAGGTACATCTAGACAGGCATCGTAGGAGTATGCGCTTTATTTTATAAATGCATTTTATATTCATGTATATGTTCATGACTATTGCAAAATGGTAGAACTGTACTATCCTTTTCTATTCACTGTACTGCTGATCATATATCTCTGCTACTGTTTAACAGTTGTTGCAGCACATATATTTTATACTAGAAGAACAACTGTGCAATAAATTCTTATTGTAAACACGCTCAACTGTTTTCTCTGTGTAACTCTTTGAGACCAAACGAGCAAGCACGAGTGACTGAGCGAAAAGAGGTACATTGTTTCCACGAGTCTGAGGAATCAGGGTTGTCGTGTTCTGAGGTTGCCAAAAACTAATCTCTCTGATAAAAAGGAGATTCTAGTGGCACTGTGAGCTAGCTTATGCACACACACCCCCCAGGAGAGATGAGGACATAGAGAGAACATATGCAAGCCCCCAAAATTGGTACTCGCGCTCTAGAGCATTTGCCCTGTGCCTCTGTGTCACCACGCCCCCCCACGTCCGGCGGCCATAGCTTAACTGCAGCTCGCGGGTTTGGCAGTTACCTCCCGGTCCCGGCAGTGTTTGGGGTAGGTTCACCGACGGTTTGCAGTGCATGCACGTGAGTACCAACTGTGGGGGCTTGCATATGTTCTCCCTATGTCCTCGTCTCTCCTGGGGTGTGTGTGCCTAGTGTAACACGTAACAATGGCTACTCGAGGGACTACTGTTTTGGCATGTACGGGGCTGTGCCATGGGTAGTCAGGCATTGCGGCTACCCTGACTCCACCAATTGGAGATCATGATTGCCACACTTAGGCTTGCCTTGCCTCTGTGCTGTAACGGGGAGCCCATATTTAGCCTGTTTTGTCCCATGGGGCACCCTTTACATGCCTGTGGAGACCCCCCATGATCCCCTCGTTGGATTCGCATTGCAACCTGACAACCATACCACTGGTCTGGTGTCTGTGATTGATTACGCCTTGAATGTAATCGCCTCCTCATTTGACCTTCTCTTAGGACACTACATTTCTGAGTGTCTTTCCACGCCGGGAGTCGATGATATGAGCCAGCTACCCGAATAGGGTGAGTCGGCACTCTTTCCAGCTACCACAGGAGGACGGGCTCCCTAAACCCGGTTTTAACTCTTCTTGCATCATGTTTTATTGCCGTTTTCCTGCACAAGCGGTGTCAATACTTTATGTGCACAGTATATTTTGAAGTTTCTCTAGTGGACTAATATGACAAACCTGATTATCGTCCACCTCTGCATAACCATTATGTTTTGTTTACCTAGGTTGGCTGATCCGTTTTACAGATACCACACGTAGGGTGGTGTTTGTGGTTTATCTGTTTTACCCACATAGACAACCACAGGTAGTGTAGATCACACTGTTAGATTTGGTCCTGAAGAATTGCTGTCTACCTGGACACGAGGGCAAGAAACATGTTGACCACCAGATAATGCGCAATATCTTGTAACATAGAGACAGGGGTGCGCTATATTCTTTTTAATCAGGATAGGAGCCAGGTTCATTAAAATTGTTTTGAGTGGACTTCTATTTCCTGTTTTAAACCACACACAGTCTAGTGACCCACTTCACACACATCTACACACTTTTTTAAGGCCCCTCATACCCACTGCACACATACGGCATGGAATAAAAGATCTCCGCCAAAGACCCCCTCATAGGGTGCCCGTCAGGTATTGCAGCGCCGACCTGACGAGGAGCACGCCATATGATGAAGCATGACACCTAGCTGGCTGGGTGTGTGAGGGCACTTATTCCGAAAGGAGGTATTCCCCTTTTCCTCCCTACGTGCAGTATACATTGTTTGACACCTTACCAACCTATTAATAACCCCCCCCCCCCGGTAGGAACTGCATACTCATCTTGTTGAATTACTTTTGGGCACGCATGCTGGACCTGGACAAAAGCCCATAATCCCCACCTTTGGTTACATTGTTTGCACGGGACACCCCCGTGTGACTACGCTCTTTAGGTTACCAGGAGAAGAACAATTTTCTGACCCTGGCCCACCCCAGTACCTGGCATTTCCAGGACTGCTACACCAACTGAGCCTCTTATCACCCCCGGCTTTGACTTTCCATCACAATGGAAGAGCACCAGGGGCTCAGTTTTGGTGATGATATGGTAGCTGAGATTCTGAGATCACCATCCATCCTGGGAGCTGACGGTGGTGCAGCTTCCGGAAATCAATCAGAAGACTGGTCTGCACTCACCGCTTTGAAACGGGAATGGCTTAAGATCACCTTGCATGGTGCCATGATGACCGAATATTTACGGGCTAACATAGCCCCCAATGGTCTCATAGTAAGTAATATCCCCCGACTGTTCCTAGAAGACGCCGTCTTCAAAAAGGAGTGGTCCCTAGTAGCATGGAAATGCACTAGGGACTGGCTCATCCTCATCATCAACACTGCTAAAAGAATCGCTGACACCTTACTGGTCAGGATCCAGATAGCAGAAAGAGCACTGAAAACCACAATCCAGCTCTCTGCGTTCAAGACTAAATTATCAGAAGTCAATAATGAGATCGCCGAGAATAAGGAGTACCTAATGAAGCAGAAGATTTCAAAACTCTCAAAGGACATACAAAAATTCGATAAAGAAAAAGTATATCCTTACCTGAGATTAGACTTCACCCCAACGGGTGGCAATTCATCAGATGTAGGTTCTAACACAGTCAGGAGAGGCTCCTCGACGAGCAGTGACTCAAGCACTGGCAGCTGGGGTAGCAGAAACTCCGGTCGCAATTCTCGACCTCACTACTCTAACTTTTCCATGCCACCATACCAGGGACCCCCCTTTTGGAAGTTCCCGATGTACCCACAAGGACACCCACAATTCTTCCCACCTGGTAACAACCCCCCTTCTTTAGACAGAGGCTGGGGCAGAGGAAGAGGGGGAAGAAGGGGCAATCAAAAGAAAGTACAATGGCAGGTACAACCGATAAACTCAGTGGAAACACGGAGCCAAACGAAGAAAAGAAATTAGTGGTCAATCTCTCACCTAGGACACTCACTGATCCAGAACAACGGGTCTTACAAAAAGGTTTGGGCTACGTCCCTACCCCTAAAATCGACAGATTTCGTGAGACCTGCGAGATCCAAGGTTTTTTCCGTAAGGTACGCCTCAAAGCGTTCTTCCATGAGAAACCTACACCCCCTGACGATGACTCTGGACTACACAACCAGTCCAACTTCACACCCAACAACAGTATGGCTCCCCATGAAGTACTAACTTTTGAACAAGCAGTACTGAAGGATGTAGCTGAAGGTACCACACCTGACTCCTTCAACAATCTGTCCACAATTGAATTGATGGCCATTATGTCCCTGGCTGATGACCAGAGAATTACCATCAAGTAAGCGGACAAGGGTGGGGCTATAGTGATCATGTCCACCACTGACTACGACATTGAATGTCGCAGACAACTTGACAACCAGAAATACTACACTCCCATTGATGTCAATCCCACCACTCGCCTCTCCACTATCATCTCAACTATGGCACACACTGTGGAGTTAGAAGGGTGGATTAGCAAGAAGGAAGCAGATTTCCTTATAACCAAGGACCCCAAGGTGCCCTATTTCTACACATTACCTAAGATCCACTAGGGCACCACCCTAGGGCAGACCTATCGTCTCAGGGATTGGGTCACTGCTCGAAACCTCTTTCAAGGTTCTGCGATCATTTTCTACAACCACTTGTCTGAAAGACACCTTCCTTTCTCCTAGACACCACTGATGTCTCCAACTCATTGAGGAGGTCCAACATCCAGAGGAAATAAATTTGTTGGTTACTCTGGATGTTGAGGCCCTCTATACGAACATCCCTCAATGTGCCACCCTGGACGTTGTAGAAGATGCCCTGGGTAACATTGACTGGGAATCACCAACACCAGTGACCTTCATTCTGGAGTGCGCCACATTGGCACTCACAGAGAATTTCTTTGAGTACAACAAGCAGCTTTACCATCAGACCCAGGGTACTTCCATGGGTAGCACCTTTGCTCCAAGTGTGGCATGCCTGTACATGGCGGCGTTTGAAGAGAGAGCGATTTTCAGTACCTCTAATCCTTTCCACAACAACTTGATACTATGGAAACGATTCATTGATGATATCTTGATCCTCTGGAAGAGAGATAGATCCACATGTGATGATTTCTGCTATTGGATTAATACACTTAACCCTTACCTTAAGTTCACTAGTATGATCTCAGAGAACGAAATCCCCTTCCTTGATCTTAGCATCAGGCTCCACAATGGGCAACTTAGTACCACATTGTCAGACAACTGACTGACAGCAACAGTCTCCTACTGTTTAGTAGTCACCACCCAAGGGCCCTTAAAGAAAATTTACCCTTCGGACAATTTCTCCGAATTAGGAGGAACTGCAGTTCCTTGGATGATTTCAAATCAGAGGCAGCTATCCTCGCTGACAATCTCCACAGAAGAGGATATCCCAGACGTAATGTCGTACACTCTATGAAGAGGGCCAGAAACAACAATCGTGACGCCTTACTAGAGATACAACACAGAGAACCAGGTGATGCTCTCACTTGTGTCACCAATTACACCGCAGATTCTAACAGGATAAGAAAAATCATCAGGAAACATTGGGGCATCCTGAACACAGGGACACTTGAATTGCCCACCCCGAGGTTTGCCTTCAAACGTACCAACAACCTTAAAGATATATTGGTACATACCAGACCTAAGGCTCTCAACATTAACCCACAAAGACCCCTGTGGAACCTACCCCCGGTAATGGGCCATTACCCGTGTGGGTCTTGCGTGGTCTGTCCTCTTACAGAACCTACCAAGGAGATAGTGCTCTCTGATACTTTCAAATGGCAGTTGAGAAAACACACAAATTGCAACACTGCCAACTGCATTTATATGATCACTTGCCCTTGCGGCCTCCGCTACATTGGCATGACCACCAGAACTGTCAAGACACGTATTACTGAGCACCGCAGCAACATTAGGTGCCACAGAACCAATACGAGAATGTGTACACACTTTGAACAACATCACCATCCACCAGACAGTCTCCGCTGGGTCATTCTGGAAACACATCCAAAAAAGAGCAAAGAAGCTCTGTACAGGATTGAACAGAGGTGGGTACATCGTCTGGCAACAGATAGAGAGGGTCTTAACGAAGATATCCCTTGGAGTACACTCAATAATTGTTAGTCTTTTAGCAACATTCTAGACAGTACTTATGACAAGTGAGTACTAAAACTAGCCTTGCCTTAGGTATACTCACCTTTTGACCAGTACACTGTATGACACCTAATAATTATGGGGGCCCCCCGCCGACTACCTTGATTTTGGGGTCCCTTCGTTTATCATCGCACTCCTGGCAATTGCCGCTTTTCACCCACTACATTGTACCGTTAGGACAGGGTCGTATCCCGTCCATGGCCAACTTAAGACAAACCCTGCAAATTGGACTCACAATGAGCATAAACGTTGGTCTACGGGCCACTGCTGTTATAGCAGATGATTGGCTGTGCTGTCCCTCCGTTACCGGAAAACCCACTGCACCCATGGTATGTTGCAATACCTTACAGCACTCGATCCGCTCACCTTGCAGGATCATTGACTCTTGCAGCTACCACTTCTGCCATGGCTGCCGCATATTTTCTAATCCATAATGGGTGTTGCCTTCCCTGACGCGGCCGGAGCACGTGACCTGGCAAGCCCCTCAACCAAGATGGCGGCCAGGCGGAGCATGACCCAACTAGTTCGCGCTCTAGAGCATTTGCCCTGTGCCACCACGCCCCCACACGTCCGGCGGCCGTAGCTTTGTTGTAGGGATTCTGCACATACACAGAGCTATGCACAGGATAATAGGACCTCGGAATATAGTGGTGAGCCAACCATAAACCTTAGTACCTAAAACCCCAATCCGACTAGCTTTAGCGTCTCATTAGCAACAATGCTACCAATGATTAGACAACCCAGAACACAGTATCTCTCTCTCAGGACTCGCAGGAGCAAGAACACCCTTTCATAACTCACTCATACCTGTCCACAACGTGCATAAAAAGAGACACTGTATAGTTTAAAATGTTTATTTCAACTACCGTGCTCTAAGATACAGTACACGTGCCAGTACTATCAGCATAATGCATAAGGATAATATAATCAGCATAGTTACAATTCCATAGAATACAAACGGGGAAAGCATTTAATAAAGCAGTGGATATAGGGCTAAATGACCATACCACCCTCCCCGTGCTAGTAGCTAGTTTATTATAAAAACAGAAGACCTCTGGGCATTGTCAGGCGAACCCCCATACCTCAATATCTAGATGCACGGTTTACATCATCAGACAAGCACAGCTCTTCTCTCTGGAAAGGTTTTTCTCCAAGTGCCTCTAACCGTGAAATCACAATATTAAAAGCACACAAATTTCTCCAAGGCAGCTGTACTTAGTGTTATGTCTAAGTGTGAGGGACTGGCCAGATCAGCAAGAACAAGGGACGTTGTTTTTCGACCTTGTACATGTTGTGCAGACGTAACCCAAAGGGAACAGGAGAAAAGGTGAAAGACAGAAATGCAGACAGTTCTAAAATAGCCGGGCAGAAGCAGAGGCTGGAAAAACAAAGGCACAAAGTAACGTGCGCAAAAAAGCATCATGGCAGCCAGGCCTAAGCCAACGTAGCAAGGCAGACCAGGAGGCCACAAACCACATGACAGCTTAACTGCAGCTCGCGGGTTTGGCAGTTACCTCCAGGTCCCGGCAGTGTTTGGGATAGGTCCACCGACGGTTTGCGGTGCACGCATGTGAGTACCAACTTTGGGGGCTTGCATATGTTCTCCCTATGTCCTCATCTCTCCTGGGGTGTGTGTGCCTGGTGTAACACATAACAACGGCTACTCGAGAGACTACTGTTTTGGCATATACGGGGTTGTGCCATGGGTAGTCAGGCATTACGGCTACCCTGACTCCACCAATTGGAGATCATGATGTAGTGTAGCTCCTATTTCCCTAATAGGCTCTGCGCATTGGAATAATATATCCTATAGGTTTGACATAGGACTAAGGTCAGTATGTCCCTATCGAGTATATTAAACTTAATTACTTGTGCCAGCTAGCTCAGAGGCCACTAGAAACTCCTTGACAACAAGAAGGGAGTAGTTTCTGGCAGCCGCAAAACATGACCAATATTCTTTTAGAATCAGAACGTGTCCCAGAGTCGTGGAAACACTAGATAACTATTTCACTCAGCTCAGTCGTGCATGCTTAGTTTTCCTCAGAGTTACACAGAAATAATAGACGGGCATTTTTCAATAAAAGATTTATTGAACAGTCTTGTTTCTGGTGTAAGTATAATGTGCTGTTACGATCACAAGACAGTATGCGAGATAAATAATGTACAGGGTGAGCAGTAGAAATAAATAATACTGCGATAGCATTATCTTTTAGTACAAATGCTGTTACATAAATAACACAGACTAAAAATGCGAGTACTCATACGATGCGGTGCTAAGCTAGTTCTACCCCAATGTACCTAACCTAACCTAGGTGTAGGACAAGGTATGAAGTAGGTGAAGTATTCCTTACTATGGTATACTAAGAGTATGTTAAGTCTAGTATGCCTAGTATGCCAAGAGTCCCTCTAGGTTCTTATCAGCTCCATACCTGAAGAATGAGAGAGGTTGGAATCTCTTTGCCAGACTCGAACTCCCAACACCCGCAAGGGAAGTCAGATCACTGGAAGCTGGAAGCTGGGCTCTCTGCGTGCAGGGAATGGCAGCGTCTTCTCAGTGCGTCAGGCCGGGATACGGGCTCCTCTGAAGTCGAGGTCTCCTCTGTTTTACAGGGGCTAGGGAAGGTATATTTATACCTGAGAGTACCTTAGGAATGTTAGCATTGACGTGAATTGGACAACGAAAGACGTCATGAATGAACCCCTAAGGAATAATGGTTCATGCATAATAGATGAGGCCTTGAAGAAATCAATAGTCCTGGGCTAGGGAAACTCCCGCAGCCTAAGGGTCTGTTCTTCATGAACTCGTTGTGACGTTAGGGTGGACGGATGTCAGAGACCATGCCTGTATTCGGAGTGCACGGTTCTATGCCTATATAAGGGCAGGGCGAATTGTGCCTATATAAGGACAGGATATTGGAAAGCCCGTTATGGACACCCTAAGAGGAATACAACACCCACTCCACTTTCGTATATACGATAATACATAAATGCTAAACATTAAAAATGCTATACATAAAAAATGGAGTACCGCATATTTCTAAAATATTTCATAAAACCATTTTAAAAAGTCATTTTTTAAAAAAATATTAGAATGCAAAAAGGTACTGTACATTCGAAGCATTGCTTATCATTTCAGGCATAAAGTTCGAAAATAAATGCAATTGGAATGATCTAAGCAGTAATATTTACATGTGACAAAACAAATGATCGATAAGTTTGTTCATAAATCAAAGTCATTTCATGTTATGAAAATTAATGAACTGTTGTAGACACACAAGATGACTAAATGTCTTTGGAAGGACCGCTAAGTCTGTACTATAAGGCTAGTTCTACTTTAAGCAGATTGAAGTTCCATTTTCCTTCGAAAAAATGGGAAAAAGTTCAATTTTTGGTAGAGTTCCAAGTTTTTGAAAAAATGAAGGCCAAATTGTTGCTGTATTTTTGGAACACTGTATGCTGAATCAGAGTCAGTTTACGGGTCTGGTGTAAACATTAGATCATCTATTTCTATAGACAAAACATCATCCACTGTAGTTGGTGTGAGTTGGAACACCTCGTGAAGCAGGTTAATTGCACAGAGATGTGAAGCATTGCTTTCAATTGTCGCAATGTTCGCGTCCGTTGTTACCTGTGTGCCTGTAGTTCTTCTCGTACCTCAGCAGCTGCCGGAAGCGTCTGTGAGATCTCAATAAATGCTGTCATCAGGATAGGAAGCCGCTGGGGACAACACGTAGCATGGGCCGTTATCTGGTCCAGCAGAGTATCGACGTCCGTTGGCGCATCCGATGGAAATGTTAGACAGGTGTCCAACATGCATTCTACACCGCATAGCAGGCATCGTAGAACAGGTAAGATGCAATCTTGCCAGATTGGTCTAAAGGACAGGAACCATGTGGTATTAAGGTCCCGTAGACGATTTATGCCCAAAAGCTGTACTATTTGCTCACGGCACTTTCGTTCAAGGAGAGCTTTCTCCATGTCGCTCGGAGTGATGTCGGCGAATTTGCTGGCCATAGCGAAATAGCAGGAAGAGAAATAGAATTCCGGCAACGAGTGCTAGAATTAATGGTATGCCACCAAACACCGAATGTGCAAAGTTCGGGATGATTCCGAGTATTGCCTGGAAAGGTGCTAACAGACCCGAGCAGATGCCCTTAAATACATGTACAATTCCTGTTGTATCAGACATGTTGAAAATTCGTCCTATCATTTCCACGAAATGTATAGGGCAGTTTGTACGTATTAAAGTCTGTATCTCAGCCGAAGTCCTTGCAATTTGTAGATCATAGGTTTCTTTGGCCGAGGTCAGAGGCACTGTTTGTTGTAAAAGCATGGCTTTCATTCTGCTTAAAGTATCAAATCTTATAAAAGAGACGTTCAGCGAAGGCCATAAAGGCGACTCCTGACTGTGTCTATTGGGGCAAACAATACTTGCATACAGCAAGTGACCCTGGAGTTGACCGTTACTAGATATGGGATGCCTGGCAGCATGCCACAGCAACTCTGATCATTCAACATGAGGTAACTCCCATTAGAAAGCTGTCCGAACGTTGGATTAATCACAGCAGCTGGTGTACCCTGCTGATGGCAAGACAAATTTGCCACAGAACCATTACAAGCCCCGTGTAAGGAAATGTCCTGACATATAAGTGGACCGCTGAGTGCACGTTTACAGTTTTTACCGCTTAAAAACACTTCACGATCCCCGCTCCAACATCTATATGTATACGGTAAAGCCCAAGATGTCTTAATGTATTCCTTACCCAACCTTTCATATTTGCCTGCTTGCATTTGTCTGAGGCAATACTGAAACTGAAAAGTAGTCACAGGTAGTGTAATTTTGCCATGAATAAGCCATTCTGTAGCTGGTTTTTCTGCCACTGTGAATGGTAACTTTTCCAGTTTTTCAATGCTCAGCACTGTATACTTCGCTCCTCTCTGTGCCATTTCGATCTGTTTATCAGTTAGATTGTATTCTGCAAACAGAGCCGTTGTGTTGATGAAACGCCAAGGCACATAGCCCGCTCGCAAAGATTGCAGCGTCCAGCTTAGTAACATAATAGAACGTATTTGAGATTGGCCTTGTTGTAACATCGCCAAATCTTGTTCTAGAATGTCGATAGCAGAGGATACAATGCCATCCAATGAATATATTCTGGAGGACAAAGTTGTTAACCCATTGTCGACCACAGAGAGTGTTTTCTCTAAATTAATACGATCAAGTTCACGTATTCGTTCTGCGGCCTCTATCTGTGATACCTTCCAAGCTTCATTATAAGCAGCATAAATGCCGGCATATATGAAACGTTTTTGACGCGGTTTTCTTGGTCCAAGCAAGAAATCCCTAAGATCTGCGTCTTTTGCAAGTAAGGATAAGTGTTGTTTCACATCCTGTAGTGTAGATGTATGCAGCCAATCGAGGCATAATTTTCCTACACTGTATGTTGTTACTACCCCCGGATGTTGTCTTTGGACGTATCTTGGGTCTGGCCTATGAACAGTAAAGCCCTGAGTTTTATTCAGGAATCTTTCCTGACAGTTATTCGTGTCTGTGGGCCAGATCAACCATTTTTTCCAATCAGGATTAGATCTGTTGAGTTGTAGTATATTATCGACTGTCACCACTGCCTGTGTTACATTATTTTTTGCAGGAGTTGGTACAGAAGGTGTGTTCATCTCTTTGATCTTGGCTAATCCAAGACAAGATGTTTGTTGTATAGTTTCATTCAAAAACATTATTTGTTCAGGGATGATGCAGGCTCTAAATAAAGCTTCTATCCCCTGTACTTGCCATTCCTTAGTACCCCACAATGTTTTTGTGTCTATTGTGTCTTTCCAAAAGTCGAAACCCTGTCTAGACAGTTGGGCATTAAATAATGCAGAATAAATCTGTTTTGTATTAGTTAACATAATTTTCAGTCCTGTTTTGTTTACATTTTTATAGTAAAACATTTCTGGATCAGATGTATTGTAACCTGAAAAATATGGAAATTTACTGGCAAATGTTTTTGAACTACCTTTAGGTGGTGTAGGACAATGTTCCCATTGGTTAAACATAAACATATTTCTTGGATATGCAGATTTATGCAAAAAATGATGACCATAGTGATTATAACAATACAGTTCTTCATAGTCTGATGAACCCTCTAAATATTCATTTCTAGAAAATGCAGCAGATCTTTCTAGGTCAAACATAATATCAGTCACAGTCTCAAAGTCCCAATCATCAGAATAGGTACTGGACGTGATTAGATCACTTAGTGAAATTTTAAACAAATGTGGAATGTTCAATTCTTCCGTCGGACCGAATATATCAAAATCTGTTTTGTCCCACACTATACCATCGTGTATAGGAACAGCTATGATGTTCACTGATGACAAGTCTCTTGCTTCATGATGGGAAGATTTATGAGGTTTCAAAAGTACGTTTACGTCTTTTCCTTCAGTGTTCACATGGATGTATCTGCCACTTATAAGCACGCTCACAGTTGTTACCAAAGCTAGCCAGAGCAGGAAAACAAAAAGTCCAGATGTAATCCAGAGTTCAATCCATGGAAAAACCAAATAAGTCTTTTTCAGAAAGTGAAGAAAGTCTTGTACTTGCTGCTTGAATTTCAATGACACTGGCGTCGTTTCAGGTTCACTCGGATCTTCTGAGAACGTATCAAAGTTAATGAAGTAGCCAGAAGCAGTTCTGTCAATTGTTTGAATTGCATCAGGATTTGTAGAAATCACTGGAACCAGTTCATCACTTGTTACGTTGGTGTAGACAGGTGTATTTGGACGAACTGTTACTTGTTCTTCAAGAGGGATGAGTTCCATAGCGTTGTTGCATAGTCCTTCATTTGTTTCAGCTGAATTCTCGATTGTTATCAGTCTTTCAGTATGAACCTCTTGGATAGTAGCGAGAGGAGTGCGTTTGCTACTAGGTCGGAGTCCACGAGGCCTACTATTTAGTATTGGCCACATACTGTGGTTTGATCAGGTCGATGGACACAAATCTTTTCTCCTTTCTTCCAGCAAGGGGCGGCAGTAGTACTGTTCTTGTTCCTTGAACTGCTAGGACAGGTACTGGTTGTCTGTAAGAAGGTCCAAATTCCTTCTTGTCCGCAATTTTTTCTCTGACTAGATCCCCAACTTTAGGAATCCAGACAGGCCTTGCTGGGACAGCCGGTTGATCCCCAGTGGTGGTTGGCTGTAGGAACACGTTGCTTTGTTTCGTTCTTAATTTGTTTAAGTCCTGTAAAACAGCCAAACGATCTTTGATATCAAAGGGTTTATTTTCCACCACTGTGCCTACGTTTTCTAAGACTGGTACCCACATTCTTGTCCCAAATTGGACCTCATATTGAGTGACCCCCCCTATAGAACTTCTTGGCAGGTTATTAAGTGCACGTTGAACTCCACTAAGGTGTTTGACCCGAGCCTAATACTCTAGCTGTTATAGACTGCTTTATGTCCCGGTTTTTCCTTTCCACAACCGAATTTCCCTCAGGATGGAATGGAGAGGAGTACCGTAATGCAACGCCCAGACTGGCCATGGCGTCTTTGTAAGCCCGAGAGCTAAACGCAGGACCTTGGTCAGAATGTAGCGTGCCTATTGCGTATATGCCGATAAAGACCCGCAAATCTTTTATAACAGTTCGAGCGTCAGCTGAGCGCTGAGGCCATAACCATAGGAACCTTGATTCAGTATTTGCGGGAATGCCTTTGTCCAGTAGTACGCAGGCGCGTAGATAGTCGAATGCTGTCTAACAGTGGTGTCTGTACTGGGCTGCCGCATTCGCAGCATGGTTTCTGCTGGCTCTCTCGCTGTAATTTACAGTCTAAGCAGTTGTTGATGAATATGTGAATTTCTGTATTCATCCCAGGCCACCAGTACATCTCTTTTAAAGTCAAGATAGATTTAGAGATCCCTTGATGTGACAGACCCTCCCCCAAATGTGTTTCATAAATCAAGGCTGCTCTACGTTCCTTGTTTGGTATTACCCTATCCCCCACTCCAGGGATTCGAGCAAAAGGAACGTTGTTCGCATCAATTACATAAGAGTACTTGAGTGGAAACTTTTTGGTAACGCTGCACTGCTGCCTTTGCTTGAAGCATTGACAGCCAACATTATCTCACCGTCTATTTTTGTTTTTGAACGAGTGATCGCAGCTACGGAAGCAGTTTGCACAGCCCCCTTTGCGGCTTCGTCAGCCAATGAATTCCCTGCAACGTGAACGCCATCACGTTGATGACTCAGTGTGTGGATCACGTGAGCCTTTGGTAGTTCGTTTTTCAACTGAACTACTTGTTCCCAAAGCAATTTGTGCTTTATTGTGCCACCTTTCGCATCTTTGAAACCATTTTCAAGCCAGTTTTGTATATATTCATTATACGACTGCACACAGTAAAAGGAATCGCACACGATTAGTGTGGGGAATTCTCGATCTGTACTTTCAAGTGCCAGTTTGAATGCTTGTAGCTCAGCTCGCTGAGCTGTACAATCTCCTAGATACTGCGTTTTTGTGACCATAGGTCTGAAGATGCCATTTCGCATGCGACCTTTAACGATAGCACACGCTGCACTGTAAGCTTGCTTACCCCTATTGCGGGTTGTGCGGATCCGTCAGTATAAATTATGAATTCGTACTGATCGAGAGGCAGAATTTCAGTGGGCAGGGGACATTCATGTTCGTACTGCAGGAAGGCTTGTGTTTTTAAATCTGGATCAAAAACATATTCAACATCTGTTGCAGCAAGAGAATTAACCCATTGTATCCATCTTGGATGCAATGCCTTAGCATTTGGAATGCTTGCTTTTGTAACCGCTTCTAAAGCAGGTACCGGGGTTACGATAATAATGCGTTTCCCTTGGGCTAAGGCTCTTTCTTTTGCTACAGCGGTTTGAACTGCTGTTAGAATTTTTTCAGTAGAACTGAAGCGCATTTCCGCTTGTGCGTACAAGTGTGATTTATACGCTATTGGTATTTTTTCACCCTCATTGAAAGTTAAGTAGGTGAATCCGCATTGACCCGAAATTATTCGGATCACCAAATTTCGTTCACTTACGCGTGTTTGTAAGTGATTTGTTGCTAACATGTTAGCCTGGAGTGAACGCAAAATTTCTGTGTGTTCCTGTGTCCAGTTTTTGATTGAAAAATCAGGTTTGATTAATGCGTAGAGAGGTTTAACCCTTTCTGCATAGTTTATAATGTATGTTCTTCCAAAATTTAAGAAACCCAGGATTGATTGTAAGTTTTTTTGCGTTTTCGGAGGTTGGAGCAGCGCACACTTTTCTAAAAAGTTAGCTGCCAAGCTCTTGCCTTCACTTGAAAGCTCATATCCTAGAAATAGGACATTGAGATGGGCAATGCTAGACTTTTTAAAGTTGAATTTGTAACCCTCAGAGGCGAATCCCAGTATAATGGTGCTCACCCTGTTCAAGTGTTTTACTAGGTCATCGTCTGTCAGATATATGTCATCGACATAGGACAATGCCTCATTGTCATAAATTTGTAGTAACTCCATTACCCTCGCTGAGAATAAACCTGGGCTATTCTTGAACCCTTGTGGGAGTCGACAAAAGTGACGCTGCGTCCCCATTATGGAGAATGCTGTTAAGTACCTGCTTTCAGGTGCTATGTTTTGACAAAAGAAATCATTTGAGATGTCTAATGTGGTTTTATATTTTTTACGCACAATGTTATTCATTAATGCTGTGCTATGTGCATTTTGCACTGCAAAAGTTTTAGAACAAGTGTTTAGGTGTCTGTAGTCCAAAACTAGACGATATGTTTTGTCTGGTTTGGAGACAGGAAACAAAGGATTGTTCATTGAGGAGGTGCATGTTTCAATCACCCCTTGGTATTCAAGTTGATCTAAGATCTCCCTGACCTGTTTTTTAGCTTCTTGCTTAATAGGATACTGCCGTTGTGCAGTTGGTTCATGTTTCAGATGTATTTTATGGTGAGGTGAATCCTCATCCCATCCTACATGATTTTTATATAATGCTGGGGCCTGGGCCACTGCCCATTTCCTGGCATATGTATATTTTAGGTGAATTGGAATATGGTTGGAGAAGGCAGGCATAATGATGTCCTCGCCGTTTGGGCACTCCCTGACAAATTGTGGTGGCCAGTCCTTTTCTGCTAGAAGTATGTCATAGCCCTTTGATAGTCTTTCCCAAAAAAGTGCTTTCACCTGTCTAGGTTTGTCTCCCTCCATCCGGAGTGTTACGTCATATAACTTTTGTGGAGTACTAACCCTGGTGTCTACAGTCTCGACTGTGATGTACTCATTCAAGTCCACTATCTCCAGAAGTTCCCTCAGGTTCTGGCGAACTATTGTGACTAATGCTGCACTGTCCAGCATGGTCTGAGCCCATTCTTGAGTTGCGTTCTCAGTATTCTCGGCATGTCTTATCTTTAGACCTGCTACTTTCTTTTTGGAGAATTGAGGTTTTACTTTAGTTTTTGGAGCGTGTTTGTCGTCTTTCGATGTCACGCGTTCTTCTCTGTGTTCCGTCCGTCCTCTTCTTTCCGAAGTCTGTGGTGAGATCTGAAAGGGACGAGAGGAACGTGTATCAGTATCATGATACCTATCAGGTTTTCTCAAATTATCCCTATTCCTGAGGTTATACCTCCTTTCAGAGGGCTCCTTTGAGGAGACCTACCTCGGGATTGAGAACGTTTCTCGTTTGATTTTTGTTTAGTAGACTCCCACTTCTTTTAGAAGATGTAGGAGTTTGTTTTATTGAGTCCTTCTCAGGACTTTCAGATAGTTTTGGTTTCAGTGGTCTTCCACCCAAACTATCTCTGCCTAATTCTGCATAAGATTGTTCTATAATTCTGGGTAGCTCAGTTTGATGTTCTGTAACATCGAATTCCTCAATTTTTGGCGGATCGCCACTGCTGCTGCCTCCCTTTAATATTAGATAATATTATTGTTGAGACCTGCTCGAAATTTTTCAGTAATTTCATACCTAAATTTAGAGCAGGCTCTGCCCCGTATTCATTTTGAATTTGTTTTAGGACATCAGGTATTACCGCAATTGATGCAATACCATGTGTTTTAGTATAGATGGCAGCAAAGACTGAGCCCCAAGTGGTGCAGTCTTCCAGTTGTGGTGTGATCCCCATCGGTAAACTGATTGTTATGATTCTGTGTTTCTCATGTGGGCTAGTATTTGGAAATACTGCTTCGATTTGAGTTATTTTTTGAGCTATCCAAAACGGAACTTGCTCACGTTTTGTGGGCATTTTACCCATGACTGAGTTGAGAGTCTGTGGTGTAATTTTTAGTGTATTCCCCTGTTGGGGAGTTGGATTTGGATATGTCAATGGTGGTCGGACTGTGAAAGTCCGCATGACATATTGGACCAATTGTCTGTAGATTTTTATTAACTCTTTTATTTGAGTATGTAATTCCTCATCTGTCATTATATCCAGTTCAGGATGAGGTGTGTAGCCGGCTAAAATCGGCCATGTTGCTCCTGGTCTACCTAGTGGACCGAGCCTGGTAATGTTTTTGTGATGTTTTAGGGCGCCTTTAAACCAGAGCTGATGCTCTTGGTATGTTAATGGAATTTCAATATCCTCGAAAGGAATGTATTCCTCTGGTAGATCATCTTCTTTGTAGAAGTGAAATGTTTGTGATGTTGGATTGCATTCCGGAAGTAGTACCCATGAATAGAATACCTCTGTCTGAAATGATTCATGTGCCTCTATCACGAAAACTGCTCTACCTCCTCTTGGCGATAGGCCACGTTTTATAAGTTTTAGAGTTATGGCTCTTCTTAAGTTTTGAGGGATGTGTACCACACCCTCCTCAGTTTCATTTAAACCTGTAAGGTTAAAAACTACTGCTTGGGCTGGATCAGCCGCAGTTCCACCGTTTCCGGTGTCTTCAGTCATTTTGTTTTTTGAAAAATGTAGAACAAGTTTCAAGGAAACAAAGATTAGGTGCACAATATTTTGGAACACTGTATCCTTCAACGTTGAGCAAACCAAACAGCTAATATATAGGGTGCTTCCCTATGTAGCATTGGTGGATACTTAACCCTGCCCACTCCAGACGTCTTTTGGAGTGTAGGGGTCTTTGAGAGAAAATAGCACGGCTGAGTTACTCAGTATCTAAAGTTGAATTACTGCCTAACCAAACCGTTGGGCGCCATGTAGTGTAGCTCCTATTTCCCTAATAGGCTCTGCGCATTGGAATAATATATCCTATAGGTTTGACATAGGACTAAGGTCAGTATGTCCCTATCGAGTATATTAAACTTAATTACTTGTGCCAGCTAGCTCAGAGGCCACTAGAAACTCCTTGACAACAAGAAGGGAGTAGTTTCTGGCAGCCGCAAAACATGACCAATATGTTTTCCTTTTAGAATCAGAACGTGTCCCAGAGTCGTGGAAACACTAGATAACTATTTCACTCAGCTCAGTCGTGCATGCTTAGTTTTCCTCAGAGTTACACAGAAATAATAGACGGGCATTTTTCAATAAAAGATTTATTGAACAGTCTTGTTTCTGGTGTAAGTATAATGTGCTGTTACGATCACAAGACAGTATGCGAGATAAATAATGTACAGGGTGAGCAGTAGAAATAAATAATACTGCGATAGCATTATCTTTTAGTACAAATGCTGTTACATAAATAACACAGACTAAAAATGCGAGTACTCATACGATGCGGTGCTAAGCTAGTTCTACCCCAATGTACCTAACCTAACCTAGGTGTAGGTAAGCTAGTTCTACCCCAATGTACCTAACCTAACCTAGGTGTAGGACAAGGTATGAAGTAGGTGAAGTATTCCTTACTATGGTATACTAAGAGTATGTTAAGTCTAGTATGCCTAGCATGCCAAGAGTCCCTCTAGGTTCTTATCAGCTCCATACATGAAGAATGAGAGAGGTTGGAATCTCTTGGCCAGACTCGAACTCCAACACCCCGCAAGGGAAGTCAGATCACTGGAAGCTGGAAGCTGGGCTCTCTGCGTGCAGGGAATGGCAGCGTCTTCTCAGTGCGTCAGGCCGGGATACGGGCTCCTCTGAAGTCGAGGTCTCCTCTGTTTTACAGGGGCTAGGGAAGGTATATTTATAGCTGAGAGTACCTTAGGAATGTTAGCATTGACGTGAATTGGACAACGAAAGACGTCATGAATGAACCCCTAAGGAATAATGGTTCATGCATAATAGATGAGGCCTTGAAGAAATCAATAGTCCTGGGCTAGGGAAACTCCCGCAGCCTAAGGGTCTGTTCTTCATGAACTCGTTGTGACGCTAGGGTGGACGGATGTCAGAGACCATGCCTGTATTTGAAGTGCACGGTTTAATGCCTAAATAAGGCCTGGATTCTATGCCTATATAAGGGCAGGGCGAATTGTGCCTATATAAGGACAGGATATTGGAAAGCCCGTTATGGACACCCTAAGAGGAATACAACAATGATTGCCCCACTTAGGTTGCCTCTGTGCTGTAACGGGGAGCTCATATTTAGCCTGTTGTGTCCCATGGGGCACCCTTTACATGCCTGCGGAGACCCCGCCTCCTCATTTGACCTTCTCTTAGGACACTACATTTCTGAGTGTCTTTCCACTCCGGGAGTCGATGATATGAGCCAGCTACCCGAATAGGGTGAGTCGGCACTCTCTCCAGCTACCACAGGAGGATGGGCTCCCTAAACCCGGTTTTAACTCTCCTTGCACTCAATGTTTTGTCGCCGTTTTCCTACACAAGAGGTGTCGATACTTTATGTGCACAGTATATTTTGAAGTTTCTCTAGTGGACTTATATGGCAAACCTGATTATCGTCCACCTCTGCATAACCATTAGGTTTTGTTTACCTAGGTTGGCTGATCCGTTTTACAGGTACCACACGTAGGGAGCTGTTTGTGGTTTATCTGTTTTAGCCACATAGACAACCACAGGTAGTGTAGATCACACTGTTAGATTTGGTCCTGAAGAATTGCCGTTTACCTTGACACGAGGGCAAGAAACATGTTGACCAACAGATAATGCGCAATATCCTGTAACATAGAGACAGGGGTGCGCTACATTCTTTTTAATCAGGATAGGAGCCAGGTTCATTAAAATTGTTTTGAGTGGACTTCTATTTCCTGTTTTAAACCACACATAGTCTAGTGACCCACTTCACACACATCTACACACTTTTTTAAGGCCCCCACACCCACTGCACACATACAGCATGGAATAAAAGATCTCCGCTAAAGAGCCCCTCATAGGGTGCCCGTCAGGTATTGCAGCGCCGACCTGACGAGGAGCACGCCCTATGATGAAGCATGACACCTAGCTGGCTGGGTGTGTGAGGGCACTTATTCCGAAAGGAGGAATTCCCCTTTTCCTCCCTACGTGCAGTATACATTGTTTGACACCTAGGCAACCTTTTAACAACCCCCCCCCCGATGGTAGGAACTACATACTCATCTTGTTGAATTACTTTTGGGCACGTATGCTGGACCTGGACAAAAGCCCATAGTCCCCCCCTTTGGTTACAGTGCTATAGGAAGCCCAATCAGCAGCTTCTCTAACCAGAAGGCCTAATCAAATTTCCAAAGGAGCCCTCTCTCCTCCATCTAGCTTCAGGAATGTCAGCACTGCACTTCAGTGTATTGGACTGCAAATTCCAGAATGCAAATTAAACAAGCATTGGCATAGCCAATATGTCTCGCCTTTGGGACCTTATAAGTGTTTAGCCATGCAACAGTTGATGTTGTTGCACCAAGGATATTGTGCTGCATAACTAAATACTTATAAGGCCCCAAAGGCGAGACCTATTTGCAATGCAATAGATCTCGCATTACTGAAAGTTTGAACTGTTGGCGTTGCTAATAATAATGCAATGCCAATAGCTTAAACTTTCAGTAATGCGAGACCTATTGCATTACAAATATTTTTCTATTTACTTTTTAAGCAATCGCGGCACCCGCGCTTTAGCTTAAGATGTTTAAAGCTAAAGCACGAGTGCCACGATTGATTCAAAAGTCAATAAATAGAATAAAAATGCGGCTGCACGCCTTTTTCATTTTCTTTACTTTTGTTACAATCTCGGCAACCTGCACTTTAGCTTTAAACATCTTAAGGTAAAGCGCAGGTGCCGCGATTGCACAAAAAGTAAATAAATAGAAAAAAAAATTGCAATGCAGTAGGTCTTGCATTACTGAAAGTTTAAGCTATTGGGATTGCATTATTATTATTATTAGCAATGCCAATAGCTCAAACTTTCAATAATGTGAGACCTACCACATTGCAAATGCTTGTTAACTTTTTCCCACCCCATTTCCCATCGCTTTTCCACCCTTCATGATGTTACATTAGTCCAGGGTAAACAGGGTGTGCAAAAATTGGGATTCACGCACTTGTCTTTGAGACCCAATATATTGCTGGTACGTGCCTCACAAATGGCTACACCCAAAAGCCATTGGAAGGGAGGAAATGTAGGTAGTTGGTGGAGGTTCGTACCCTTTAATTCTGCAATGATTTATTATTGAGAAGGAAAGAAATATATCCAAGAGATATTGTGCGTTGGACAATAAATAATCCCTTTATTGTCTTGTATGCGCAGGTTAATGATGCAAAAGAAACAACAACAGCCGACACGTGTTTCGCCC
The DNA here is from genome assembly GCA_963921515.1 of Calotriton arnoldi. Taxonomy (NCBI): domain Eukaryota; kingdom Metazoa; phylum Chordata; class Amphibia; order Caudata; family Salamandridae; genus Calotriton; species Calotriton arnoldi. Next base: position 712,607 of record CAWUFW010006008.1, read on the forward strand.
AAGGGCCAATCGGCCAGGGGCTTTTTCAAGGCTGGTAACATGGATCGCAAGAGTCAGGTTGAGCAAACACATACATCAAAAGTACATCATATAACATGTGGGGTGAGCCACAACCAGATGTTGTGCATGAGTGAGAATAAAGATAAAAATAAGTGATGGTGCGAACAAACGGTGTAGTGAGTTAAAAGCACATGAGAGCCAAATAGGAGAACAGTGGTAAAGTCAGGAAAGATGGAAGAATGGAAAGCGAAAGCCAGGAGAGGGGTAAAGGGGGAAAAAATGGGAAAATTAGCAGGAAGAGAGAAAAATAAGTAAGGGTGGAAAAATAGGGAGATAAATAATAAAGTTAGAAACATGAGGACAATTCAAGGCTTAGTAAGACATAAAATCAAACATCTTGTATTAGTTCTAGGTAGTTATTCAAAAAATATATATCTGAGGAGGGAAACACACACAAAGCTTATATCTGAGGAGAAAGACACGCACAGGCTTGCGACAAGAGCAAAATTTTGTGTGAATGCAGAAAATTAGCATTTAAAACTGTAGTGACAGCCAATGTGCATTACTTCAAAGTGTCATTCAAAGGTCAGGAAATATGCCTAAAAGAGTTTTGCCACAGTAAGGAATAATAATAGAATAAAAGTCCGAGTTAACACTCATACAATTTAACCAAGAAAGTAAAAGGAATGCAACCTTCACGTGAAAAGTATACGATAGTGTGTCCAAATAAACATTCAGATAGGTTGAAGAAAATAGAAAGGCTTACCAAAAGTCTGTCACAAAATGTCAAAATCAACTGTCATGGAAAAGGGGGTATGTAAGGGGAACATGCAGGGTATTCAGAGCAAGAAATCATACTCAGTAGAATTCATGTGAGATGACTCGGGGTAGGGAGAATGACCGCAGCAGCAAGCGAGGTTAAAAAGTGGCCGGCCTGCCAGGAAAGGTGATCAAATATAGCGTAGGGTAATTAAATTAAACTGTTGGTCTTGCTGTATCATTAGGGCTTGAAAGCAGGCAAGGCGCAAAGGGAAAACACGCGCACATCCCGTAGGATTACCGGAGTGCATAATGGCCAAATGTGAAGAGTGCGCGTTGGCGCGGCGCTGGCAAAACTGTAAAATTAGAGAGCCTTATCAGCGGATGACTGTGGGAGGTCGCATTGGGGGGCGAGAAGGGTGTGTGGTACTTACTTAAAGGTTGAAAAATCAAGAGCGTGGTCTCTGTGAATCAACACTGTTAGATTTGGGGGTCTCTAGTTGGCATAGGTAGGTACCTGTGACAAATAGGGACCCTTGCGTCTAGTCAGGGTGAGGTCAGGGTCCTAAAATAACCCCTGCTCACCCCCTTGGTAGCTTGGCACGAGCAGGCAGGCTTATCTCAGACGCACTGTGTAAAGCATTTGTGAACACATACAGTAATACAGTGACAACACTACAGATGGACACCACACAGGTTGTATTATAAAAATAGTATTTTTATATAGACTTAACACAAGACCAAACGACAAAAATTCACAATACTGTACTCAAAAATAGACTTTAGAATGTTATAAAATAGTTCAGTTCTCTCAAGTTGTAAATGCGACACTTTACTCTCAATGTACCTTGAATGCGTAACGCAAAGAAAACAAATGGGTCGCAGGGAAGGTGATGCGTCGGTTCCGTACACTCAGGGGAGTGGATGCGTCGGTTCCTTACTGCTTTGCAGGGGAGTTGATGCTCGCTTCCTTACTGTGTGGGGAGTTGATGCGTCGGTTTCTTACTGCTCTCCGGTGCGATGCGACAGATGGCACCTCGATGCGATACTCTTCTCCGGTGCGATGCGATAAAAATGGCGTCTTGGCTGCGATGCGACAACGTTGGTGCGATGCGTGCACGCCCGACGGCTCGATGATCTTGGGAGCCGCGACAGGCCCTTCTCCGGTGATGCGACGATGTCCTCTGTGGCAGCGTCCCGCTTCTCCGGCGATGCGCCGCGCTTCGGCGATGCGATGATGACAGCGGCAGTGGCGTCTCGCTTCCTCGGCGATGCGATGACAGCGGCGACACGCTTCTCGTTGTTGCGTTGCGCTTCCAGCTCCCAGCGACACGCAGTCTCTCAGAAGGCCCAGCACAGCAGCAGGCACTTCAATTCCCAGCAAGGGAATTCAGGGGGGAGCTGATTGGTGAAGTCTTGTATCCCTGAGACTTCAGGCAGGAGGCAAGCTCTAGTTCAAGCCCTTGGAGATTCTTCTTCAAGTTGATAGAAAGTACACTCAGTCCTTTTCTCCTTTCTTTGGCAATGAAGCAACCACTGCAGGCCAACCCCCAAACACACAGCACAGGGGTAGTCTCCTCCTTCAGCTTCCTGGTTCTTCTCCTCAGCAAAGGTTCGTCTTGATTCCCAGAAGTGATCTAATTTCCTAGGGGTCTGGGTCCCCTTTTATACACAGTTTCTCTTTGTTCTCTGAAGGCAGAGAGGCCTCTGCCTAGTCCAAAACCAGTTCTGGTCAGTCCTGGAGCACTTTGTTTTTCTGACTCCTTCTTTCCTTTCAGAATGTGGGGCAGAGTACTCAGCCGGCCGGCAGGAGGTGGAGCCAGCATTGTGGAAGGCAGGCACAGCCCTATTCAGACCCAGGTGCAACTCCTCCCTCCACTCTGGATGCAGATCTTTCTATTCAGCCCTGCGCTGACTCACCCTGTCTCCTGTAGCCACCCCCAGCCCCTGTCACTCAATCTCCAGACAAGGAATACACAACCTAGCAGAGGCAGGCTTGGATAGTTAGGCAAGAAAATACCTACTTTCTAAAAGTGATATTTTCAAACACAGAATGTTAAAACCAACTTCACTAAAAGATGTATTTTATCATTCTGAGTTCAGGCGTACTAAACTCAAATTTCTACCTGGTTCCCTGAGTCAGTTAGGATTATAAAATGTAATAATCTAACTGCCCATTCTGGCCTATGGGGAACAGGTAGCCTTGCAATAGTGAAAAACGAAAATGGCTGTAATTCACTATTAGGACATGCCACACACACCAGGGCCTGTTCTACCTTTTACCTACAATGCACCCTGCCCTTGGGCCTACCTTAGGGGTGCCTAATATGTATAAAAGGGAAGGTTTAGGGACTGGCAAGTGGGTACACTTGCCCAGTCAACATGGCAGTACCAGACTGCCCACAGGCTCTGCAATGGCAGGCCTGAGACACACTTTACACGCTGCTCCGGTGGGTGGCACAACCAGTGCTGCAAGCCCACCAGCAGCATTTGATTTACAAGCCCTGGGCACACGCAGTGCACTGTACTAGGGTCTGACAGTAAGCCAAACAAGCCAATCATGGGGTCACTAATCCATACATCAATTTACCATAGGGAGCACTTGCACTGTGGCACTGAACAGCAGTGGCACAGTGCCCAAAAGCATCTAAAACCAGCAAAAACATAAGAGGCAACAGCAAAAAATGGAAGGGAGACCCACGCCAATGGTGCCAGGTCTAACAAACACGGTCTCTGCGGTCCGGAAAAGAAAGGCAACGCGACGTGGGGTATGAAGTATTTGAAAGGCATCTCACATGACGTGAAAAACGTGCGGTGTCATCCGGCCGTGAGAGGTCGGGTGGCAATGAAAGAGGTACTAAAAATGTGCGGACCAAAAATCAGAGGCAATTGCACCTGAGATAGGTGCAAAAACAGGGCCCTAAATGTTATGGTGTATGGGCCTGAAGGAACAGGGAAAAAAAGGGGAGACTAATAAAAACAAGCGCGCGCGCCTCGCGCTAAAAGTTTAAAAAAAGACGACGAGAGGAGGAGGCAGCAGGGGGAGGGGAGAGAGGAGGGGGCCGGCGCCTGTTTCCCTTGCGGGAGCGAGCACGAACCATCTGTTAATTACAAACAGATGGTTTCAAAGCTCGCTCCCGCAAGGGAATCGCCAAACGTGCACGCGTTGCCATTGAAAGCAATGCAATGCGTGCACGTTTTTGGCAGAAAAAGGGAATCGATTGCTAAAGGTCTTTTTCCTATGCAGCGCATGCGCGCTGCATAGGCGAGACCTAAAAAATCTTGACTAGATGAGCTAGCCACGCATTTACTAGGAAAACTTGAGAACTCTGAATTAACAGCAGTCTTCTGCTGCCTACATATTAAACTGTCAGATCCACTAAAAGCAGCTTTCAGAGTTCTCAAGTTTCCCAGGCCCATGCATGAGTAGCTCATCCAGGTCAGGTTTTTTCTTCGAAGTCTCGAACTTTTACCCTTGTTTAATAATGACTTTAAAAAAAGGCTGCATATTCCAGCAAGCAACAAATAAAACCTGGACTGGATAAGGAACTAACGCATAGGGAAACCTGAGAGCTCTGCAGTTTAGTATGTATTTTTTTCTTCTCCAGATTGCACGATGTGCCGCTCTGTAAAGTGTGAACACAGCAACATGTGTACTGACCTTTTCTAACAATTTCTGTCCTTCAAGCTCATTTTGCAATCGTGGTGATATCAGCTTCACCTCTGTACCAGAGGAGCAGTCACAGGCTTCTAGGTCAGTAAGGGAAAACACAAGCTTGCAAGTCCAAGCTTATCTATCAAACTTTCAGCAGTGTCTGAAATCATGTGAATTTTGAAGGTGATCCCATTATAATAAATGGAAGTTAACTGTATTTATTTGTTATAATGCAATTTCATACTTTTAAGATGTTTTGTTAGCATAAATACTGTTAGAGCACTTGGATGGTGGTTACCTAATCAACCATCAACTCATTGCTGGAGGATACGAGAATTTGCAGGGCAGGAGATTTGATTGAAGTCAATAGGATTCAACTTTCTTGTTCTGAGCCCAAAGAGGGTGATACCATTCAAATGAGGGTGAGTTTAGCAGTGCCCAGTGTGAGATGATCACTTGGATGACTTGGAGCAATTGGCCACTCTAAGTCAATGGAGCTCAAATAACCAAGAAGATTTACTTTGTAAAGTCCAGAAATCGTCGAATGTCCCAGTTACTTACCAGTAATGACTGTGATGAGGGCAAATAGGCCTAAGGTTAATGAATATTACTGGTACGTAACTGGGACATTATCTCAACATCCCTCATTCCAGTTATTACTTCTACCAAAGTTCACTGGCCTTCATGCACATCAAAACAAATCCTTTAGTTTCAAGAAAGTTACCTATCCGATACTGCACTCAGATATTGTGACCAATAGAACTTTCACCAAAGCCAACACCCTCAATTTTTTAGTGTTTAACACAGCTATGTGAAGAAAACCAAATAGCACCTCTACATATTTCATACAAGTTGACCCCCTGAATCTCTACCAATGACGTTGAGATACTTCCTGTTGATCTCTCCTGAATTCCCTCCGGAACTGGATTTAGTTAAAGAATAAGCCATAGAAATAGTAGATAGAATCCTTCTGCTAAAAAACGTGTGATGCCTTGTTTCCTTCCAATTGTAACATTTAAAAAAAATATTTATGTATTTGATCGACGACGTCTCTATGACCTTCTGCGTGCTTGATGTAAATAAAGGCTATTTAAAAATGTGTTCTGGAGCTGTCTCGATGTTTCTTGACTGATAATTAAATCAAACAGACAGAAATGTATTTTTAAAAATATTTACAGACTATTTTGTATAAAGTCCTACTTATGTAAAACGTCCGGGTCTTTAAATAATCTTAAAATGTGACAAAATAGTCGGTATTATCCCTGTGAAATGTGACAACTGTAGTCCGAGATTGAAAAGAAAAATTCTGGCATGGGTGACAAACTAGCGCGTGGCCATGGAAAACTTGAAAACTCTGTAGACCGTTTTAATAAAAATAAAAAAATCAACGTATTCTTGCAAAACTCTGGTACTTAACTGTGTTCCATATTACAGAGTCCCCCGTTCAAAAACCGATTGAGAACGGATAGTTTCCTTCCGGGTGTTGGATGCCAACCACAACATGGCCGAAGTTCACTTCCTGTTTGTGCTACTGCACGTTTTATATACAATTGTTTTGGATCCGCAGAGTTACCTTACTGTGACGCCTAGCGATCTTCTCTTGGGCTTAGTCCATTCACCGAAAACGATCTTCACAAATGTCGTGCGGACTGACAGCCATCGCGTGGTTGCTGTAAAAAGATTAATGTATTTACTTTCCAGCTCTACGTGTATTTTCACAAACACGTTACTGTATAGAACAGATTCCAGTTGAATATCCGTACAAGAAGAGAAGGTGCAATGCTGGAAAAAAATCTGAACTGGTGTTCTGTTTAAACATTCTGCCAGCGGTCTGCAGCATCGTTTCTGACTTTCCTTCCACTTGAAAAGAACGGAGATCAAAAGCAGAGCGGAGGACAGACACAACAGGTAATGTGTATCACATCGTGCCCAAGATAGCTCTTGGCAGGTGAAAATAACAAATCCAGACCTTTATTTTGTTTTCTGGTACTTGTACTCGTGGATTTATCGAAGGAGTGAAGGCGAGACAAAACTGTAAATATCATCATTTAAAGAATACAGAAGAGGCACTTAGTGTGGGGGACCCAGAGCTCTGAAGTTTTTCAGGTCTTTGCGTGAAACCTCCGTAGATTTTTTTTGTCTTTGAATTATGGGATTTGTGATGTTGATTTTATGAAGAGATAAAGCAGATCTACAAGTCCCACAATGCATAGTAAAATCTTGGACTAAATGAACTACTCGGCATGGACATAGGGGTGGGCAAGCAAGGGATTAGGTTTGGCTCTAAAATCCAGTGCACGAGCCGAGCCTTCAAAGTATTTGGGATGTAAAGAGTGCAGCAAACGTCATGTAATAATATAAGGACGACTCTACAAAGCTAAAAAAAAAACTGTATCATGTATAAGGGTTTCACTTTAGTCTATTACACTTAAACAAGAGACTTTTCGGCATAGCGCCATACAGAGCGTAATTATTTGTTGCGGCGCCCTAAAATGTGATTATCAAGAAAAGGAAGCACAGTGAAGTAACATGTCTAGGATGACACAATTTGGTCAAGGGAGTAGCTGGGACTGAGCTCAGGTTTCTGATTACATAGTATGCAGTTCTGGAACTGGGTGGATATTTCTTCTTTTCTCCGTTTAATACCCTAACAACAGTGCTTTAAAATATTTTTTGAATAGTTAAATCAGTTCATTTTGTTTCATAAACACGCATCGCAGTTTAAATCAAGCTTACACAAGAAGTCTTTCTAGAAAAAAATATAAAAGTGAACTTAATGGAAGGCATTACACTGCATTTTTATGTTGATCACAATACAGCTTCATGTCAACTCACATAATATGTGTAACTTATAGTGCTGTCACAAGTGCAAGTCGCTGTACTCCACTCCAACTGCAACATTCCCCAGCCACCACCACTTGCACTCCCAGGGAGAGAGAGACAAAGCATAGGCGGTTCTAACAAAACATAGCCGTGAAATACACAAAGTTCCAGGAAGGGGAGAACACTAAGGGGCATATGTACAAGGAGTTAACGCCGCTGTAGCGTCAATTTTTTGACTTACGGCAGATTTTTTTTATCGCCGTATTTACAAGTTGCTGCTAACCGCAGTTAGCGGAGCTTTCCGGCGTGAACGTGAATTTTTAGGATCGCCACTTCTGTTAGCGGGACTTAACGAAAATGAGATGCAAGGTAGGCGTTCCTGTGCAAAAACCGCCGCTAACCCCACTTTGCGATATTTACAAGGAATTCCTTGTATGGTGCAAAACCAAAAAAACTGCCTCTAACTCCAGTTAGAGGCAGTTTTTTAAGACCAGAAAATAGTTGTCTTAAAAATAGTGAAAAAACACCTAGGGCCTCATTTCAGAAGGTTTTGGTGTTGGACAGTGCTGCAAGGAATGTTGCTGCGCTGCCCTGCAACAAAACTACAGGGCAGGAATGCGCAACATCAATAAGATAGGGTGCATTCCTGGGCCTCATTCATAAAAAGTGTTGCATCACTACGACAAAACAGCGTTGCAACACTTTTCACTACGTCCTTCTTGCGACACCATTGATGCACTGTATTTACTGTACGGCGCTCCATGTCGCAATTAATGACAGATACGTCTGGAATCCTGACGTATCTGTCAGCGCTAAAGTCACACATTGCTGCAGTTGTCTCACAAGCATGACGCAACTCCAGCAATGCATGGGGCCAGCCTATCCCTGTGGCACAGGCGTAAGGTACTGACGCAGTGGTGGCCTACAATTGTTGCAGTGAAATCTGATGAATTTCACGGCGCTACTCCTATGAGGCTTTGTTGCGTGGGAACACCCACCCTGCATACATCATACATGATGCAGGTATAATGTGGCACAGGGCTTCACAAGGTCACACATATGCCTAGATGGGTTACTTTGCAAATTGGGCGCAACGTGGTGCAAGAATCATGCTGCAAGTACGTCAAGAAAATGACACACCGGTGGGGTGAAACTGTCAGAAGGGGCTCATGAATAAGCCCCCCTGTCTTTTTCCCCTACGTTGGCGCACAATGGCTGCCATGCACCAACGCAGGCACCCTTGCGCCATGGTGCAAGGGTAACTGTGTTGCGGAATTGATTGATGATGTGGCTCCATCTCTTTTCGAGACGTCTGCAGGTGGGGCTGGACTAGTGGAGGGCGGGAGTGAACCAGTTGGCCTTCTTGGAGTGTTGTTTGCCTGGTCTTTTCTTGAGGGGTGCCAGCGCAGTTGGAGATCCATCGGTGGTGGTTGCGCGCTGCAGTGTTGGCATCTATAAGCGTTGGCGGAGTGGTGGTGCTGAGTGAGTTGATGGGAAGTTCTTCGGTGGCCTTGATCCAGCTGCGACGAGGGGGCAATGATGGCGATGGTGTACGGTGGGCGTGATGAAGGCGTGATGTAAACAATGATGGTCGGTGTGAGAAGTTGGCCTGGTATATGCTGTCCACTAATTATAGTGGGCACCTTGCACCAGTCCAAACAACCCCTTATTGGAGATAGGTTAAAGACAACCTTATTGAAAGCTATCCTAGTGGTAGCTATGGAGAGCAGCCTTCAGGCTAAGTCTTGAAGGAATGTAAAGCAGCTTGTTTTACCAGTCTATAATCTCTTGAGTGACCAAATGAAAGAGCACCACACCAGGTATATATTCAAAATATATGTATTTATTGCTAAACACACCCCTCTAGTCTCTTTATGAGGCTAGAGTTCGAAGTACACAAGTTATAAGTTATTAAATCACAGTAATAGCACAAATACACGTTTGGGCCCTAGGGGCGTACCAAACCATATACCACTAAAGTGGTATGCGAACCACGACTGAACTAGACACTAGGCCTAGAGCCTCTAGAAGTGCTTGGACCACAAGGAACCACCCAAGGTAGTGACACAGGGGACCTACGGGAGACGCGTGCAGTGTAAATACACAACCGCGATACGCCGTTGACTTCTATGGAGAAAGTCGGGATCGGGAAAATAGAGAAAAGGGACACTTAAAAGATGACTAGGACAAAACCCTTTGAGATCTAGGACTTTGAAGAGTCTCTACCCACGGGAGCACCGGAGTACTCGTGTTACCTCACCCAGGGAAGCCGGGTGCATAGGTGCCTTTCGGGGTCGGGTTTCGTCGTCGATTCGAATGGCGATCTGCTGCAAAGTGCTGCTGGCGGCCAAGAGAAAAGTGTCCGGGTGGATCCAAGAGTGGATCGGAGTTCTGAAGAACCTGAAAGCAGAGGGGACAGAGTCTGGGTCACTAGCCAGTGACCAGGAAGGCGATGGACAGATGCCCACCGATGTCGAGTGCTTCAGGTGCGTTGACGGTCGTCTTGACTCTTCAGCCACGAGGTCCAGGAGGCGTTGTCGGCGACCAGGAGCAGGATTCGGGCTGGTACACGATGTCTGTCGAGTGCTGAGGTGTCGGCGACCGGATTGGACCCAACAAGCCTTGGCAACGGCAAGTCTCGGTGAAGATGTAGATTGTCGATGGTGCAGACCAGCAAGGTCTGTGGAACTCACCCAGCGAGGGTAAGTGAGGGCAGGCCTGGAGCAACCAGGATGCCAAGTAAGAAAAGGATTGGCCTTCGTTAAGGGCTACTAGCCAACGGGCTAGCGACCGCGAAGGAGCCTCGTGACGCCGCACGTGGATCTGGCTTACAGGACACTCGTGGAGTGGGGGCCAGTGATCTTCGGTGCAGGTGGTGCTGGAGGCTAGGGCTACTCGGAGCCCAAAGCACGACTTCTTGGGAGACCCAGAAGAGGATGCACTTGCAAATGTGCTCGGTGTCCAGAGGTCACGGTCTCAAGTCACCCACGATAGCCACGGGCCTCAGCTTTGCTGGGGACTCAGGGTAGCCTCTGGGAAGTCTGAGAATCTACCTCTGGTGATGCGATGACTTCGGCGTCCGACGGGAGCTTCAGAAATGCGAACCGGACAGATGCTTCTTTGGTGCCTGCCAAGCAGGGAGTCACTCCTTGACCCCAAGGGAGATTCTTCTGTCCTCTAATCGTGAGTAGAGCGTCGAAGGTCCAGGATTCAGTTACAGAGTTTCGTCCAGGGATAATCTAAAGTCCTAAGGACTGGGTTCCTATCTTTATACTAAAGATAGGGGTTGGACTACTCTGTGGCCCCACCTATGGGTGGGTCAGGGCAGAGGGGTGGCTACACCCTTTCCCTTTGTCCAGTTCGCGCCAAAGCAGGGGCTGCAAGCCCCTGATCCGGTTTGAACTGGGGTATGCACAGGGACACCAAATGTGCCCCCAGTGCAGGACTTCAAAGCACCCGAAAGTGCTCCCGCCAAGCCCCAATACACATTATCCTGTCTGGGGAGGTGGTCACACCTCCCTGGGACAGGAAACCTATTGTCCAGGCCTCCCCTGCCGGAGTTTCGTCCAGCAGCAGGAGGCCAGACTCGTGTCTGTGGCAGCAGCATCCCTTTTGTGATGCCAGGGCTCTGGAAAGAAGTTACCGGACTAGTCAGAGTTAACATGTCTTTCCCTCTAGAAGGGTGGAATGCTACCCCCGCCGTCAGGATTGGCGGGGGGGTAGTATTCCAAGATGTTTGACACCAAACACGACATGTTTAGGTGCAGCCATTCCAAAGTTAGCATTTTACCGCGAGGATGTAATGCGCTTAAGAGTATATGGTCAGGCTGCACTACAAACAGCATCAGAGATGGTCTCCGAACGCTGCAGAGGGGCCCTGCTCACGCAGGGGCACCCTCTCACATAGGAACCACGCACTCTGCCTTTAGGATTGATAAGGCCTGCCTTAGGAGTGACTTATAGGTTTATATGTGTGTATGTATTTCGTGATATAGGTAACCTATATCACAGTAAGGGGTGCATGCACCACCTTACCCAGGCTGCAGTAGCAGACCTGTGGTGTCAGTTTGGATGGCCTTCCAGGGGTGGCATAATACATGCTGCAGCCCCTGGCAGGCCTCTGAGGTACCTATGCCCTTGGTACATAGTATACCATATACTAGGGACTTATAAGGGCACTCCAGATTCCAATCAGAGATGTGCCTAAGGCACATGGAAACCTTTTTACAGAGAAAGCAGATAGACTGGGGCCCTGAATAGCAGGATCCCAGTCCAACTAAGTCATAAACCAGCAAAACACCATAAAAAAAGTGGGGGCAACCATATAGTCAGATTCCACCTTCCTACAGTCGGTACAGGAGAGTCCTGTGGTGTGGCTGTAGTTGAAGTTCCCGCTGGTGGAGAAGACTGGGTCGAGCGTGTGTCTGCATATGTGGGTTGGTGCGGTGACTAGCTGCTTGAGTCCGATGTTGGCGAGGTTCCCCAGGACGGGGGTGGTGTTCTGGTCACTGGGGTTGTCCAGGTGGAACTTGTGGCCTCCGAGTAGGATGTAGTCGGTGGATTGGAGAGCCTGGGGTGCGATGAGGTCTACAATGGCATCAGTGAATGGGGGTTCATGGCCCATGGGGCCTGTAGATGAGGTTGCCACGGAGGGTGGTGTTGGGGTTGGTCCAGATCTGGAAGTGGAGGTGTTCCATGGTGTTAGAAATGGGATTTCTGGTTGGCTAAGGCTTGCGCCAAAGCCAGGCAGAAACCACCACTCTAGTCAGGGCGAGGGAGTTACACACCCAAGATAACCCCTGCTCACCCCCTTGGTAGCTTGGCACGAGCAGTCAGGCCTATCCCGGAGGCAATGTGTAACGCGTTTGCGCAACACACACATACAGCAGCAACACACTAAGCACACTACAAAAGGAACTCCACACAAGGTTATATAAAAAATAGCCTTTGTATTATCATAAAACACATTAGAAACGTAATCACATATTTACACTGTGCCAACTGGCACGGGCACTATTCACAGGGGAATTATATACAGGACCAGGCCAATCGGGCCATGGTCAGAACCATCAGATCAAGTAAGTAAATGCAAATATAAAACACAACCAGTAACTACTGGTACTATAATGACCTCAGCATTATACTATTAGCATTAGACATAAACCCACATTAGGCCCAAACCTCATTAATGCCAACTTCTAAAAGTGGCATTTCTACACCAGTCACCATAAATCTGCGCACACCATTGCGCAGCATTTATTCTCACAAATTCATACATACCAGACTTGACCATACTGCTCCTCTCATACCAGGAATTACCATGGACACACTTATCCCCCAGCATTCCTATGGGAGAGCAGGTCAATCTCACCACAAGTGCACTGAGAGCGCACGCACTTTCCACTGGACCACAGTGCGAAAGTGCTCAGAGGCCTAAAATCACCAACACCAGGTTACAGACAAGGCAAAAAGTTCAGGGGTGAACCTGCCAAAAGGGCCAAGTACAACACATGGTCACCGTCGGGTCATAAGAGTGCGTGGTCAGTCGGAGTGTGCTTTTTCAGACAATGGCAATGCCTCCTCCTGGCCGCTCGGGGTGGTTCGTGCGGGTGAATTTGTATCTGTCGTAGATGGTGATGGCGATCTCCGGTCCGGAGCAGAGGTTGGTCCAGGTTTCCGTGAAGAAGGCGATGTCTGAAGAGGTGGCGTTGAGGTCCCAGATTTCTGTTGCGTGTTTGTGGAGGAACAACACGTTGAGGAGGATGCAGTTGAGCCAGTCGGCTGCGCTGTCGGTCGGCTGGGCGGCAGGAGGCGCTGGTGTACTGATGTGGCAGAAGGTGCATTTGCAGTTTCGACAGGCGTAGGGTGCAAGAGAATTCTACAGTGTTGCTAGATGGCAGGCCGTGTGGTGTCCAGGGTTGATGACGAGGAGGGTGCTGGTGTCGTAGCGGTGGAGTGTCCGAGAGGAAGGGTCCTTGGTGCTGGGCGCGGTCCAGGGGTGGACGGACGCAGGCGGGCTTGCCTTTGGCGCACCAGTGGTACGCCTGCTGCGGATGGCCGCACAGCGGCCGCCATTATGTAGTGCTCCGGGGGAGACTGGACAGCTGGGAGGAGAGACACGTGGGAAAGGACACTAGAGGACGCGGGGGTTGTAAATATATTTAAAAAAAATTCTTACCTCGTGGCCAAGTCCCGCGTCTTCTGTGCTCCTGCTCTCCTGAGTCTGCTTCCAGGGACAGGAAGCAGGCAGCCAGGCTCCCTCCACTAAGCCAATCACAATGCTGCAATGCAGCGTTGTGATTGTTCTTGAGCGCCAGGACAAGGCGTTCAGCCAGGGGCTGGAGCGGTGGGCATGTTCTCCATGCAGGCTGTAATGCAGCCTGCATTGCGAACAGGGATGTGCTCATGACTTCTTTTGGCGGCCTGAGAGGGCCGACTAAACAGTAATTGCGCACTTGAGTGGGCATACCACTCCGCCCCTGCCCTGCTCCTTGAGTAGAGCAGCCCCGCCCGCAAAGGAAACATAGCATGAGTACATCAGAAAGTTATCATCATGTTATGTTTCCTCTTCTTGCACTGCTTGAAAGCAGTGGGGCAACGATCTTCCGCCATAGCGGATGAGCCGCCACTGTGGGTGCGTCACCCACAGGTGCTAGGCCTCGGCCCGACTCGATCCCCGAGCCTCCTCCGCTACGCATCCCAACTTCTCCTCACCTGGACATTGACACCGTGGCGCAATCCGCTGCACTCTCTCCAAATCTGTGACTCAGCCAGCAGGAGCCTCAGCCAGGTGGGATTTCACAAGCATGGGTACATGAGTCGCTGCCAAGTCCGCAGGGGAACCTCCAGATGCAGGTGATGCAACAGGGCCCACTTAGGCGTGAAGTTGCAGCGCTCCCGCCACACAAGTTTGGCGCAGCTCAGGGGCCTCACCCTCCACAATGTCCGGCCAGCGCAACATCCTCCGGCCTGTGATGCAGAGAGGAGCGGCCCACCACTGGTAATCTTCTCCGTGCACCCCGGTGTAGTGGTGGCGCGTGGTATGCGATGCAGATCTCCCTACATTGGTGCGCAGGAGCGCCTTTACCATTTACAGCTCCAAGGGGCACCAGGCGGTCTTCTCACACAGGTCAGCAACATGTCTCCATGCGACCTGGCAGACTTCACCACCAGGTAAGGGCAATCGGCGACGCCTCAATGTCTACCGCCACGGCCCAGCAACTCCACAGCACCTCCGCATCCTACTCCTGGTCCCAGACGCCTGCCCCACGAGGCCTCCAGGCCCCAGGGACTGTCATTTCTTTCAAGGTTTTGGATGCCATGGGGTTGCAAGGAGTGCACACTGATAAGTGATGCATCACTGGTTTTGCCCAGCGATGCGCCTCTTTTCATAATTGTAGCCCTGAATTTCCTCTTCCCCTGGGACTCTGGTTGGTCATCTGGGCTCTTGGGGGGGGGGCATTGTTGATCTGTGCTGCTCTTGGCCCTGGCTTCTCCATTCAGCATTCCATTGGTTTTGTTTCCTATTTTTCTTTGGAGGTAGACTTATAGGCTATTTTTGCCTCTAGAGGCAAAAAAAAGTCACGTTGGGCTGACTAACATGAGTTTTTTTGCCGCTAATTGGCCTGTCCTCAGTTTTCGCCCGCCAACGTCAGAATTTGTATCGCCTTCACGCTAATGTTAGCGGCAGTTTTCACCGCGGCTACCAGAAACTATCGCCATGTAGCGACGTATTGGAAATGCATTGCTAACGGGGCGATAGTTTTTGGTGATAGGCCGCGCTAAGAAAACTGCCGCTAACTAGCGTTTGCGTTAGTTAGCGCAGTTCTTGTGCATATACCCCTAATTATGTAGACACTGGATATTCAAGCAAAGGAAGCAAATAAGACAAACAGCACACAAACTGTACAGCAATTGTCTCTTAAACTATCTATTGAACAGGGTACTTTGCCAGGATTCTTCATTGCAGTAAAAACCACTCCAGAACACATTGTGCCAGGAGGCCCCCTCTTTCTCTATACATCCCCCACAAGAGCAGGCTCCTCCTGCCAACCAATCTCGCCCTCCCAAGTGCCCCTGAGGACATATTGTCCTAAACATCCATTTAAATGCAGAATTCTTCTCTATCCCAGAGAGGGATGGGAAAAATATGCACATTGATACAAATTACACAACAGCAGGGCACCGCACAGCGCTCCGTCCCTGCCGGGATACCTGTCACCCGGCAAAAACCCCATTCAATCACCAACTCCAGGCAACTCAGGGTAGAGCAGGAAGGTCCAGGACCACCAGCAGGTCAACCCCCCCACCCCCCTCCAGCCAACCTTGTGCCCCCCAAAATTCAACACCCTACCATGGGGGCAAACCAGAAAATCAGTCTTAATTTTTTTTGGGTTGGCCCGTTTGTTCTCTGCTGCTAGAAAATCAGCCAAAGGGTGATGAGGTCTCTGGCGAGCCCGCCCCCCCTTTCGTGACTGAACTCCTTCTGTTATGGCCTCTGAGATCATGTGGATGAAGACCTTGTGACCCCTAGGAGAAAGATGCACCTCATTCTTGTGAAACAGTTCCCTCCTGAAGAGATTAATTAAATTATGCTGGATAGTGCCAATGGATGATCCTGCCAGTATCTTTTACACAGAGTGGTTGAGCTTCTTTAATCACTCTAAAGGGTTCTTTATCTGGCCACACAGACTGCGCTATAACCTCTGACCACAATATAGTGGCTCCTGGGAGCCTCCTCCTCACCCTAGACGCTGTGTACAGCGCTTCCGCACCCCCGCCATACCAAGGACACCATGTCGTTACCCTTCACACGTATGACCAGAATATCTAGCGCGACAATGACCCCCAAATCGAGCTCCATCAGCATGTGGTCAAAAAGGTTCCCCAGTTTGAGAGCCCCGATGCCCACCCATTGATTCTTGACTCCCACCTCCTGTTGCGGCCTCAAACCTGGACCTGCTCACCTGCTCTACGGACAAAAGAGTGCCCGCACCAGGAAACATTCAACAGCTTTCGATAGGAGGCTACAGGGAGAAACTGGAGTCAACTGTTACTGGAACATGTCACACATAACTAGCCAGGTAAGCGCAACCAAAAAAAGAGGGGGAGGGTAGCGCCCCTAGGCCAAATGAGGTCTGACATATCGCTCAAAGCATGAAGATTTCCATCTCCCCACACCCTTTATGGCCTCGGAAGGCAAACTCAATGCTGCAGCCTCAATCCGGAGCGAGTGGGAACTGAAGTGTTCTGCATCTTCCCCCAGGAGGACCAAAGCGTGCTTGCAAACCTGTGTTAAATGGAAGTGTGTGAGCTGCACACCATCCGAATGCACTAATAGATTATGGTGCCTTTTCTGGGGCCTGTATCTGAGATATTCCTGCATCTGGGCCACTAGACCATAAGTGACACCTGGAGCAGCGAAGAGATACACCAAATCCCCATGTCCTAACTGATCTGTTTTAGATCTCCTTATTGTAAGCTGGATGGAGTTATCTGACAAAATTCTGTCAGCGGCGCGGACACCCATGACTTGATCGTCCCTGGATACCGCAACCAGTTCCGAGATTCTGAGAGCCCCAATAAATGCGGGGGAGGAAGCCAGGCTAAAGAGGAGGGTTTCATATTGCGACAAACATATACTAGGCAGTATGCAAATGATGCGTGATAGTCTGGACACGTCATTCGGCCTCCTATCATCCTTCAATGCTGGGTCCAAGTGTTCCCATCTTTTTATCGCCCTCCTAGCCCTAAGTCCTTTGTCGGGTCTCTGACACCCTACAAGCCTGCAAAGAAAGCGATCGCGGATAGCTTACTCCTTATCAACGTTAATGACTTGACCTGGACCCTCTGCTTTGACAAGAACTGCAGCACCCACTCAGGGCTGAACTGCTGAACCGTTTGGGTCTATCGCCTAAATCAAAGGTAGCCACGTATGCCCACTAGGCTGCCTCATACATACGTTTGGTCCTTGGGGCGAGTGATGCGTGATCAAGTCTGGAATTCTTTCCGAAAACAAGGGCAGCCCTTTCTTAACAATAACCAGGGCATGTAGTATTATAAGAAAACAACATTTCTTATTAGCGAGAAATAAAATATGGGAATAAGATAAAGCAACAATGGCTGCATATAATATTACTGTTCAAAATTAAATTTGGAAGAAGCAGAGAGGTGTCAAGAAAGTATGCAAAAAGTCATTATTTTTTTATATAAATATACTTAATGTTCACAGTGTCCCACGTGAAAGAACGGAATCAAACAATTAAGGGAGTTCGAAGGTTGGTTTGTTTGTGTTAATTATGTGTTGACAACGTTTCGACCCATTACAGGATATTGGGTCTCATCAGGACCAACAGTTATATGGACGGCTATAAAACAAATAGGAAAAACAAATGACTACTCTGTAGGGACAGGAGGATAAGTGTCATATTAAATACTAATAGGCATGGTACCTTAATGGTATCCTCCAGGACTCAACAGATAGGCAACAAAAAACACCCAAAGTTCTCTCTAGGGAGAATTTACTTATTCAGGGGGACCCCCAACAGGAGGAACTTGAAAGAAACAGAAATTATAATTAAAGTTGAAATTAGGAGATTTAGCTGAGGTCGTTTTGAAATCTGGGGGATGCACACTTACCCCCGAGATGAAGTTAGCACGAACAAGTTTGCAGTATTAATGTTTTCATACAAGCAAATATGAGAAAATTCTTCATGCAGCGGTTGTAGAAATGAAAACCGCAAGTGCAGCCTATGTAATGCGTGGCAATGAGAATTAGGATAAGGATAGCATTAGGAAGTGCGGGAGACCGTTCCCTATCTCGCACAAGGCACGCGCGACTTCGAGCATCAGCCTCTCGTTCCCATCAATGTGTGAGAGATGATGCCAAAGCGCTCTTCCCCAGGACACTGAAGGAAACAACAAGCATTGGCATAGCCAATAGGTCTCGCCTTTGGGGCCTTATAAGTTTTTAGCCAGAGCTATTGACTTTGCCAATGTCTTCAAGCTGTGCTGTAGAGAAGTGTGGCTGCTGTGCAGCATGCTGAAAAGTTATAATAAAAAAGTGTCAGAAGCATTTTTGTTACTTTATATATGACCAAGAAGGCATTATTTAAAACTGAACGACCATATTAAAAAAAGTATTTACAATAAAAAATTTCCTCAGTTTTCTTTTGTTCTTGCAATGCTGGCAACTTGTTTCTGCCTATTGCAATGGTTGTTTGTTAAAGCTTTTTTTTTTGAGGGGGCATAAACAATCGGAGGATGAAGGTTGGGAACTAGTACCTGTATTTTAACACTAGCAGCGGCCAGACGCTAGGGGAGAATAAACAGATGCCAGATTCCGAGAGCAGGCTGAGGTGGTGCTGAGTGATGCTGAGTTGGTAGTGGTGGTGGTGGTGACTGTTGCGGAGACGATGCTGAGGTGATGCTGAATGATACTCAGGTCTTGCTGAGTGATACTGCTGTGGTGCTGAGTGATGCTGTGGTGGTGCTGAGTGATATTGTCTTGGCGCTGAGTGATGCTGTGGTGGTGCTGAGTGATATTGTCTTGGCGCTGGGTGATGCTGTGGTGGTGCTGAGTGATGCTGTGGTGACCCTGAGTGATGCTGTGGTGACCCTGAGTGATGCTGTGGTGGCCCTGAGTGATGCTGTGGTAGCCCTGAGTGATGCTGTGGTGGCCCAGAGTGATGCTGTGGTGGCCCTGAGTGATGCTGTGGTGGCCCTGAATGATGCTGTGGTGGCCCTGAGTGATGCTGTGGTAGCCCTGAGTGATGCTGTGGTGGCCCTGAGTGATGCTGTGGTAGCCCTGAGTGATGCTGTGGTGGCCCAGAGTGATGCTGTGGTGGCCCTGAGTGATGCTGTGGTGGCCCTGAATGATGCTGTGGTGGCCCTGAGTGATGCTGTGGTGGCCCTGAGTGAGACTGTGGTGGCCCTGAGTGATGCTGTGGTGGCCCTGAGTGATGCTGTGGTGGCCCTGAGTGATGCTGTGGTGGCCCTGAGTGATGCTGTGGTGGCCCTGAGTGATGCTGTGGTGGCCCTGAGTGATGCTGTGGTGGCGCTGAATGATGCTGTGGTGGCGCTGAATGATGCTGTGGTGGCGCTGAATGATGCTGTGGTGGCGCTGAACGATGCTGTGGTGGCGCTGAACGATGCTGTGGTGGCGCTGAACGATGCTGTGGTGGCGCTGAGCGATGCTGTGGTGGCGCTGAGCGATGCTGTGGTCGCGCAGAGCGATGCTGTGGTGGTGCTGAGCGATGCTGTGGTGGTGCTGAGCGATGCTGTGGCGGTGCTGAGCGATGCTGTGGCGGCGCTGAGCGATGCTGTGACGGCGCTGAGCGATGCTGTGACGGCGCTGAGCGATGCTGTGACGGCGCTGAGCGATGCTGTGACGGCGCTGAGCGATGCTGTGGCGGCGCTGAGCGATGCTGTGGCGACGCTGAGCGATGCTGTGGCGGCCCTGAGCGATGCTGTGGCGGCGCTGAGCGATGCTGTGGTGGTGCCGAGCGATGCTGTGGTTGCACCGAGCGATGCTGTGGTTGCACCGAGCGATGCTGTGGTTGCACCGAGCGATGCTGTGGTTGCACTGAGTGATGCTGTGGTTGCACTGAGTGATGCTGTGGTTGCACTGAGTGATGCTGTGGTTGCACTGAGTGATGCTGTGGTTGCACTGAGTGATGCTGTGGTTGCACTGAGTGATGCTGTGGTTGCACTGAGTGATGCTGTTGTTGCACTGAGTGATGCTGGGGTTGCACTGAGTGATGCTGTGGTTGCACTGAGTGATGCTGTGGTTGCACTGAGTGATGCTGTGATGGCGTTGAGTGATGCTGTGATGGCGTTGAGTGATGCTGTGATGGCGTTGAGAGATGTGTTGGTGCTGAGTGATGCTGTGCTGGCTCTGATTGATGCTGTGCTGGCGTTGAGTGATGCTGTGATGGCGTTGAGAGATGTGTTGGTGCTGAGTGATGCTGTGCTGGCTCTGATTGATGCTGTGCTGGCTCTGATTGATGCTGTGCTGGCTCTGATTGATGCTGTGGTTGCGCTGAGTGATGCTGTGGTGATGCTGAGTGATGCTGTGGTGATGCTGAGTGATGCTGTGGTATTGCCGAGTGAGAGATAGAGTGAAGATATAATGCCCAATTAGAGAGGGTGGTGAAAGAGAAAGAGAGAGAAAGGGTGTACATAGAATAAAGAGTGGAGCGGGATAGAGAGAGAGAAAGAAGGGGAGAGAGAGTGAATGAAGGAGTTTGAAAGAGAAACAGATAAAGGGGTGAGAGAGAATGAAAGGCTAAAAAAGATAGAGGGGGAGAGTTAATTAAGTAGAGAGAGAATTAGAGAGGGGAGAGCGAGAGAAGGAGAGGGACAATAAGAGTGGGGGTGTGGAGTTTAAATAGAGTGAAGAAGTGACGCAGAAAAAGTAACCTTAAATATAGCTTTGTGCTTTGCGCGAATAAATATAATTAAAAAAAAACTGAGTGAGACAAAAATACTGGTAATTAGGCTGTGACTCCCAATATAAAACAAATAGCGATATAAGGTGAAATCAACCCACCGAAGCAATATTTCTAACTAGACAAAAAAAAGCTTGCATTTCAATGCTAATTGCTGTTGTTTTTCATGTGACTGTAGTCCAGGGCCGTCAGTTGGTAATGTGAGCTGCTGCTGCGATTGAAACATCAGAGTCCAGAGAGTTAATGAGCCATGACGAGGAAATGAGGAAGAGATAGGAAACCCAGATGGCAGCTGCGTGCGTGCACGCCATCGTGAACGCAAGCTGGTCGCCAGCCGAAAGCCAGTGGGTTTGCACTTCCAAAACCCGCTTACTAAAACTCTCGGCCAGACCAGCGCAAGCGCTGGTGCAGGCCGAGACCTAAAAACGAGGATTGGAACGATCGCATTCCAAGCCTACGGTGTCACAATGGAACCAAAAAGTAAGTGTTGTAACAGCTGAACATCACAGCTACACTCCTAATATAGAAACCAGGCACGCGCTGGGGTGCGTTGTGCTGGAATTGATGGTCAATTAAGGAAGTAATGAGAGGCATTAATGCAGAACGCAATGTAATGAAGTAAGTGAGTCCATTAGGAAAGGGTGGGCGCCGTAGTGGGATTGTAATACTGGTGCTCTGGTAATTGTGAAGACGGGGCATGCGCTGGGATGTGTTGTGTTTACAGTTACGGGATATCCTTGCAAATCAGGATAACATGAACTGAGACTGTGCTCCTAATCAAAGTAGAGGGAAATAATTACCACGTAGGATTGACTAAGAAGAGCTCTTTTCACAAATAGGAGATACAGCAAGCCAAAATCAACATCTTTTGTTCCGAAAAACGGAGAAATGGGAATGAGGGCCAATAAATGTGAAGAAAAATTCACTCATGTCATGTCTGTGGGGAAATACAAATTGCAAATAATTAAATATATCGCATGAAAATCATAATGACAGCATTTACGGATGGAATGCAGGCAGGCTATCAAATAGCCAGAACAAGTGGACATATGGACCAGCAAGGATAGTGTCACTGCTAATAGATGAACCTGTGAGAAAAGTGCAGGACACGGGTATATATAGCATAGCATATGAAAGTCAAAATCACAGCAATAATAATACTGGGCGTCCGTGTAGTGCAGACAGGCTATCAAGGAGCCATGGCAAATGTACTTTGTCCACAGGCAAGTAAAGTTTCAGTGCCATTCGCAGTGCCTGGCCACTCGCAAGCAAGTCAAGGGCTTAGTTCAGCTACGTAGGAGCACCACTCTTCTGCAGTGTTCAGTCCTTTGTGTATAGAGTTACAACGATCAATCCATTGCACTCCATTCTTTGTAAAATCTGTGAAATATCACCACCTCTTTCAGGAGTGCAAACCATATCCATTACTTGCCAAGTGAGGTCTTCAGCTGAATGGTGCCATTCCAAGAAATGCAAGATCGGGGGATCGTTGGTTACCCCACATCTTACCTTGCTCTGATGCTGGCATATTCTTGTTTTCACTGGTTTTGAAGTTTACACTTTGTACAGGAGCTTGCAAGGATTCCATATACAATAAATTACATTTTTATAGTTTTAGTTGGAAAAAGCCTTGAGGTCAATCTTTATAGTGCCATGTTCAAAAGTTTTAGTATCTTTATTGTACTGCAGGCTACACAATTCCCACTCTTGTAATGTTCCTTTACAGGATGGACATCTTCTAGGGTTCTGTTGGTATTAGGACTGACTCAACTGGTGGTGCAGTGGACCAGGTGATCTTTGATATTTTTGCCTCTTTTATAGGCAAACAAAGGTGGGTTCGGTCAAGGGATCAAAATTTTGTTTGATGTGCCACTCTTTTATTACAAGATTCCTGACTCTGTTTGTGTGAGGACTGACTGTAGTGACACATATTAGTTTGTTGAGGGGTGTTTTCTCTTTTGTTTGGAACAATTCTTCTCTAGGGCAGTACCAGGCCTGTTTAAGGGCTGATTTAATTTTCTTTTATTAGATATCTTCTGTTGAGTAATCAGTCTTGTAGGATATTTGCCCCTCTGTAATAATACTCCTTGTGTGTGTAGTGTCTCCAGAAACAGAGAAACTGTCGGAAAGGTAAGCCAACCCGTAGTGATAACTATTGTATGACAATATGGTGTTTCTTTCCATGGGCTTCCCAGAGTGTGGTATAGAGTGCCATCTTCTTCTAATGGTAACATCAAGGAAGGCAATCTCAGGGCCTTATTACAATGTCGGACTGGCGCACCGTCACGGATACGGGTACGACCGACCTCCGGTTTGCGGTCCCGACCGCTGAATTATTATGCGCCTGCACATGATGCGGTTGCAAGCTCCCTTTTCTGTGTGGGAGGTTGTGCTGCGGTCGGAAGCCGGCTGCAGCACCAGCTCCCATACAGAAAAGGGAATTTGTGTTAATACCTGCACAGCGTGCCAGGCATCTGGAGGTGCATGCCACACGGTGCAGAGATCAACAGGGGGAGTGCCCCCTCGGCCCCTAACTGGAGGCCACAGGCATAAAGGGGCCCTGCTAGGGGCCCCCAAACTCGCTTTCTGACAGGCTTTCCATGTCAGAAAGCCTGTCGGAAACCGAACATTATAATCCAGACGGCGTAAAACGTCGTCCATAGGGATTACGTGCTCTTTCCAACTGGCAGACGGGCTCCTTGAGCCTGTCGGAAGCCACCCGGAAGGTCCGGCTGGTTTAAAAACCGACCGCCTGCATTGTAATGAGGCTGTTGGTTTTGAAACCGCGATGAGGCTTTGAAAGCCTCGGAGGCTTTCCGAGCTGCATCGTAATCGGCCCACTAGTCTTGTGAAATGAGCAGGTGAAGGTAAGGTGCCCTTGGATGTTATTCAGGTATTGTAAAAATGTTTGAAACAGCAGTTCAGGGCCTGACCAAATTAGAAAGACCTCATCAATGTATCTTTTCCTACAGGTTATGTTGGAGTGGTATTGATTTATGTCAGTGAGTACATATTTATGCTCAAGATCACTAAAAAAAAATGTTTGCCAGATTTGGAGCAAAAATGGCTCCCATAGATGTGTCTGAGCACTGTTGACAGTACTGATTGTTGTACTTGAAGTAAGTGTATTATAGCGTGATTTTGAGAAGAGAGATGATAAAGTCAGTAGACGAACTCTTCTGGTTTGTTCTCTGGTATTAAGGAGATTTTCAATTATCTTTAAACATTTTTCTTGGGGAATGTTGGTGTAGAGAGAAGCGATATCTAAAGTAGCTAAGAGGTCTGAGTCGCTGTTGAAAGGCATCACTTCTATTAAGTTCACCATAAATCAAGCCTGGTGCAATGGGGCTCCAAGCTACCACAAGTCCTTTGGGAATTCCATCATCACCTTCTCTGCTTTCGGACACCGCGCTCTGAAATCTGACAATGGGACAAAGCATCAGCCACAGTGTTGTACCCCCCAGGGACATGCTTGGCAGAGAAATACACATTTGATGTGAGGCAACCACGTATAAGGGTCTTGAGCAGTTGCAAAACGAAGGGCATTTAGCAGTCTGATCCTCCTATTGGCCAAGATGGTCCCCAGATCTGCAGTCCTATCACTTTTGGGAACAGTTTGAGGAATATAATGTTCCCGGTGAGCCCGAATGCCACCCACTATGCCAGTCAGTGTTGCATGCACCATTTGGCGCGAAAGACAGCCCCGAAACCAACGTTCCCTGTCGCGTACATGTGGAGAGCCAGGTCTGCATTGGATTGGGCTGGCTGGTGCCACAGAAGCTTACTATTAAAGTTCTAAATGAACTCTTTTGAAATAGCCATATTCCATAACCTTAGGAGATATAGTCTTATATGGTGATGCTTGGCATGGAGGTCCGACATAGATCTTGCAATAATTTTGGAATAAGATCTCTCCATTGGAGTAACCTTGGGGGCAAAATTCAGTTGTCCTACTAAGACCTGTAACTAGTGTAATGGGACTTTTTAGCAGCGAGTCACGCATCCAGGAATTCATACGTAAAAGGAGCTGTAGAGGGACTATTGGACACCAATGGCACCTTCCAGTCAGAAAGTCATTACGACACAAAAGCCCCTGGTGCCATTTACATCAATATTTTTCATAGAAGAGCATTCAAATTACAATGCCCTATAGCAATCGTCACTTACAAGCAGAGGTTTAGCAGTTTATAGATACTGTAAATAACTTATGTTATTGTTAGGCAATTGTATGGTACCTCATTTGCCAACTTTGTGGCGATGAGATTCTGAGCTGGTTTTTCTGCATTTGAAGCCTTTACTCACAAGTCATTGTCAGCAAGCAGAGACCTGCAGTAGATAACACAAACAATATACACCTATAAAAACATATACTTTTTCAGGTGCATGCCAAAAACAAACTCAGACAAACACAAATACACAAACCCAGCCAGGTCCACAGTCGCACTGACATATTAGCATAGGTATGCGAACATGCACAGCCAAACCTAAACAAATACATCGATCGGAAAATCATGCATTAACAGACACACTTGTGCACAAATCATCACTGCATAAATGCCTGCACATTACTAGTCATGGAACCACTCAGAGCAAGTAACAGGCACAGTCAAACAGAGTCCTACAGACAGACAAGCTATCCATTTTGTGTAAGAGTTCTGAACACCTTTCATCTTCTGACCGGATCACAAATGCCATTTCCCAGACCACAGTGACAGCTGCAGACATTGGACAGAGTGAGTTTCTGCACCACACAAAGCGTATCTGCTAAGAAGAGCGCAGGTTCCCTAGCGATCAAAGTAAGGAAGAGCTTTAAGAGGCAGGAAAGTGTTATCAACAGTTAAAGGCACACACCGTAAAAAATGTTCATGACTCACAGAACAAGCATTGGCATAGCCAATAGGTCTCGCCTTTTGGATCTTATAAGTTTGCAGCCATGCAATGATAATATAACACATAATAAATACACTAATATACAGGCACGTACGCAATTGTTGGCAATGTTGCCCCCTCTGAATGGTGGTGACCTACAATCCACATATTTCAAGACTTGGGGGGAGGAAAAACACAGAAAAAAAACCCTGTGCCCTAATAAGCAGTAATGGGCCATATATACATGCGACTGAAAGCACATCCAGCACTAATACAAATGACTGCACGTAACCGCATGAATATTTCAGCAATACCGCATCTAATACTGCGGATGCAGAAAGAGATCAAAGGCGGAGTTAAAGCAGTCTGCTCTTCTACATTGTGACCAATCTTTGAGAGAACAGTAATTCTTGGCCTGTTGCACGCAAACCAATCGGTCTGTGTATTATCTCATGTATTAACACAGACTACAACAAATAGTTAAAAAAAATAGCGAGCAGAACCAAATATGTGTGCTCTAATGATGTGTTGTCAATAAGAGAGACAGACTATAACAGAGTGTACTAGGATGACCAAACAAAAGAATAATACACATTCTCTACGGTATGCGCTGCATTCCCTTTAATTGCATAGACAACATTAGGAATGCCAATGTATACGTAACTAAACCATCTGCATCGACAACAATTAACAACCAGCTTTCCTCCAAATTTGCATAATGGCACATAAAGAAGTTTTGGACACTGGTACTACATGAACGCACAACTTGCCACAGAAGCTAGGATAGGGATACTGGGTGACTCCGGATCACCAAGGACGCAGTGCTCCAATCTTAAGCTTTAACAACCACAGTACTTCTTTCTTTCAGAAGATGTTTATTTTTCCATCGTGAAAAGCACTGCCGACGTAACCATAAAACACATGTGGTTTGAGTGTGTTAATTGCACCCTCGCATCATTCAAAACACCAATTGACTTCTTAATTGACAGTTTGCAAAAAAAATTGGTATCAAAATCTATCTGTTTAAAGGGCGAGAAGAGGGGTCCAATAAATGAAGTTGAAATAAATGATCAGTTTAACAGTGAGCGCACTAGCAAAAGAGACAGATGTTCTTTTAAATAACTTATCCAACTAGCAAGTTACGTATATTGTAATACGCCGATGTCCAAAACCCTCATCACAGGCAACAAACACTTCATGCTTTGGTAATGCGAGTGCATTAGCACAGTCACTCCAAAACGTAACCAGAACAGCGAAAATCACAGTGATTACTGATAAAAATTCAACGCCAGAGCCATTAAAATCCAGGTAATAACATCCAGTACAAAAGGCGAGCCATTGAACGATTTCCTGATCCCATTACACAGATCCTTGCCCCAGCCCCTCTGTTCTCTGAATGCTAACTTCCAGATGCTGTGCCTCACTTCCCAGATTGCCCAACCCCCAACACGCACCAGACAAAGACCCCCACTAGCTTGCAGACTTTGTTGGGCGCAGACACCGCAAAGAAACAGGAGATGCCCGAAAATTATGATAAGCTTAAGCAAACCGCTGCAACCCCTTCCACCACACTTAACAACTATAGAAGAATAGTCAATAAATTGTGTGTTCGTAAAACATTTTAAAACACACTCTGCTTACAGAGTGGAGCAACTGGTAGGAAAAAAAGAGTCCCAGAAAATAAACACAAATGCATAATGAGAGGGGAAGTTAGGCTCTGTTCCGTGGTAAGATATAAAGGCCAACAAGGCGGCAGAAAGGAGAAGGGATGAAGCCTTTTTTGAAGGACAGTCAAAATGAGTAATGAAAATGCATGGGCTGGATGTAAACCCACAGAGCAGACTACAGCATGTCTCGAGAGACAGTGCGTGCGCTGCCTAGGCTCGACCTAAAACCTAAGGCGACAAGTAAAGAACAAAAACAAGACTTGATGGCACCGTAAAAATTATTCTCCTTTTATGATGTTTTGTCTATAAATCTCAACTCAACTTTATTAAATGCAAGCACTTGAACAAAAAAAGTGGCTGCTAGTTGATGCAAAGTTACAAGCAATCTTTGCAAATCTGTGTGGAAACAAGAAATTCAAGTGCTTAGTATGAAAATACATGTATTCAGTTACACTCTTAGCAAAATAAAGGCATCATGAATGCTACCTATTTCTTCAATGTCCCTCCAGGTTTGCATCAGAACACAGATGTCAGTTCTCTGCCAAATAATTACATTTGTTGTAGGTTTACGTTTGGGGAAAATGTTTTGTAACACAGCGCCAAATGAGTTTGATACCTAGACTGAGCATGAGCAGAAGGTGGGGGCTTAGCTCATAGCCTAGCAAAGAGAACGACTTTGGTAGACTCTCAACACCTCAGTGAAAGAAGTGCACAAAACCTCGTAAATTGCCCGGTTACTTACAATAAATCTAATTATCCGTAGTCCCTTTTGTTCTCTTCACAGTCAATACTTTTAAGATGAACTTCACCTCAACTCAGAGACAAACGGGAAGTGGTGTGAAAATCCCACATACCCTAGGGTGGTATAAACACCCTCCTACCCACATCACTTCCTGACAATACCAAGCCACATGAAGGCCTGCAGTCAGGGTGGGCGGAGTGGGTCGTAATGAATGACCAAAAAGAAAGGTTTATAAATTCTCCGTACGAGCACCATACTGAAAACGCTACTGCACCTGACAGATTAAATCATTTCATCAGTTACAGGAAGAGCTGAGAAACTATGCGCATGCGTGGATTCCTAGCTCTCGTGTCTGCTCGAATGCACGAAGAGGAAATGGAACTCCCATGAAATGTTCAACACTGGTCAGCATTACCAGGCTCAGTGTCCGCAGAAACTGCCCTCTAAAAATAGCATCCCTGAAAAGGACCCGACTACATCAAACCAGGTTAGTCCTAAAACGAGGGAGCATACCGCTTGAGTACATACATGACTCCTCACTATCCATCAGCAACAGATTCCGGTCACAGGACCCTCGTCGGAGAGGAGCAGGTAAAAATTCCACCTTCTGCCCCACCCCCCTTCTTTAGATGTAATTCTCGAATCCCCCTGTTCCCGGCACAAGGGGAACCTGAACAGCCCAGCAGGAGCTTTCCACGTCTCTGTTCCTGTCCTGGTCAGGCAGGAGAAAAAATCAGGAAGTGATGTGGGTAGGAGGGTGTTTATACTACCCTACAGTGGGTACACAACCACTTCCTGTTTTTCTCTCCTGCTGAGGTGGAGGTCACCTCAAAAGTATTGAAGGGGACATGGGACATGGATAATGGCTGTCTTCACTGAGGCAATCGCAGTGTTTAGCTGGAAGCAGACTCAACAAGGAACTCGCACTTTGTTTTGATTTGTCTTGGAGCTGTACAGGGATACGAGAAAATGGGAGCCATAGGGATCCTCGCTCATAGTGAGCACTGTATTTGACGTCCTGGAGCCCTTTTACAGTAAGGGCGCACTGTCCCTGTTTGCACTGCGGCACACCTTTAACTAGATGCACCGGACTCAGAGCCCTGTCACTGAACGCACGTCCCCCGGAGCAGCCACAAACTTGCGATGTCCTAAAGGAAGCGCATTAGTGAAAGACGGACTGGCTAATTGAAGAAGCCAGACTAACTTTCCCAATGCAGGCAGCACCCGGTGTGTACTTTCAAGGGGGACAGACATCCCAGGCTGGTGTACTGAGTGACTGCCTCAGCATGCATAGGGATGTCTGGGGCTGCATGGAACCCCATTTTCCATCGCCAGAGGGGCGCTTTCGGGGAGCGCACTGACTGTGCACCACCTTTTTATGGTACCGAGGCAATGCACCTCCTGATGGCCTCTTTGCCTCTGCGCCCTTGTCCATAATACAGCATGGGCGCATAGGCAAAGTGTTTCCTTCATTTTCATTGGGCCACACCCCATTCAAATAAGGGAACAAACCCCTTTGGATTATGACAGCACTATCTGTATTACAAACAGGGCTATGCGAGTGTTTTCAACCCCTCCTGTAATACCGCAGTGCCACGGG
Source organism: Calotriton arnoldi (assembly GCA_963921515.1). Lineage (NCBI taxonomy): Eukaryota > Metazoa > Chordata > Amphibia > Caudata > Salamandridae > Calotriton > Calotriton arnoldi. Next base: position 742,170 of record CAWUFW010006008.1, read on the forward strand.
GCGCAGAAAGCAAACATGCATGCCCTTTGCCCCATGGAGCTCTTTATGTAATACAACCCCTGGGCTTTTCATTTCAGTAGAAGCAAACATCAACTACAAACACCTAGAATGGACTATGGTATCTCTCAAAAGCCCAAGATGGAAATTACAGTGTCCGTGATGACATGGCATAAGGTTAGCCACCTTGGATGAATGATTACACTTGGCATGGTCGATGTGAGATGTCTGCATATATATGCCACTGTCATTTGGGAACATGACAGATTATAAAGTAATGACTGGTTCCCAGCTGCAGGGAATAGATTGTTTGGGGCTTTGGCTCTTCACTTGTTCCTACTGGGATAAGTGTTCACCATCAGGGCTAGAGAAACTGCACTTTGTCTGGACTCTGTGGAAACTCTGTATACTAGTAAACAGAGAGTGTTATAGCATTAACTGGGACCTTGCTGGTGGCAGTCATTTAGCCGTCTCTCCTAAGGACTGCCAACAAGCTCAGGGCTTTGGAACAACTTTGTTGATGTGAACTCATCAACCCTCAAGGGATAGCCTCGTCACCTTTGGTCATGGCATAGTGTTCCATTGTCTGTGGCCTCTCTCTCTCTCTCATCCCAGAAGGGTTTGAAGAACCTACTGTTCTGGTGTTATACACTTTGAAGTTTTAGTTGGAACCTAGTTATAAACTACAGTTCCAAATGGGAAATTGTCGAGCCAGTGGTTGGCCCCAGTGTTTTGGGTTCCTCAGCCATCTGAAAATCTTACCCTCTGCTGCCTTGTTTTCATATTTTTGCTTTTGAAGCTCAGTACCCCAGAGGTCAGAAAAAGTTAGAATGAGAATGTGTTGAGAAATAGAGAAAATTGCAAATGTTAATGTGTAAGAGTAGATACAAGATAAGAGAGTGAATGTGGTTAGATGAAAGCGAAAGAGTGTTATGAAACACCTGGGGATAGCGATGACAGTGGATGTGATTGCTAGGGAGGATGTAAAGTGAGTTGATTGGTGGAAAGATGTGATGAAGGAGGTGTTTAGAAAAAAGAGAATAGGCCATTGAGTAGCAGATTATGAAATTCAGCTGATCAGATGGCAATTAAAATGCTGAGCATTAGCTTGTTCTGTAGTATTTTGATACGTGTGATTTTGCTTCAATTGTGCACTTTTTAATGTAATTTATATAGGTTCATAATTGGAAGCTCCTGGAAGTATGGATGAGTGTCTAGAATATTTGACCTGGGAGCGAAAAAAAATCTTGTGACAATAAGTTAATCCGAAGCAGGGATCCAGCCTTTCCTATAGTGAGAGCTACTTCTAATCATTAAAAACTGTTTCCTGAGCTATTGCCTCATATAGTGATTTCATAAGGGTACACAAATTCTAAAGAATGTAAATTTACCCATGGAGTTTCTCAGTACTGTTTAATTGAGCATACAGCATTAATGTCAATAGCTGTATATTTGGGGCGTGGCCACACCTGGGATGAAGTCGGACGCACATCGATAGAGCTGCTCTCCGACTCGGCCGTATCTCCTATTCAAAGCACCCTATCCTCAATCTATGTCCTGCGCTTCCCACTGGCCCCTGACCCTCACAACAACAACAACAACAGTCTTGCAGGAGGATAATCGATGCTCCAGAGCACTTCTGAAGCCTCCCTGGGCCAGGGGGGCTGATTTCCGGGAGAGTGCTGCGGCCGCCATGTTTACAACGGCCGATCACGGCCTACAACGATCTGCAACTGTGCGGGGGCTGAGGCAATCCGCTCGGCCACTTGTACTTGGGCTCCCCGGCTACCTTGGGGTCTTGAGGAAGAGGCGCAGCAGTGGGAGGCTGCACTGCTACTTCCATATGAGCTGCAAGCAGACGCCAAGGCGATCCTGGCCTTCACCTGCTGAGTATACCCAGGAGGCCTTACAGGGGAGGTGCATCAAGAGAACAGCAAAGCCCTACTGGGGAGCCTAGTCGAAACCTGCCGCATGAGCTGAGGCTCGGCTTGGGGAATGACGCCAGACCTCCCCTCCAATGCAGCAAGTCAGCTCAGGGCCTTCAAGAGGCAGTGGGCCTCGCCCGAAGAGTCAGAAGCCTGCCTCGGATTGAGGTTTCACCTCAGAAGCTTAGTGCCTGGGGTACCGTCAGGAGGGGCACACCTTGAACGCAGAAGCCCGATGGTGCCAAGCAAAACCATCAGCGGGGCCAGTTTGTAAGCGGCTGGGGTGGGGGGGCACACTGCCCATTGTGGGGGGGGGGCCTAGTGGACTGAAGAAACTCAGAGGCTAGGGCCCGCCATGGAGGACAGGGGGTTGGAGTAGCAAACGCCCCTAGACTAGTTGGTGCTTCCATTGCCTCATGCCGATACAAGCTCTCTAGCCAAAGACGGACTGGATGCATTTTCCCATCCCGAGAGTCTCTCCCCATTATTAACCTTGAAGGGGGGGGTGGAGGGGAGGGGAGGGAGTGAAGAGTGGTGGGAGTCCTGCTTTGGTGCACTCTCCAGACGTCTTTGGGGTACTGAAGTGACCGAGTACGGAAGGCCCACGCATCTAGTTTTGATCACTTGGTGAGTGAAGCGCCTGATGGGCCTGGCGGCGGTGGGCCTCTTGATGCACTACTGATCTGAGCCCCCCCACCCGCTACCCACTCTGCCATATCGGGCCGAGTAGTGAGAAGAACCCAGCCAGCTTCTGGGGGCTCTATACCCTCTAGAGCTTTGGGTGCCCCCACTGTAAAATCGCAACCATGGGACACCCTTGGGCCCCTCTAGTCTCCTACCAAAATGGTCAAAGGCAAGCACGCCAAAGAACACTCGGTCGCAGAAATGTGAAGCAGAGCTGGTGAACACACTTCATCATCTATGAAGGCTGCTCCCCTTGCGCCCACATCCGGATGAGCGCTACAATCACCCAGGATTACTCAGACAAGTTTCTGGCCAAAATCCGCTCCAACATATGCCTACTGCGCATCGACTTCAAAGCCTGCATCCAGGAACTGAGAAGAGAAGTTGCCAATATTGGCCCGAAAGTAGTTGATTTGGAGCGCACAGCGAATGCAAGAAATGAAGAACAAGAGATGCTGTGGCAGAGAGTCCAGACCTTGGAGGACTGCACTTCCGACCTCCAGCTAAAGCAAGAAGAATTCAAGAATCGTAATAGGCGCAACAACATCCGAATCAGGGGAGTTTTGGTGAGGGAAGAAGGTTCTGACATCCTGACCTTCACAGGTGAGTTCTTTCAGGCGATAAAAGGCGCAACCCAGACCTTCCGATCCCAAGGCTAGACAGAGCGCACAATGTCGACACCAGTTTCTCCCTCCAGAGTAAGGCACAAGACATTTTGACGAGGGTCCACTCCTTTGAGGAAAAGGGGGAAATCCTGAGGAAAGCTAGGGGTAAGGTGGACTTAGTGTTTCGCAGCCACACCATTCAACTCTTCCAAGATTTGTCCACCACCACCCTCAGACGCTGCAGGGAATTACGTCCTATCACAGACATTCTCAACAAAAAACAAATCCGATACCAGTAGGGCAATCCTTTCAATCTATCACTCCAGTGGGCTGGAAAACGCTGCACAGTCAGAACTCTGTAGAAGGCCCAGTCCCTGCTGGATTTGCCCCCAGATGGGGTAGATAGCCCAGCCCCTAGGGAACATCGACCTTGGTGACAGCGACCAGTGTGGTAACCACTGCTGTGTAGCTTCAGAAACCGTCAACCTCAAGATGCACACTCGGAAAAGGCCAAAGTGGGCATAATCTCACATCTCATGAAGCTGAAACAGGAGCCTGATCTGCCACCCCATAGAGAGGTCAACAGTGCTATCTGCGTAGATCACAGAAGTCCAGATTGTGAGACCTCCTGAGGATGGGGATACAGCATTGGAACATTGGGTGAGGAGATGGCCGGGAGGCACAGCATAACATCTCCTCCCTCTAGAACACTCCACCCGAGGTCCAGGTTGATGGGCATGCCAATTCTTAAAGGAATTATGGACCACGAAGCCATAACCCAGAGGGGGACTCTTCAAGTAAACTCTCTCAGAAAAGTCCACAGACCAGTTGGACTGACCCCACTTGGGCTCGCCCTGCTGGCCTTTCTGACCCTACAACTTACTGTACACTGCTTATGCTTTCCACATCCCCTCCCCTATCTTTACCCCTCTTGGTCTGCATCTACCACTCGGGTATGGGCCCCCACCAGACACAATATCTTTACTACAACCCGTCACTGCAATGATAGATACTTCACACACGCAGGTGGCCTTCCACCCAGCCTGCCCCCCTACCCCCCACACACACACACTGAAACTCCTGGCCTTCAATGGGAAGGGGCTTAAGTCGCCCACCAAGCATAGTCAGATGTCGCGCTATATCCTGCAACAGAGCGCAGTCATCATTCTGATGCAGGAAACTCATCTCCTTAAATCAGATCAGAAGCGCATGCGATGTGCTGCATACTCTCACCAATACTGGGCCTCTTCCTCCACAAAGACTGCTTGGGCCGCTATTTTATGTAAACCACATATAGGGAAAACTCCCTCCACAGTTATTCGAGATCCTTAAGGTCGCTTTATCAAAATCACGCTTCCCGAGGGTAGGACCACGCTTACGCTCCTTAACACTTTTGCGCCGGACTCGGCACAGGACACTTATCTCCGCAGCCTGCTGCCCCTACAGATGAAGGCAGTCACTGGGCATATAATAGTCAGAAGTGCCTTCAATTAAGTATGGGATCCTTAGCGGGATAGGCAAACTCACATTTACCAGGCAACAAAAGCAATGTCCGCACTCCTCAAGAAAGAGATCACAGAACTTGGACTGACTGACGTCTGGTGCTATATGCACCCTGATGAGAGGGATTACGCCTTTTATTTAAACACGCACACATCTTACTCAAGGATAGTTCATATTCCGGGCACACAGGTGCTCTTACCTGCTATAGAGTCAGCCTCTATGTCTGACATATTGATATCTGACCATGCCCATGCAGCTATGGTCTGGAGAGACACCATGACTGCCAAAAAAGGTCCTCTGCACTTGCGTTCAGACACACAACTACTCCGGGACCCTGTCAATAGACAAACGCTTTACACTGTGAACACTGACTACTTTGAACATAGGATGTGTTGTTGCATACACTCTGCGATGCCTTCAATGCCACTGTAAGGGGGGGTCTTGATCTCCTTAGCCAAGGACAGGGCACAGGAATCACGCCTTGTTGTTGTTTCTGAATATGTGGAAGGCTCAACAGAGTGCACATTCTTTAAGCCTTGTTGAGGACAAACTCACTGCTGAGATTAGGGACACGAAGTGGGGGAAGATAAAAGGGCCTCTATGCGAACCCTCAAACGCAAACTTGCAATCCTCTGTGGACAGCTGAAAACGCACAGGACTACTAGGGCAGAAAGGGCCTTATTAACACTGGGACATAGGTTTTATGATAAGGGGGACAAAGTTGGCTCTTTACTAGCATGCAAGATTAGGTTGCATAGAGCCAAGTGACTCATACCGCAGGTCAAAAGGGCAGATGGTTCCCACACTACAGGAGAGGCTGAAAAGCGAGAGACATTCTTCACATACTACAAAGATCTATATACGTGTCCTGCAGACCTCCCTGAAGAGGCGAGGGCGTACCTAGAGGACTGCCACTGGCCACTCCTAGACCGCCACCACTAGGAGCCTCTGGAGACCCTGATCTCAGATGATGAGATTAAACAGGCACATAAGTTACTTCCTGCGGTTAAATCCCCAGGCCCTGATGGCCCAACGCCAGTCTTTTACAAAAAAGAAATTGTTGGTGCCATTAACACCACTAAAGACCCTGTTTAACTCCTTTACCTGACAAACTAGTCTCACACTGCCCATGTGTGAAGCAGAAATCACTCTAATTCCCAAACCCAGGAAAAACCAGGCTCTCTGCAGGGTCTTACTGCCCCATAGTGTTATTGAATACAGCCCGCACCTCAATACTAAAATTCGGGCACCTCGCCTTGCCCAACTCCTGCCCAACTTGACCGACCCAGACCAGGTGGACTTCATACATGATCAACAAGGTGCGGAGAACCTCAGGAGGCTCGCGCACATCATACAAAAAGCCCACAACAGGGATATCCCTGCATTCCTGATCTCACTTGATGCTGAAAAAGCATTTGATAAAGTCAGTTGTACCTTCCTAGAGGCCGTTCCTACTAAAATACAGATGGGGCCCTAAATGGAAGACAAAATCCTAGCAGCCTACAACTCTCCAATGGCAGTCATTCGGGTCAGCGGTCATTGCACAACCCCAATCTATCCCACTAGGGGGACGAGACGGGTGTGCCCCCTCTACCCCCTCCCCCTCCTGTTCACCCTCGTGGTAGAACCCCTAGCCCTGCAATATCACTGGTATTTCCTTTGGGGGCACAGAACATAAACTTAGTCTGTTCGCAGACGACATCCTCCTCACTCTCACCAACTCGCCAGATTGCTTGCCAGCACTGCTTCTGCAGCTGGACTGCTTTGAGTCATCCTCAGGGTTCAGAATAAACCAAGACAAATCCTTTGTGCTAAGCCTCACTGTAAAAGAAACAGTTGATGGACGGAATGCTGGACAATGCAAACATTCACCCACAGTCACAAGGATCTGGGTTAAATCCATCATTCTTTTGCTCACCACACCAACCCAGTTAGGACCCAGCCTTATGCAAATCAGTCTTGACCCTGTTCCTTGTGGGAACAGTCCAGCCCGAACTGCCAAGGCAGGTCCACCCTGGACCAGAAACAAGCATCCTGGGACTGGTTTTAGGGCATCACCCTTCATCAGACAGGCTAGCTTGAATCCAGTGGTGTAGTGAGCACGGGACCCACGTCTGGGCATACCCTTCCCACTTAGGGCGACATATGCAAAAGAAACAGTTGATGGACGGAATGCTGGACAATGCAAACATTCACCCCCAGTCACAAGGATCTGGGTTAAATCCATCATTCTTTTGCTCACCACACGACCCCAGGTTGGACCCAGCCATATGCAAATCAGTCTTGACCCTGTTCCTTGTGGAAACAGTCCAGCCCGAACTGCCAAGCCCGGTCCTCCCTGGACCAGAAACAAGCAGCCTGGGACCGGTTTCAGGGCATCACCCTTCATCAGCCAGGCGAGCTTGAATCTAGTGGTGTAGTGAGCACGGTACACACGTCTGGGCATACCCTTCCCACTTAGGGCGACATATGCAAAAGAAACAGTTGATGGACGGAATGCTGGACAATGCAAACATTCACCCCCAGTCACAAGGATCTGGGTTAAATCCATCATTCTTTTGCTCACCACACCACCCCAGTTTGGACCCAGCCATATGCAAATCAGTCTTGACCCTGTTGCTTGTGGGATCAGTCCAGCCCGAACTGCCAAGCCAGTACCACCCTGGACCAGAAACCAGCATCATGGGACTGGTTTCAGGGCATCACCTTCATCAGCCAGGCTAGCTTGAATCCAGTGGTGTAGTGAGCACGGGACCCACGTCTGGGCATACCCTTCCCACTTAGGGCGACATATCCAAAAGAAACAGTTGATGGACGGAATGCTGGACAATGCAAACATTCACCCCCAGTCACAAGGATCTGGGTTAAATCCATCATTCTTTTGCTCACCACACCACCCCAGTTTGGACCCAGCCATATGCAAATCAGTCTTGACCCTGTTGCTTGTGGGAACAGTCCAGCCCGAACTGCCAAGCCAGGTCCACCCTGGACCAGAAACAAGCATCATGGGACTGGTTTCAGGGCATCACCTTCATCAGCCAGGCTAGCTTGAATCCAGTGGTGTAGTGAGCACGGGACCCACGTCTGGGCATACCCTTCCCACTTAGGGCGACATATCCAAAAGAAACAGTTGATGGACGGAATGCTGGACAATGCAAACATTCACCCCCAGTCACAAGGATCTGGGTTAAATCCATCATTGTTTTTCTCACCACACCACCCCAGTTTGGACCCAGCCATATGCAAATCAGTCTTGACCTTGTTCCTTGTTCGGTCCATCATTTGTTGCAGTTACACTTTTCGCCCTAAGTGGGATGGGTATGCCTAGACGTGGATCCCTTGCTCACTGTGCCTCTGGATTCAAGCTAGCCTGGCTGATGAAGGGTGACATACTCCGAGACCGGTCCCAGGATGCTTGTTTCCGGTCCAGGGAGGACCTGGCTTGGCAGTTCGGTCTGGACTGTTCCCATGATGCACAGGGTTAAGACTGATTTGCATATGGCTGGGTCCAAATGGGTGGCGTAGTGGGCAAAAGAACGATGGATTTAACCCATATCTCTTGACTGGGGGAGAATGTTTGAATCATTCAGCATTCCGTCCATCATTTGTTGCAGTTACACTTTTCGCCCTAAGTGGGATGGGTATGCCCAGACGTGGGTCCCTTGCTCACTGTGCCACTGGATTCAAGCTAGCCTGGCTGATGAAGGGTGACATACCCCGAAACAGGTCCCAGGATGCTTGTTTCCGGTTCTGGGAGGACCTGGCTTGGCAGTTTGGTCTGGACTGTTCCCATGAGGCACAGGGTCAAGACTAATTTGCATATGACTGGGTCCAAACTGGGGTGGCGTAGTGGGCAAAAGAACGATGAAAGATTGCCTCTACAAGATAGCGGCCCAAGCAGCGTGTTGAAAACTGATATAGGACTTGCTCTCTAACGATTGCACAGAAAGTAAAGTAGGGATCTGCGCGATTTTTACCTTTACTTGAACAGAAAAGTAAGACCATCCTCTGTGTACCCAAAAGGAGCGACCATCTTGCAATTGGTGCCTCAGCAATTACAGTCCTGGCTCTCAGGTGAACCGTCTTAATATCCTTGTTGCTTGAATCTAAAATTAGCCCAAAGCAAATATGACTATGATATGTCTGAATAATAATCCCAATTTGAACCATGTTGAATGATTCTGCAAAACTCAGTCAAGGAACTCCCATAGCAATGTACCTACACAAGCCTTTGGTCCCTGCTGTGGCCAGATATGGCCCAAACTCATGGAGCATCACGTATCCCAAAAATATCTCAAAGTACGCAAAAAAGAACCTCAAACATAAGCTACTAAAGCTGCACCCTGAAACACTAATAGCTGATACCTACCATAGCGCGCTCAACGGCTCCAAGAAAACCGATTTTATTTTCTACTCCAAACTCCCGGCTAAATGGAAAAACATCTTTCTCCTCCTACAAGTCACCAAAACAGTCAAAATATCATATGGAATAAAACTGACGACATCCCCCTCCCCATCTTTTCGAGGAGAAACTGACATATCCATCTTCAGAACAGGGAATATACTCATTCAAGCCACTGACACTCACCTTACCATCTTTGATAGACACTTTCTTTCTTTTCTCAATGCACTCGCACAACAGGGCCAGATACACTCAAGAACTCCCTCCCCTGTTCCTCAATACGCTAACCCTGAACAAGCCTGCCTTCTCCCTCAACTTGACCCTATACCGCGCGCGTCCTCCCCCCCCCTGACACTACCCCCAACCCTGCTATTACTTACCCAGACGAAGTGATCAACAACCCTAGGGTAGTGGGTCATTTCATTAGCCCGTCTTCCTCCAATCTGACTACAGTTGCCCCCCGTCCTCCTCTTAATCTAAGCCGTAACCGGACCTCACAGATGATCGTCAATGCCAGTCCTAAGGACATTGTCCTCCCACATAGCCTAGAGCTTTCTACTACCCTATACACAGGTCTGACCACTTACCCTCACACTACTCACATATCCAACACTGGATCACCCCCAGACTCAACCAACAGCGAGGTCACCAACCCCCAAACTCTCATAACAGTAATTTGCCCAACGACAAGTCCTCCCCTCCAGCTACACCTACACACAATCACAATATAACTAAGCCTGTTGAGGCCCACGGCAGATCTTGGAATGCCTGCCCCAACGGCATAGATCACCCTAATTGTTTAACGACCTCAGCACCCGCAGGCGCAGAATTTGCCGCCTCTCCCTCCATCAACTACGTGGATCACATCAATCACACACTCACTCAGATTCTCCAACGTATGGAGCAAAAAATAGACTCTTGCGCTGCTGAACTAGCACACCTGAGACGGGACCTTGCAATTCAGACCTTCCCTACCTGCCCTCCCTCCAACGAGAGTCGACAACGGCCTCCTCACGTATGCACACTGTCGGCCTTACAAGGCCCCTACTGGCCCTCCACTCCAGATGTGCAGACTGGCCCACAGGCCCCGTCGTTCTCTTTGCCCCCTATCTATACGGGAAGCTGTGGCTCTCAACGAATCCTACCCAGACCAATGTTCTCACCCCTTCCTCCTCGATTCCAGTAATAATGGGCATAAATAGAAACCCTGTTATTTCTAACTCGCCCAAACTCCCTGCCCAACTCATCACCATCCAGCCCTTACAATCTGCTATAGACTATCCCTGCCTGCTACCTCGCAAGCTTGCAAATTGCAGATCGGCAGCCACAACCCAGACCATGGCACATAATCCCCAGGGGGAACCCTGTACTAGTAGGCATAAATAGATCCCATGTAACCTCTGACTCGCCCAGACCTCCCGAACAACTCACCACCATTCCGACTCTTCAGCTTGCCAAAGACATTCCCGCCCCTTTATCCTGCATGCTCGTCAACTGCAGATCGGCAGCCCAACACGCTACTGATATCGCTGAAACCGTACTCGGTGAGGGAATTGATATTGCGTTCCTCCCGGAGTCCTGGCTCAATGATCACTCAAATGCCATACTTGATCTGCTAACTCCTCCGGGCTACTCCATCATAAGACAAGACCGACTGGAAAGAACTGGTGGAGGCCTAGCCATTATCCACAAAGCTGACATCCCTCTATCCTTACTAAACAAGGCAGAGTACTCAACATTCGAGTACCTCGGCGTCAAAGTTAAAGGAAATGGCTCCCCACCTATCAAACTACACACCATCTATCACCCTCCTGGTAAACACGCCCTTTTCGCTGAAGAGTTATCGGACCTTTTAAATCGGTTCTCCTTAACAGACATGAAGGACGTGTTTGTGGGAGGCTTTAACTTACACTGGAACAACCTCGACGACCCCACAATCAAGCGCCTCATGAACCTTCTAGAAATGAACGACCTAAAGCAACTCTGCAATAAACCAACACATAACAAAGGCGCTACGCTTGACGCGATTATCACCAACAATGAATCGGTTTCCCTTAACGCCATCCTACCCATAGACTGGTCAGACCATCATCTCATACTGTTCAACATCGAGACCTCCATCAAACCACACTTAGACTCATCAGTCAAACCCAAACACTGGACCAGAAACCTCAAACAAGTCCCCCTCACGGACCTTGAAGCCAAGATCTGTGAACAACTACAACGTCCCCCTTCCTCGCATAACGTTAATGACCTGATCACCCACTTCAACACTGCGATTACGGAAGGCACTCGACCTAATCGCACCTCTCAAACTAAAACATCGACTCAATCAAAATCTTGGTTTACCTTGGATCTTAATGAAAACGATAGTTATGCTGTTCCTTAGTGATAACAAGTCAGAGTCAGGGGGAACAATGACCAACTTGACCCGAAGTGGTTCAAAGTTGGGAATCCATATATTGGATTTTAATGCCCTCACACACCCTTTCAGGTGTCATGCTTCATCATCTGGGCTGCTCCTCGTCGAGTCAGCGGTGCAATACTCAACGGGCTCCCTATAATAGGGGCACTTTGTCGGAGATCTTTTATCCAATAGCTGTATGGTGAAGTGGGGGTGAGGGGCCAGAAGTGTGTAGATGTGGGAGTTTTAGGAAGTGATTTAAAATAGGGTTGGGAGTACCAGAACAGCCAAACTTTATTCTCGGGGTCTCCTACCCTAAGTAAAAACAACCAATGAGGTGCTCTCCTAAGTAAAATGTCTTGGGGTTGAGCGTCCCTATTGATAAGTAAAGGTCAACATGTTTCTCGCTTGAAGTAAACTCTACCTGCGATTCTTCAGGACCAAAATAGTGAAACTATCTACACTTTAAAGAGTAGTGACATGGAATCAAATTCACATCAACCAACTATCTATCTTGTAGTGTACCTGTTTGACCTGGAACTACCTGTGTGGAAAAACAAAACATTACGTCATTCAATTCAGTATGGTACACTTAAATATGCAGTTTATATTCCCTTGTGACTCTGACTTCTTATCTATAGTGGTGAACCAGAAACGCAATTGCATTGAGGACTCTTGCAAACAATAAAATCAATTAAAACAATTGAGCAGTGGCAAATAGTGAGTGCCCACAGTGAGCTTGTGTGAACTATAGCCCTTGTGGCACATTGGTACAGCAACAGTGGTGTATCCATCTGGACTCACCCATTTCTGTAGACTAACCAGGCTTCAACAGTACCCGGTAGGTCACGCGTAAAGCATTGCTTATATGTGAAGCTAAATCAACAGGGGAACAAAAAATAAGGTAACCATTTCATTCAATATGCATTGATCCCTTTGTATCATGATGAATAAACCCATTCTCATGGTCTCATAATTACCACCAATAACCATTACTCATATAGAATTCAGTAATATAACTCATGTATTGGATAGTGGTCTGTGTGGAGGCCATCATTCAAGGATTTAAGTTTAGTCCTGGCCGTATGCAAACGTGGTATCATTCTGTTCCCACCCCAAAATTTGTTCTTACTGACAAATTTGATGGTGTGTGCTTGGGTGCTGCTTGGTAATCATTTACTCCCAAATCTGACATTTAACTTACAGTGGGGGCGCTCCTTATGTTAATCAGTAGCTATCACCCATGTAGTCCTGTAATCTCAAGTGGTGCTACTGCTGGGGAGTGTTGACGCGCCCCTTATCCTAGCGGTGGCTATCATCTCTCTCATACTGTAATATGATATGCTATGGTGCTCTTGCTAATGCACGGGACGGTCAAAAGGTCACCCATGCTGTCCTGTAATCTCATGTGGTGCTACTGCTGGCGAGCGAGCGCACCCCTTAAACTATCGGTGACTGTCATCCGTCTCATATTGTAGTCTAATCTGGTGCTCTTGCTAATGCACGGGGCGGTCAGGGGGGGCTGGTGAGTGCGGAGCTGTAACTGAGGCACCCGATCCCGCAAAGTGGCCCGTATGTGAAAGGGCACTGGTTCACACCCCTTCAGTGATATACAAAATTGCCCCAACTACTGTAAAGGTCAAACAAGGAACGCGCATCAAGGGTTGAGAAACTCACGTTTTGTGCGAAATCCGCGTTTTCCTTGACCTACCCACTCCTACCGGGTCCGGGAGGTAAAGCGGTCAGCGGCTTCCCTGGTAATGAAGACCTTCGTCTCGTGTCAGGGGGCGGACCCTCATGAGTCAGTTTTCAATCAATGGAGTGCGTAATGCGAGGCGGCCATTTTGGAATGGTGTGTAATCCCAGTGTATTGGGACTATCTTATCCTTATTGTGGGTTTCGTTAAAGAATTGTTGGCAAAAAATGACCGATATTCTTTAGATGCTGATCTAGATTTTTTGCCTAATATAATTTCTTGGTTGAGGGTTTAAATGCATCTAGGGTGCCATGAATATGCCGTTTCTGTCGGCCATTTTAAAATGATGTGAGACATGATCTATGTATCCAGTATAATAAATCATGGGCATCCAAAAGACTGATTGCATTCTAGGTATTAACACCATAATTTACAAAAAAGTTTTTAAGTTGTTCATCTCGGTGGCAAGGCTATACATGGTTCATATGGAGCATAAATGGGCCATGTATATGGGGTATGTTAATGCAGGGGATGTATCTCATAGCCCTATTTCAATAACCCTGCATACCTATTAGGCTATGGCGCCTTATTGTTGTCTTGTGTTCAGACCCTAAGTGAGCTCCATGGTATGGCTTCGTTCAACCCTGTGTCATGTGTGGATAACCTGTGTACCCACCTCTGTTCTTTTGTGAAGAGAGCTCTCTTTGTTATTTTGGGAAATGCTTCCAAAATTACCCATTTCAGTGATTCTGGTGTGTGGTTTTTTTCAAGGTAATGGGTGCACATTTTCGTGTTATTCTTGTGACAGCGAAAATTGCTCCGATGTTCTGATATACGTAGTTTGATTGGGCGGGTAGTCATCCCTATGTAATGTAAGTCACAGGGGCACGTAATCAGGTATATGCAATTGGATGTGTTGCAATTAGTGTGTGACCTCATCTCCCACGTAAACGAGTTGTTTAGAGTGATTGTTTTCTGTGCTGCTGTAAATGCGCACGCTGTGCATGTGCCACACGGGTAATGGCCTTTCACCGGTGGTAATTGCCATAGTGTTCTCTGATGGTTCCCTGCGGTCCCTCTGGGTCTTGTATGGATCAGCATATCTTGATGTTTCTTGAACGTTTGAATGCGAACCGTGGTAGCTCCAAGTTCATTGAGCCTGTATTAAGAATGTTCCAATGTTTTTTTATTGCTTTCGTTAGTAGATTGGAAGCTGCTGTGAAGGTGGTTACACAGGTAAGAGTCTCAGTGGGGGTACTCTCTCTGTGTTCTAACAACCCTTCGCGGTTATTGTTTCTAGCTCTCTTCCTGGAGAATGCTATGCTCCGTGGGGGGTAATCACGTGCGGCCAGATTTTTAGCAAGGATTTCTGACTCTAACCTGTATTCTACCAATGTACTGCAATTCCTCCTCACCCTCAGAAATTGTCCAAAGGGGAGGTTTTCCTTCAAGGCTCTGGGGTGGTGGCTGCTAAATAGCAAAAGGCTATTCCGATCGGTGCTTTTCCTATGCATGGTAGTCATAAGGCGCCCTCCTTCAAGTTTTATTGTTAAATCAAGGAACGCTATCTGATTAGGAGAGACAGTACTGGTAAATTTTAAGTACGGGTTCCGATCATTGATCCACCTGAAAAAATTGGAGTAGGATTCAGAGTCCCCTGTCCAGAAAATCAGGATGTCATCTATAAACCTCTTCCACATCCGTATGTTAGTTTGATAAGGGTTAGAATCATGGAGAATGTGTTGTCCCTCGAAGGCAGCCATATAAAGGCAGGCTACACTAGGGGCAAAGGTACTTCCCATGGAAGTACCCTGTGTCTGGTGATACAGCTGACCCCTAAACTCAAAGTAATTTTCCATGAGAGCCAGTGTAGCACATTCCATGATGAAACTGGGTGGTGTTAGTGATTCCCATGTGGCTGAATAAAGTTCCTCCTCTATCACTTCTAGGGTGGCTCTCTGAGGGATATTAGTATAGAGAGCTTCCACGTCTAGTGTGATAAGGAAGTCAATTTCAGCGATCAGTTGGAACTCCTCTACTAGGCGAAGTACATCGGTGGTATCTTGTATGTATGATGGAATTAATTTCACCAATGGTTGCAAAAAATGATCACTGAATTGTGACAGAGGTTCCAGTATGGAATTAATTCCCGATACAATCGGGCGGCCTGGTACTGGGGTAGTCCCCTTATGAATTTTCGGTAGTATATAGAATAGGGGGTCATAGGTTCTTTTTTAATGAGGAAGGAGGCCTCCTTCTTACTCAGCCACCCTTGGTTCTCTGCAGAGGAGACCAGAGCTGTAATGATCTTCGTTAGGCGTTCCAGTGGGCTACTCGGAATTGGGGTGTAGTACTTCCTGTTGCTCAACTGTCTCAAGCACTCAGTGTCATAGTCAACGGTGGCCATGATGACAGTGGCTCCACCCTTATCAGCTTGTTTTACCGTGATAGAGGGGTCGTTTGCCAGAGCATCTATGGCCATCAACTCTCTTCTGGAAATATTACAGAAGTGTCTGGGATCAGAGGCTGCTTTGACCTCTTTCAAGGCCGCTTGTTCATAGGTTATTACTTCATTAGGTATCATCCCGTTGTTGGGGGTGAAAGTGGAGGGGTTGTGTAGTCCCGAGTCATCTTCTTGTTGGGTGGGCTTCCCATAAAAGAATGACTTCAGGCGTAGCTTGCGGAAGAATTGTTGTAATTCGCAAAGTTGTTGGAAGTGGTCCACCTTGGGTGTTGGCACAAAGCCCAATCCCTTCTGTAGGACTTCTTCTTCTAATTTGGTTAGAGGTCTGGGAGATAGGTTGACGACTAGGGTCTCTTTTTGGAGTAGCTCCTGGTTTCCATCACCCGTTGTTGTGGTTCTTCCCATTGTACCCTCTTTTCTTGTTGGTTTCCTCTTCTTCGCCCGCGCCCTCTGCCCCAGCCTCTGCCTAAAAAGGTTGGCTCATGCCAGGGGGACCAAATTGGGGTGGGCCCTGAGGAAACATGGGGTATTGCCAGAATGCTGGTCCCTGGTAGTATGGTTGCTGATAAACATTGTATCCCTGCCTGCCACCCCTCCTGGTCTGATTGGTGTTACAGTTCTCCTCACTACAGTCACTATTACTAGAGGACCCCCTTCTGGTGGAATTGGAGCTGGTATCTGAGAGGTTACCCGTTCCTGATGGTATGTAGTCTTGTTTAAGGTATGGATACACCTTTTCTTTGTCAAAGCGTTTAATGTCTTTTTGGAGTTTAACCACTTTTTGTTTCATAAGGTACTCCTTATGTTCCGCTAATCTCGTTATTTAATTCTGTTAGTTTTGATTTGAAGCTCGGGCCTGATACAGCGCTCTTCAATGTGCTCTCAGCTATTTGAATACGAGCCAATAATTCGTCGGCTAGTCTTTTAGCTGTATTGATAATCAATATCAGGAGGTCCCTCGTGCATTTCCACGAGATCTGTGACCATTCCGTCTTAAATAGACCATCCTCCCAGAAAATTCTAGGGAAATTCTTCACAATGAGGCCATTAGGTGATATATTGGCCCTCAGATATTCGGTCATCAAAGCGCTGTGTAGGGTGATCTTAACCCATTCACGCTTCATGGCCGACAGGGATTGCCAATCTTCCGACTGGCTTCCCGTGGCGCCACCGCTCTCTGATCCCAGAATTGACGGGGCCCTCAGTATCTCTGCTGCTAAGTCCTCTCCATAACTTAAACCCTGGCCTTCCATGGTGTAGGACTCAAGGTAAAGTATAGGGAAATCAGTAAAAAGAATCAATAAAAAGAAAAAGATCTTCACAACGACAGAAGACTTCTGAGGCAAGCTGAAAGGGCCTGGAGACAAAACCCATCATCAGTACATCTTACTCGACTCAGAACGGCAAGGTTGAAATACAAGAAGCATATCTTCAGAGAAAAAGCATCCTTCTTCCGCAATCAACTTGACCATGCAAAGAACGGGCCCAGAGAACTCTTTAGCACAGTCAAACAACAAACCACTTCCCCCTCCACACATGAAATCATAGCCTCTTATGAACGATGTGAAGAAATTGCCAGTTTCTTCACTGACAAAATAACGAAAATTGATCAATCTTTCCTGCAAGTTTCAACCCCACCCCCTTTACCACCTATCTACTCGGACTCTCCGGACACTAACCCAATCACTCCTTTGGACCTCGCCAAAGACAAAATGGATCCTAGTGGAACTAACGGCAACCATTTCTGCATCCAATTGAAAAACAACGCCAACTGGTCGATTTTCAAACCAATGACAGATCTTGAGGTTTTCAATATTATTGCGAAACTAAAGCCCTCCTCCCACACCAAAGATCCCCTCCCTGCCAAAATGGTTCACAACCTTAACCACATTATTGCCCCGTATTGGACAAAAATCATCAACTCCTCTCTTGCCTCGGGTTGTGTTCCAGAGTCCCTTCAATTAGGACAAATCACACCCATTCCCAAGAATCCCAAGGCTGACCCAAATGATCTAAGCAACCTCAGACCTATCTTCAACCTCCCGTTCCTAGCCAAAACTATGGAAAAATGCGTATTGCAACAACTCAACCGACATATTGAGGACTCCAACTTACTTGACTCCTTCCAATCAGGTTTCAGAAAAGGCTGTAGCACAGAAACTGTCATGCTTAATATCACAGATGACATCCATAGATCCTTAGATCATGGTGATGCATGCATACTTATCCTACTTGACCTATCAGTGGCCTTCGACACTGTAAACCACACAGCATTGCTGGAGTCCTTGAAGTTCTGGTCCGGTATAAATGGCACTGTTTTAAAATGGGTCACTTCTTACCTTCAACACCGAGCACAACAAGTCAAAATCAAGTCTTGCTCTCAAAACCCACACCGGTCTCTCTTGGCGTACCTCAGGCTCAATCCTCTCCCCGTCACTGTTCAATCTCTTCATGGAACCCCTTTCTATCATCTTGAAGCAAGCTGGAACCAAATTCCACCTCTATGCCGATGACACACAACTATACTACAAAATTAAATCGCCTAGTGACATTCAACATCTCAATGTCACATTGTGTAATATTCAAATCGTGGTTTAACGCTAACCATCTAAAATTAAACCCCACCAAAACAGAAATTATCTTGTTCACGTCCAAAAATAACCAACTCCCTATCAAAGACTGGATCACTGACCTGAAGGCTCTAAACTCTCACTCTCTCAAATTCAGCTAAATCCCTAGGATTCACCCTGGATAAAGACCTGTCAATGAAGGAGCACATCAAAAACTCAGCGAAAGGAGCAATTTACACACTAAAACACCTCAAAAAAATCAAACCATTCATTCCCTCTGATGTTTTCAAACGGGTCGTTCAATCTCTGGTCCTCTCCAAACTGGACTACAGGAATGCCATCCTCACAGGGACCCCGAAATCACACCTCGCTCCCCTCAGATCAGTTCTAAACATGGCAGCCAGGCTCATTACAGATATCAAACGGTATGATCACATCACTCCTGCACTGAAGATCCTTCAATGGCTTCCTATAGAAGGAAGATGCAATTTCAAGACTGCCTGTAAAAAGCCATTCACTCCCACACCCCGGAATATTTAGATAACAAACTCATCAAAGCAGTAAGAACCAGATCACTGAGAAGCTCCAACACACTTCTTCTCGTCCCTCCCAAACTAAAAAAGAAATCTACCCAGTCTCGCTCATTCTCGGGTAACGCCACCAGCATATGGAACTCTTTCCCGAGAGACTTACGATGCAACCCCTCCTTCACTTGCTTCAAAAGAGACCTAAAACGCCATCTCCTCAACAAATACTGGAACACCTGAGCAATCTCTGGACCGCAGTCACATTAGTCTCCCTTTTAACCCGCTAATCTGCTGGCTGTTTTTATGTCTGATGCTGCCTCCATCTACCTTGAAGGTATTCCTCTCACTGGACCCAAACGGGCGACTTGCCCTTTAAACAGTTTCCGCCCTCTGGGCCTAGCTGCTGTCCGTATACATATTGTATTCCTTCCGCTTTGCCTAATATTTCCGTGTGTATTTACTGTTTGTTGGTACTTGATCCTAGTTTGTGTGCGTCATTTACGAAGTGACTGGATTATAACCTGGCTCTTGACCCTGTAAAGCGCTCTGATACCCCCCGAGTCTAGCTAGCCCTATATAAAACTTATATAAATAAATAATAAAAACGATGGATTTAACCCAGATCTCTTGACTGGGGAGAATGTTTGAATCATTCAGCATTCCGTCCATAATTTGTTGCAGTTAAACCTCACTGTAAAGCAACAGGATTTACCAGTTCTTCAAGCACAAGCTCTGTTCCATTGGGCTGCCACATCCTTGTGATACTTAGGCCTTCAGATTAGCCCCCGGCTCGAAGATTGTTCATCTACCAATTGGAAGCTTGTCTGAAAAGACATTCTCGAGGACGGGCGGAGATGGCAGCTGCTCTATCTCTCTTGAGTTGGTAGGATAAACGTGGTCATCCCAGAAGCAGATATCACCAACTTGCAGAAGAGATTCCGCAACTTTATGTGGAATGGGAAACAGCCACGCATATCAAACAATATCCCGATGCTGCCCAGGGAAAGGGGAGATCTTGCCTGCCCCAATCTCCTCAAATACTACTGTGCCACTCACCTCGGGTTTATTTCCGAGTAAAAAGCTTGGGAGAGCAAGACACCCATGTGGGACCTTGCATGGCTGCCCCAGCTACTCGCCCCAAGAGCTCTTATGCAGCCGCACCAGCGAGAACAGTCCTGAATGTCTGGGCCCGGTTAGCCATCAAGAAGGGCTTCACTATCTTCACCTCACCTAATACATCAATAGCTCAGAACCCAGACTTTACCCCAGCCCTAGAACCCAGACCCTTCTCTTACTGGACGAATGGTGACTGCCGCACCTTAAGAGACTTGTTCCACAATGGCAACATCAAGTCCTTCGAACAATACTTCCAAGAATTCCATATCCCTCAAACAGCATGAATCCAATATGATCAACTACACCACTGAGCACTTCACTCCCCTAATGCAAGGGAGGCGACGCCATTTGAGACCTCACAAGGTCTTTCTCTGGTACCAAACGGCTGATATCTCAGACATACCAGACTATCCAGACCTCAAAACCGATCTCCCCCCACCCCTAACAGTCCTGTTCGGACCAAGTCCTGGGTAAACAAATTGGTACTAAGGCCTGCGATTCACTGTGATGAGACATTCCCAAGAAACTGTGCAGCATTCCTCAACATGAATCCGCCTACAGACCCAGGTTGCAGTGGTACCTTTTCCCAGTTGACTCCACAAAATGTACCCGAACTCCTCAGCACTTTGCTGGGGATGTGGTCGGGCCAATGGAACCGTCTTACACATTTTGTGGGACTGCGTTCTCATTCATACATACTGGAAGGAGATTCTTGGACACAGAAGCACTTTGGGGTATCCCATACCAGCCCTCTCCTTACCACCCTCCTTGGCATCTTGCCCTCCAACATGGAAAGCTTCACACAACAAGAAACTCTTCTTCCACATGCTAGGGGTCGCTAGGCAACTCGTAGCACTTAGCTGGAAAAAGACGGAACCGCCATCTGAGATCCACTGGTTTCATAAAATGTGGCAAATGCTTGCCATGGAAAAGATTACGCATGCACTGACCCACTCAGACGAGCACTTTGCAATAGTGTGCCAACACATAGATTATATGGAACGTTTGGCGTTTCGGTTATCCAACCCCAGAGGCTCCGTGCTCTCTTACGCTGAGCATCACAAGTGCTCTCAGCAGCTCTCTCCCGAGTTTCTCGTTATACCCTCCTTCTCACGGCGGAGCCATTGAAGAGGGCCCTGGACACTCCCCTTGTTTGTCACCTCCGCAAACCTATGGTTAATAACCTGGTACAGATATAGAGCTCAACCAGCTATTGCCTTCCCCTCTATTTCCGATAGCCACCCCCCAAACCCTCCTCTCACTGAATCACCAAGACGGATATATTTCAGTAGTATCCTGGAAGTCGGGCCTCACTGGCCACATAGAGGTACTCTTACCTTCCTCCCTCTTTCTCACCTCTATTTCCTTCCAGCTGCTCTTCTTTCTTTTTCTTTTTCTATAATTATCTACAAATGTTGTTGTGATTGTTTATACTGGTTTAAAGTGCCAGACGTTCCAGGTTGGCACAGCCACACATCCTTTACAGCGGCGGGTCCTCCGCCGCACTGTGCTGGAAGTTTGGAAGCTTACTACGCTTGTTTACTGTATGCATGTTCTCCGAAAACCTAATAAAAAGATTTCAGAGAAAAAAGGGTTTTGTCCCTTTTGTTTTTGACACAGAGAAAAGTAGAAAGAGAGAGACAAACCAAGAAAGGGAAAAAGGAGTGGAAGAGAGAAAGAATCAGGCCCGGCTCCAGAAATTTGTATTTGGGTGGGCCAAGGATGCATTCGGGTGGGCCACTGCGGGCCCGATTTGTCACTTATATGTCTAGCCAGGCCTGCTTCAGGGCCCTCCTTTGTCTCTCCTTAGTCTTACAAGGCCCAGTAAAACGCAATCTTTCTTTCCAAATCTCTTTCTAAATGCTATCACTCTAAAAAAGTGTTTTTTTTTCCATGTAATTTCCCTTTGACGGGAAGAAGGGGTTTCTGAGGTGGGAGTATCAGGCAAGTGACACTTCTCTGGCTCTCCCTCATGACCTCCTCCTCGGATTCCCTCACCGCCACCCTCCACCAGTGCCCCTCATCTCTCCGTAGCCCCACCTATTGACGTCCTCCTCGGATTCCCTCACTGCCACCCTCCACCAGCACCCCTCATCTCTCCATAGCCCCCCATTGACCTCCTCCTCTGATTCCCTCACTGCCACCCTCCACCAGCGCCCCTCATCTCCCCGTAAGCCCCCCTCTATTGAACCCCTCCTCGGATTCCCTCACTGCCACCCTCCACCAGCGCCCCTCATCTCTCCATACCCCCCTCTATTGACCTCCTTCTCGGACTCCCTCACTACCACCCTCCACCAGCGCCCCTCATCTCTCCGTAGCCCCCCCTATTGACCTCCTTCTCGGACTCCCTCACTACCACCCTCGTCCAGTGCCCCTCATCCCTCCATAGCCCCTCCCCCTCATGACCTCCTCCGCAGACTCCCTCACTACCACCCTCCTCCAGTGCCCCTCATCTCTCCGTAGCCCCTCCCCCTATTGACCTCTTTCTCGGACACCCTCACTGCCACCCTCCACCAGCACCCCTCATTTCTCCGTAGCCACTCATATGGATTTAATTTGTTGTATAGCGCTACTCATATCAGTGTAGGGTGTCACAGTACTTTACATCATGCACACATTATACAGAGACAAACAATCATGCAAGTATGTAAATCTATCTACAGGGAATGTCACATAAGCCAATGAGGATTACAAGGTGTAGATATCACGTGTCATCCATACTGGTGGGCAGTATATTTTAATAGGGTTTGGTCTGGAGAAGCACAAACTCAGGATTTAAAGCATACCCCAGTGGTTAGGGGTTGGCTTTACTGATAAAAATGTATATCTGCCCAAACAAACTCCTTTTAGCAACATTAGAATAATTAAAAACCGGGGAAGTTCTAACCGTATTACAACGCAAAAAAAGAAAAAGCTAAGTTCTAACTATATCATTCAGGTTTGCATGCAGCTCTTTGATGACAGTTCATAGGTCACTGTCCTATGATAGGATTGTAACTTCTGAACTGCAAGTAACACAAGAATCTCTGGGACAAAGGCAGTAACCCACTGAGCTATCCACATAAAATACAGTGTATCTGCATTTCAAAACTACCAACAAAGGATTGGCAGGATCATTAATCACCAGTTATCTGGACATTTTTATTGTTGTCTTACATCCGTGGCAGAACCGGCCTTGATAATGATAAAAACGGTTTAAATAAAGCATACAGGAAGTATGTTTCTTGCTGGGCCTTTCCTGATGGTTTTTAAAAGATGAACAAATAGCCAGACATTCTCTCACCTGCTCGGTTCCTCGTCACAGCCCGATCTGATAAGCAGCTGCAGGGGCCAGGATCGGTGAATCCGGAGAAACCAACTTTTTTTTCTCCAGCGTGGAATAGAAAAGTAAATATCCACACAGCAGAACGGTTAAGGTTACCCGGTGCCAAAGAGAGGATTTGTCCCCTTTGATATGCCCCTATTTTACCTGCATGAGTGGGCGGGGACACAGCACACCTTTCTAAAAGGAGATGCGTGATTGGGGGTGCCTGTGAGAAAGAGCCAGGCCGAGTCACGCAACTCCCAGAACAGGAAGAAAAACAACGTTCGGAGGAACGTTTTCAATGAAAGTGGCCATTTACTACTGGCCTTCGTGACGTCACTGCCAGGGCCAATGCTCATGCTTGGGTGGGCCTGGCCCATGTTTGGGTGGGCCTGGCCCACCCTCTAGAACCGGGCCTGGAAAGAATGACAGATAAAAGACAGACGAGAAAGAAAAGAGGGGAAAAAAGCAAAGAAAGATGGATTAAAGAGAGACAAAGGAAAGAGGAAACAGAAAGGAACAAAATAAAGAAAAGAAATGAAATAAGAAAAAAAGTACGCGAAAATATAAAAAATAGTGAAAGGAATGAGCGAACACAGGAAGAAGGCAAAATGAAAAAGTAAGAGGTTGAAAAACAAAGAAGTAGGAAAGAAGGAAGAACAAGACAGAACAAAAAAGAAAGAAAGCAAGAGAAGTAAAGGGTTAAAAAGAAAGAGAGAAATAGAGTGAAAGTGGAAGAAAATAAACCGGAGGCGAGGCATGGAGAAGTGGAGAGCAAAGGAGGAGAAAAAGGACAATAAGTAAATACAACAAAGAAGGAGAGAAAGACAGGAAAAAAAAGACGAAGATTGAAAGAAGATAAGAAAAAGAAAGAAGTAGAGAGAAAGGAAAAGAAATGGAGAAAGACAAAAGGGGGTTGATAGAATGAAACAATAATAGATAGAAATACAGAGAAGGAAGGTGAAAAAGAAAGTAGAAGAATTAGAGAAAAATGGAACGTAGAGAAAACAAGAGAAATAAGTAGAATGAAAGAGTTGAAGAAAATAAAAAAGAAACTGAAAGAAGGAGAAAGCATTGGAGGAAAAAGATTAGAGGAAGAAAGGTGAAAAGTAGAGAAAAGCAGAGATAGCAAGAAAAAGAATGCAAGACAAAGGAGGGAAAGAAAGTGGAGAAAGAAAGAATGATAGAAAAATAGGAAGGATAGAAAGCAGAAGGGAGAGGAAAGAAACTGAGAACGAGAGAGACAAGAAACCAAGCAAAAAGACTGAAGAAAGAAGAGATAAAAAGGAGAAAACAAGTAAAGAAAGAAACAATTCTTTGGAAGAGGATAGGCTGCAACTTTCAAACACTGTCAGCATCCAAGTCCTCCAAGAAACAGGCAGGAAGGATGCTGTATTTTCTTAATCCAGTTGACAGGCAGTTACATGCAAACAAGTCCGAGGCAGCTTGCGAGCTGTCATTAGCTCATGACTCTGACCAGTTGGAGACACCTGGTATATACGATCTACATACGTAAAGCACAAGGTGCTTTACTCAGAACAGGGCTGTGTGGGGGAATGCCATATGAAACAAGATTGTAACCGAGACATTATGACATTGAGGCTTGGAAGCTTGTAATTGGGACAGTACTAGATGACGGAGGTTTTTGTTTTTTAACTATCACCCATTTACTTTTACAATCTACAACTGCAGAATTTGGTTGATAAGTTAAGTTGCCAAGACTCGAACAGTTTTTGGTAATGTATCGAACAAGAGTTTAAAAACCAGCGCCCCGGGTTCCACGGACAGGGACTAGATTGACCACATCTCTAAAAGTCGTCGTAGAAGACACAACTATGCCAATGCATTTTTCAAACAACTGCTTTGTGGGGTTTTTTTCTGCTAAAGAAACAATTTTTCGCCTAATTACAATTAAATGGGAATTGTATTCGACCGTGTAATGTTTAACATGCTTATATCTTTCAAATCAGGAGACGGAGAGAACTGAGTGACATCAGAGGCATGAAATTTGGCTGCCTCTCCTTCCGGCAGCCGTATGCTGGATTGGTTTTGAATGGAGTCAAAACTCTGGAGACTCGCTGGCGACCTGTCCTGGCCGAGTACTCGACCTGCACTATTGCAATTCACATCGCCTATAAAGACTGGGAGGATTGTGCTTGGAAAGAAATTATTCTAACTAAACTTGGCATGTCACCGGCTCAAATTGACAATTTGTTATACTCGGGAGAGCGATTTGGCAGAGGTGTTATCGCTGGTAAGTGGTGGTAATTTTATGAGAATCATTTTTGTAATTTAGACCATAATGGTCTGTCACCTACTCCTCGTAATGGGCGTCTCAAATTGCAATTGCATGCATTGTGAGAGGTTGAATATGTATTTATAGAATTTCCTGAAACTGATTCGAAATGTATGACTGTTCTCTGTTCGGGGTCCGGATTTCTTTTCATTTTCATTACACCTCTTCTTATTTTTAGTACACCCCAGCTGTTTTGGGGTATACTGAAAATAAGTCTTCACCTTATCGATGGGAACCATACTGCTGTCCCATCGTGTTGAAAAGATTCCCAGGTGTAGCAAGTGACCGAATGTGTGGAAGGCTCAACAGAGTGTACATTCTATAAATGTACTATCATGCTCCAATAAGGCAGTAACATTATTGCAAACACAAGGACATAATGAACAGAGCGCTGAAACTTTTCAGACACTCGCCCCCAGTCACAGATCTGGGTTGAAACCATCATCGTTCTTTAGCTCACTTGTTTCCGGTCCAGGGAAGACCTGGCTTGGCAGTTTAGGCTGGACTGTTTTCATGAGGAACAGGGTCAAGACTGATTTGCATATGGCTGGGTCTGAACTGGGGTGGCGAAGTGAGCTAAAGAACTATGATGGATTCAACCCAGATCTGTGACTGGGGGTGAGTGTCTGAAAAGTTGCAGCGCTCCGTCCATCATCTCCTTGTGTTTGCTCTAAGTTGACAGGGTATGCCCAGACGCGGGTCCCTTGCTCACTTTGCCACTGGATTCAAACTAGCCTGGCTGATGAGAGGTGTTACCCAGAAATCGGTCCCAGGATGCTTGTTTCCGGTCCACAGAAGACCTGGCTTGGCAGTTCGGCCTCGACTGTTCCCATGATGACTGATTTGCATATAGCTGGGTCTGAACTGGGGTGGCGAAGTGAGCTAAAGAACGATGATGGATTCAACCCAGATCTGTGACTGGGGGTGAGTGTCTGAAAAGTTTCAGCGCTCCGTCCATCATCTTCTTGTGCTTGCAATAAACATTATTGATCAGGATATGAGAAATGAATAAGAGGCCATAAGAACCAGTACATTATAATGTACATTGTTAGGTGGTGGAGTCACACACTGGTCATACGTCTTTCCCGGTCCTTTCCCGTGCATTTTGGTAAATGCAGTTCTGGGTAGTCCATAACTCAGTTTGTTGTGTGGTTGTTTTAGTGTTGAAGCTTAGCCAGTGCCTGTATATGCCTTTATTCCGGTGTTTTAGTCTGCTGAACTTTTCAGAAGAGTAAAGGGTCTGTTTGGGGGGGATAGAATGACCTGCTTGCTTTGTGTTTGTGGAGGAGTGCAAATCAGTTCCCATGCGCAGTATTTTTGCCGTGAAAATCAATCACCAAGTTCTCAGCGGTGCAGGAACTTGGATGTGCATTGTTGGGGTTGGGGGGGGGGGGGGGATCACACACTGTCCCAGTCCTTACAGGTATATGACGTTCAAGATAGCACATAATTCACAGTTTTTGTTGTGGTCACTTGAGTGTTGAAGCACAGCAATTTATGTGTATCTATTGACACCAGTATTTCATTATTTTGTTGGGGTTGGGGAGTGGAGACATGTGTTGCTGCTTTGTGTCTGTAAATGATTGGCAATCAGCTCTCGGGTGCAAAGGTCTGGCTCCAAAAAACAATCATCAGCTCCCTAAGAGAAAGGAGCTTATCTGTACATTAAGGGTTGACGGCACACTGGTCACAAGCCTGCCCAGCCTCCCCTTCTCGCCCCCCACACCCTCTACCCCCCAGAGCATTTTGACAAATGCAGTCAAAGGTAATCCATAATTTATTGTTTTAGTTGTGGTCACTTGAGTGTTGAAGAGAAGCCAATGCTATGTAGGTTTTGACATCAGTCTTTTGTTCTTTTGAACGTTTCAGAGAGCTAGGAGTGTACTGAGTGAAACATAACCTGCAGCGTAGTGTCTGCTCATAAATCCGCTCCCTAACAATACTTTCAAATATGTTCAGTAAGAAAATGTAATACACTGTAAAATAAGACCAACACATCTTACAGATAGAATAATAACTCATTCTGTCTTTTAAAATAATAATTGGTTGCAAAATTTAAATTAGAGTATTTTAAGGGAGAATGAATAGAGTGAGGGTTAGTGAGTACATTATCCAGGGAATTTACAATTTTCAAATATGGTGGTATTTTTTTATTAATCACTCCTGAGAATTCTATTAATACTTCATACAGTTTTGACAAAACGTTAAATGGACCACATGGACAGGCAACTAAAAATTACAAGGAAAGCGAAGTATTTTGTTTTAGATAACTAAGATCCTTCACTTCTAATGTAAACACGACCCTTTTATCATATTTTCAGGCCTCGGGCCAAGTGAGGTTTTAAAAATGTTATAGACACTCCAACTTTTGTTCTAATCCAATTAATAAATTACTTCAATTTACATTATATTGTGATGGAATTAAAATAAATGTAGCACAATAATTCATGTTATGTAGAGCAACTGTACTAATAATTATACTTAAACATATTAATTGATATGATCAGAAGATCAAATTCCATTACCAGAGCAAAGTGAAACTGACGCCAGAAAAACACTGTTTACTACTTCACAGATTACATGTTACAATTATCTTACACAGAGGTACAACTCTTAATAGTTATGATGAGATCTCTTCAATGAGTTGTTGCCTTACTGAACAAATTTAACTGCTTGTGTCCTGGTTTTAGTCAAGTACCTTTTACCTATAGTACGTATGAAGATGCTATTTATTTCCATTGTTGAGTGTGAGGAGGGGCCGTGACTCTCACGAGGCAAAGCCTAGAGTGGGTTGTGGCCCCACCCCTTCCGTCAGTCAAGAATGGTAATAAGCAGCTTATTACAGTTTGTGCACCTGCATACATGATATGACATGGCGTTTACATGTGTTTGTTAAAAAAAAAAAACGGTGTTAAGTACATCCAGGATACTAGGTGTTCAATTTGTGAGATGAGGTAAAATCACATTGAAGAAACCTCCTGTCTTTCAACAAAGGCATTTCCCCGTGCAAAGTCACTGTAATATGCAAACAGTGAGGCAGTAAACAGTGTTTGGCATGGTATAAAAATGTAATATATAGATGTATACAGAGAGGGAGTCGGCAGTGTTTCTATCTATCTATCTATCTATCTGTGTGTATATATATATATATATATATATATATATATATATATATATATATATATATATATATATATATATAAATAATACACACAGGCATAGCTAAAGACAGAGGTCTTCAGACTCTTCGAGTCTGCCCATTTGCCTGTCTGCTACCACACTGCATACTTCAAGCCTGTCTTTGATCTTGTTCTATGATTAGTTTTTATTCCCGTTTAGTCTTGCCCTACGATTATTTAATTTGCATGAATGTAGGGTAGCGTGGATAAATAGCAATACCAAAGAGTTATCACTTTCAGTGAAAGGGCACATCTTATGTTTAACTAAATCTAACCACGAAACAGCTTCATAATCTACACGAGTCCTCAGACCTAAATATGCAAATCTTTTTTTTAATTGCTTTGTTTCGTATAGCTGTTATTGTAGTCAGTTAACAGGCATGCATGCCTTCTGTGTGTGTGTGTAAAAGAATTACAAAAAGTATTATTCTTAAAGGCTGTTACTAATCCTGCTGCCTTTAATCTTTGTCTGTGACCCTTTGAAAGCCTTTACATTGTATGATCTTGACAAACTAGTCTTAATGAAAAGTTTTAATATTTGTTGTTTTAAATCGTATGTACCTCTATAACTGCTTTTAAGCCTAGTAAAGTTATTTAACTGACTGACAAACTAGTCCACTGAAAGATATCACAACCAACAGTATTTTCGTTGTAAATTATAGCAAGGACTTTAAACTTAACTCTCTTGGGCTTGCATAGTCAACTTTAGAATTGTTGGCTGTGTGGATTGACTAGAGGTACTATAAGTGCCATACCAACTGCTTATCTTTGTATTAACTGGAGTCTCCTAAAATGTTTCCTCTTAATTGGCGTAAACAAGACCGTAACCAAAAGACTCCAACGAGCACAGAATGCGGTACTCTTTTCGGCCTACCAAAGCATTACCATGCTTCAAATCGTCGCCGGCTCCACTGGCTGCCGATAGAACAGAGAGTCCAGTTTAAGACTTTCTGCACCACACATAAGATCCTGCATGGCCAAGGCCCCCAAATTCTGCAAGGGCTGTGCTCACTGTATGTTCCGACTCATGCCCTGCGCTCCACTGATCTGCATTTAGCCTGTACCCCCCGAGTGCGCAGGCTTAGAGCAGGGGGGCGCTCTTTCAAGGCCATGGCACCCGCCTTATGGAATTCTGCCCCTCTTGCTGCTCGGGGCACACAAGACCACTGGGCATTTAGGAAATTGATTAAAACCTGGCTTTTTTCTAACCTCTAGTTAACTCCTTCCTGATAGCCACTTGTCTGCTTAGCTCTGGGACGCCCCGCTGCTGGGGCAGCCATGCACTTTATAAATACGCATAACCTAACATAACTAATATACAGTGAGTATTAGTAATTAATCTTCAGTCCTACAGTGACTTTAGCCATGGTTTAATTAGTAGAGTATGGGAAGAATAGTTACATATCAGTTTCTATTTATTCTTCCACCCTCATCTCGATATCAGTGTATCCAAATACATTTGTAACCTTTCAAGCAATTCAAATACCGGTGTCATCAATAATACGCTGGTTGTCTGACATAAACTATTTAGCAGTTCACTTTAATAGATATACAAGCGAAAGCTAAGTTGTTTTGATGTTTAAACTCAACCTAGCCATCCCCATCAAGTGCACAATGATTGATATATGGCTATTAGGGAAACAGGCATGTCATTATTTTATTAAAGGGAGCCCGCACTAAGCTTGTGCAAAGGTGTGAAACATATGCTTTAAGTAGGCAAAAAGCAGATGTGCATGAGTTACCACAGGTTATTAATAATTATACACTGAAAGGATACCAGACCTCTAATAGTTGTGGGATTGTTTAGAAGTGGCTTGACACAATTGTTGACCTTAGATAGAAATGGTACTAAAAGCATTCAGAACTATTGAGAGAATATTGTGGCCCACCTTAAACTCGGCGCCTCCAAAACAGAAGTTCGCCCTTGTGGATCATGGCAAAATTATGACCTTACATCTGCATTGGCTCTTTAGAGGAGCCTGCCACCAACCACATTGACGGAAGTGAACTACCTCAGTATGATCATGGGTTCAAACCTATCACTCCAAGCTCAAGTTGACAAAGTGACCATAAGTGCTTTCTATACAGTGAGGATATTATAACATATCTTCCCTTACTTAGATCTTTTCCACAGGAAACCGGCATCAAGAGCTCCGGTGTTGTCATGTCATATTTTGATTATGCCAATGGGATCCACATGGGTATTTCTAGACATCTAATCTCTCAAACCACAAAGAATACAGAATGCTACAGTCTGATAAGTCCAAAAGCTGAGCAGAAAGGACTATTTTACCTCCATGCCTAAGGCTGTGTGCTGGTTACCATTTGTAAGAAGCATCTCCTTTATAGCCAGCTCTATTGCCCACCACTCGATGTCCATGATATCACCAGTCTTCCTACAATCACCAATCAATTAGTACAGTCTAGTGCTTAATTTGAAGAAAAAAAAATAAGTGCCAGGCTCTCGTCAGGAAGCCACCGCAGTTTGCACTACACATTGCCACTGTACTTTCACAACTACTAGCCATCACATTGCTACAAGTGTGACAACTCAGACTGTTCAAGGCCGCCAAAGCTTTAAAATTGGCTTGGTTGGCAGGTATTGTTATTAATGTATATTGAAATTACAATCAACTGTTTCTCTGCCCATCTTTAAATTGCACAAATAGCGCCACCATGTGGCAGCTGTCATGCATACAGGTTCTGGCAGCTAAGTGCCGGCAATTAAGTGCCGGTGCCAAGCACCGGAAACCACTGGCTCAAATTAAGCACTGGTACAGTCATAAGATACAGAATGGTACTACTACTGATCATTGACCCTTTTGAAAAACGTAAATTAGTTTGAGATGTTTCTTTCTACATGAACTGCATCACACTCTAGAACAGAATAATAATTATCAGATGCCAAGTAGAATTCAGACTTTGCTGCACCCAAAATCAGGACCTAATAGACTCTCAGACTACAAGTCATATTGATTTGTGTGCACAACCTGTAAAACTATCTCCTGCATTCTTTTTCTCACAACAATTCATACATAAAAGGCTGTGACAAGTCCAAGCCACACTCATGATATCAAAATACCTTACCTGTAGGTCACACCTCAGCCAACACTCTATTAACAGTGTGCAACTAGCAAAGTAGTTACTTGATTGCCCTAAAAAAAACTTTAGGGCCTCACACAGTGTATTGAAGCTCTATACAAATGCTCCAATGCTACACCGTATAATACGTCCGGACTGATAATTTGTTGGTCTATTAGTCCTGTCTAATATAAAAGGGGTTGATTTGGTACACCTACCTGGTCTAATCATTGCCTGTGGGTCTTTATAAAGAAGTAGCTCCATGGTACCCTCCCTGATAAATATTTGGGGCAAAAAAGCCCTGTTAGAAATAACTTTATGGGCCAGAGAAGGAGGTTGCGTTGAGGATTTGCCTAGAGATTATTCTTGTCAGAAAGAGTGTTCAACTAACTCTTTGGGGTTAGGTCTTCTGTCGCCTCTGTTCCTCAAGGATAGTGAAAGACCCGGCCTGCAGTCATCAGTCTCCTAAATCATACTGTATTCATTATTAAACATAGGGCAAAGCTGCTAAAATTAGTATAAACACATCTGAAATTTCAATCAGTACTTCTAAATCTGATTTTAATTATCCCATTCAGTTCTACAGTTAGCATATGTTTAAATGTTTATAGAATGGGTGAAAGAATAAGCGCTTGATATCACCTCTAGAGTGGAGGGAGACTCTCAGATGAACCGAGTGGAGGGAGACTCGCAGGTGAACCTGAGAGAGAGAGAGAGATCTGCTTCCCCAGCTTCAAAGGCTTTTTTGGCAAATAAGGGAGAGGGCATGCAATGTTATCTTTTTCAGTTCACACCCCCTTGGTCCACTGTATGTCAATACTCTTTGTGAGGCCCCTGCCTCTTCTCAAACTAGGTAAAAATGCTGGTTGACTGACCAGAGGTAGGTTCCACCGATCAAGCTCCAATCCTGCAAAAGAAGCATTTGCGATTCATAAGTTTGAAACATGTGCCTGGGATTTCCACTAGAAGAACTCATCTGAGTGTTTTAAGTACATGTTGGAGCCTTGGTCTGCAAATGGGACCTGCATTCTACTGTGGAGTTAGACCTATGAGCCAAACACTGCTCCCAGGAACAGTGGAAACACACTGCTAACTGTAAGTTTGCCGACAAGTACTGTGAGGATGTTGGGAATACAGCTATCCAGAAGAACGAGAATTAAAACATGTTAATAAAATCACAATTTCCTGTCAAATTGTTCAATCTGTGCAGGTCTCCAAGGAAGACATGGGGACATTTTCCCATCATCTGCTGAATCCACTTCATACTGTGCCTGCCGATAGATACCTTCCCTCAACTTCCCTCAATCGGAACATTTTCACCATAGCATTGACTTGTTCACCATGCCTTCAAATCATATGTATTAAAGCTTGACATTAACTCACTGGGTTCAACCTTCTTCATCAACCTGTTGGACTGATTTGACCTCCCATAAGGTTTCAAAGTCAGAAGGTTAAATCCTTCACCAGCCTAAACCCCATAATGAATCTATCATTTTTGAGGATATTCTTCTTTTTGCTTTGACTTTGAGTTGAAGGTGACCATCTTGATATCAAACTTGCTAATGGTAAAATACCTAAGCAACATTTAATTAAAAAAGTTGTTTGTTAAAGGTGAATTCATCTGATCCAGGTATTACTCTCTCCTCACCAACTGTTCATAAATAATATATGATGGGCCTTGAGAGAAAGTACACATAGCTTATACATAATCTATGAACATTGTCTCCCACAGATTGCTTTTGATGGTTGCAATACTTTCTTGGTTTATACCACATGTATCAGCCCAAAAGTCCTTAGGCCCAGCATGCAAAAAGGTTGTGCATATGTGTGTGTATAGATGCTTTATGACACCTCCAGGTCATAAAAGATCGTCCAAAGCCTGATGAGAAAGGGAGATCTTAAGATTTGGTCGGGTTCGTGCCTAGTTTTGCCCAAAGCAAAAGGTGCTTAATAGATGCTCTATTCAAAATGTTCCTCACACCCATCTGCATGTCCTCTACAAGCATGGGAGGTGATGGAGAAGATTGCTGATCTGCTTGACTAAAACATTTGGGGTAACAGCAGAAAACGCCGGTTCGAACAGCCCCATAACTCTGCACCATACCTACCCCGTCTTTGCTCTGAAAAATTCCAAAGGGGCAGATAGAGGTCACTTCGGTATTCAACAAAATCTGGCTACTTTTTAGAACTTGAGCATCGGCAATGAAATAGTATGAATGATTTCTTGGATACCTAATTCCTCCCTGCAATAAGAATTTTAAATTTCTTGACATTTGTGTCATGGTTTTTATTTTCACGTTAGAATTCAAATATAAGTTACTTGTAAACCTGCATTAGTAGGAAACACACAGTACACTGATCCCTGTCTGAAGGTTAGTTGTATTATCTGTTATTGTTTTGAATGCTTTTTTATAAAAAAGAAACAAGAGGAACTACAGGCAAATCTCATCATCAGAATTCTGCTGTGCATTAATTATAGGCTGTCTTTGGAACTTTCACTGGTAGGCTTTGGTTTTTGGAACTTTGGTAGAGTATGTGGGGGTAATGTTTTGCCCAACACAACAGTTTACAAGCCCTTAGCTGCCGAGGCTTTCCCCTCCCCTACTTCTCACAGTGCTGAGCCATTTTATGTTGTTTGTGGCACATCGACCTTAAGCCTTCATAACTTTGTATTCACAAAATGTACCTTAGGCCATGCATACGTTCTGTTTTCCTAACATGTTGGGGATCCTAAAGGTGCCCAAGGTTTGTTAAGTCCCCTGAAGGGAACTAAGAAAATAATCAAAATATAGCAACACTTTTTGGGGGACGCGGGGGAAAAATGGGGAAAAAGTGCTGCGAGAGGAAACTTATTTATTTTTAAATGGCATCAACAAAAGGTTTGCTGCTCTAAGATTCCCATCTTGCGAGCTTTCAGGAACAAGCAGAGTTTTAAAATAAATACCACAGTTTTTGCTTTTTGCTAAGTGGAAGTTGATGTTTTCTATTGTTTGTGCCACTTACCTTTTTGCTGATTGTGGTGACAACAGGTGAGAAACACAAGGGTTGACACAGGAAGCTATACAGTTCTGAAAAGTCGACAACATTTTGAATTGAACAAGAGGTTATTTGTGTAGATCGATCCTAGTATTATGAGTTTCTAAACAAGCAAATACCACCAGGAAATCTGCAAAAATGTTTTGTATAAGGCTCCATCTTAATAAATGACTTGGACATTGAAAATCATTTCTGTGCATTGTGTCCCACTGCTGTTTTTGGTGGGGTTAGCACTATGGTGAATTGCTTATTTGCAGAACGAGTTTAAGGCCCCTGACTGGCAGCACTAAAGACCTGATGTACGGTTGCAAAGCTGCCAGTGCTTTTTGCGCACCACCCTCTTTGTGAACCCATCTTCATGTTGTGCTGTGACTGATCAACTAATTAGTATTGGCACAAAATAACAATTCTTGAATAGCCACAAAAACTCCTTCCTCATTAATTACTATTATGCGGGAGTCGTTTTGCAGTTCCTTTCGAATGGCTGCAATACAAGGAAAGACGCCTGCAAAGTACTGTGTACCTTCATCCCTATATTCGCTGTGACTGAATACCAACATTTTGTTTTAAGCGGCCCCTGCCGTTTTAAAGGAACAAGGGCCGTTTGCACAAATAAATGTTTCCATTCAGAGAATAGCATTGGAGGGGATGCTGCAACCCCCTAAACTGCTCTATGCTCCAGGGCACAAGTCCTAAAAAAAGAAGTGGGGGGACGTTCCAAGTTAGGTGGTGTCACCGGAAGTGACGTCACGAAAGGTGGCTTGCACCATCAGACTCCCCTCGCTCACCCCTTAGATGCGATTGCATCAGAGAAGCCAGCGCGTGAGCAGCGTTCTGAATGAGCTCTGATCTCGCCCCAGAGAGGCCAAAGAGTGAATGTGTGGCTCCATTTGCTCCAGTTATCGAGCTCTCAAGTTTTCCACTGTCATGTGGGCGATTTCAGCCAGTCCTGGTTTTACAACTCTCCTTGCTTTGCGTTATGCATAATATTATAATAGTAATAATGCAGGTAAAATTCCAATCGCACGGATCTCTCGAGTCACTGGGTAAAGGGAGATCGACGGGGCGGCCGTGCGGGCAAGTAACGCCATAATTGAAAGTCCAGCTTTTGGGCAGGGGGGACGGCGTCCACCCAGTAAAAACCCGGTAAAATAAGTGGGGGGACGCCGTCCACCCGCGTGGTACCCCGACTCGAGCCCTGCTATGCTCCCTCCATGCCAAAGCTGTCCCTCATGGACAGATATCACTTTGGAAATGCCTTACTATCTCTTTTTGGGAGTCTGTAACAGATCAGTGGTTTGTGACTGCAGTTCATGCTTAGCAAGTTGCAAAGGAGCGGGGACACAAATTACATTCTCCCGTTTCTTTGCTATTCGTTGTTGTTCGCAGTCTGCAGATCAGAAGTTTTCCGAATCGCAAAGACAATATAGTACATTACAACCTGCATTTTTGCAATGTTGCTGGAGCGCCATTGATTGCAAATCTCATGCTTTGCGACTATAAGCTTGCTTTGTGCATACGGCTAGGAAGTTTGAGAAAAAAGGCTTAATTGCGAAAGGATATGTTGAGTTTTTGGTTGAATGAGATGGGGAAGTTATAATCTGGGTCGCAGCAAATGCATACGTACATCCCCGAACATTGTGCCTGATGTTTCTGTAATTTGCATCCTTTTCAACAGGGCTGATTGACGTAGGAGACACATGGCAGTGTCCTGATATTTTAAGTCCAGCAGAGTCTTTTGAACTTGAATGCAAAGCACTGCTGACCGGCCTAGAACAAAAGTACTTGACTGAAGTATTTAATCCAAGATGGCTGCTGGAACCAGTTCCTGCCAAGGGGGCAAAAGATGTATGGCAGGTGAACATTCCTGATGAACTCATCCCATCATCGCACTAGAACTGTTTATGCAGTTGATCTCAGACTAATGTATCCTTTTTAAACACATACATGTATTTATAATTTAATTCAACATCAGTTGGCAGCCTAATGCTTTAAAATTCAAGAATAACGTTTCTGTAAATGGGCTTACAGTTTTGCAATCAAATAGGTTCACATTTAAGTTAGAAAAGTGTACATTGTCAAATATATAAAAATAGCTGCATGAAGAATAGGAATTTAAAAGGCTCGTTCATAATTGTTATAATCACTCAGTCTCTCAGTGTTTTAATCGGTAATATGTAGTGGCAGCTTCTATTAGGATTGCCTTTTTGCGCTGTTGATCACTATTAATTAGTTGTATTTGAATAAATGAACCTTTTCTGAATATAAGTAATAAACTTGTCACAACTAAATAATTTATTTCATTTTGTGGGTTTTCTTAATCACGTTCCCAGCTTGCTTTGGGGTTGTCCACATTGTAAAATAAGAATATTAGTATACAAAGATGTCTGTGATGCTGCCATACCTTCCCAAATCTTCCTTCCCGCATGCACACCGTGTGCATGCCTCCACGTCAGGGAGTGATCATACAGAACCCAGTGGTAAGAAGTGGTTCCAGGGCCATGGAAAGAACAAGACCTCGTGTGATCATGAAAGCGAGTCTTAGTCTTATCACACCGAGCCTCCCCTACATTCTCCCCATATCTCATGTTCAACATATTGAAAGGATTACTAGACAGAGTTGAAGTTGAGAATTCGTGATAGTGCATGAGCTCTCGAGGCATCGGTCACAAAGGTGCAAGTACAGAAGAAAAAAGACTCGTAATTCTAGCATCCATTTCCTCGCATGCAGAAGTCTCACTTTGTGCGTGATACTGGAAATGTGCTCCCTTTGCATCTTCATACTCTTTCATTCCCTTGGCTTCTGCTAAACGGCATGAAATGGAACTGTTACTCTTGTCCTTTTTAGCACTTTCTCTTATTCGGTGCATTTGTTAAGGGTTATATGTAGGCAGAGTTTTTTCTTCAGTGATTCAGCTCCTCAGCCAGTTCATACAACATAGGATGGTTCAGCAAGTGTGGGCCAGTAGGAGTGAGATCTATGTATCCCGCCCTCCACAGGCCTGTGTCCATTCCCTCAAACATTTGCATCGTTTTTCATTGTGTCATCTAGGTTCACAAATTGTGGGACCATCTCTCTGGGATCCAGTGCATGAGGGAGATGTCTAAACTGTATTTTACGTACAAGTTATTTTCCTTCTCTTTACAGATGTTAGAGACCTGTTTCTGGTAGTGGTACCTAGTTCAGCCATGACATTTGGTAGCCACCCACACAACACTTTAATAATTTCTCCAGCCAACAAATTCCTAATAACTCTTTGAGAGGGCAAAGTATTCCCCATTCTGGAGTATTCAGAACGTGGTACTGATGAAAGTCAGCCCACGGGTACAGGCTCAAGATTCTTACAGCGGGAAGATGTGATCTGACTGCTCGCCTCACTCCTAGAGATGTCATGTGCTAGAGAGCACGGACTTTATAGGAAAGCCCTACTCGCTATGCAAATCCTGGTCATCTACAGTGAATCCAACCACAAAGATGCCTTCAGGTAATCTTCCTGCTACCCATTGCTCCCCCCTCGCTGTATCTTATTGGTGCTCATTGTGGTTCTGTTCTGCCTAGACAAATGTTGATTTTAGAACTATGGAAATCAGTTCATCATTCTTACCTTTCACCTTATTTAGAAACTTCTATTTATTAATAATTTTATAATTATGGCTCTCGTGCATCTAACATAGCTTACTCTTCTCTGTGTTTTTCACCAAAGAGAGATTTGATAATGTCCTTTATAAGTATATCAACACTGCTCAGTTTGTTTAACCATCCTAGGGGCCACGAGAATAGTCAGTCACAAGTTAGATCCATGACAGGTTATATTCATGACCCGCAACTCGTAGGCGATTCACAAAATATTTGTAATTCTGCAGCCACAGGTTTTTCACCCTTGCATGAGTGCAAATATTGAAATATGAAGAGCTCACAAACCTTTCCAAGGGTACTCCTGGAAATCTGCAGCAGTCACAGGTTTCCAGACTTACTCCTGGAAACAGTTTTTGTATCTCTAATGATGCCTACACAAAGGACTTTCAGCGCGTGTAATTAAATACAGTAGCACATGTGAAATGCATCTATATGAGTGTAGCTGCACTTTAACTTATATTTTTATCCACAGAAAAAATGTTTGACCTCTTTAGACACCACTTCATTACACCACCACCAATTTTGATGGAGCGTCAATGGCACCCTGAACATGGATTTTCTCTTGCCGTTGACAGAAGTTAATCTGCAAATTAATACAGTGTCAGAATGGGCCGTGGACGAGTTTGTTAATACCCACAAACTTTAAAATTTGTGGGTGTTTCCCAATTTTCGAGGGAATCCCCACTCTGAAAAACCCTTTTTCCTTCCCTGCTTGGTGATTTACACGTGCGTAATACCACTCATACTGGTGTAATATAAGTGGAACTACACTTGTAAATAGCTAGCTTTCCTAAATCGAGCCATTTTCATATGTTAGTTGAACTTGCACGTGTAAATGTCGATTTGCAAGTGCACATTCACCTGCAAATAACTCGCTTTCATAAATCGAGCCATTTTAACGTTAGTTGAACTTGCACGTGTAAATCTCGGTGTGAATTCTGCCCTTTTTAGGTCGAGCCTAGTGGCAGCACGCATGCGCCGCTCGCTCTGCAAGACTGCTGTAGTAGAGTATGGGAGAGAAGCTGCGCCCACTCTCCGC
This sequence comes from Calotriton arnoldi, assembly GCA_963921515.1. Taxonomy (NCBI): domain Eukaryota; kingdom Metazoa; phylum Chordata; class Amphibia; order Caudata; family Salamandridae; genus Calotriton; species Calotriton arnoldi. Next base: position 781,635 of record CAWUFW010006008.1, read on the forward strand.
CCATATTTTCCATTGGCTTGTGTCATTGTCTTTCGTAAATGCTGCCTTCGGATTCGTTAATAGGCTGGTTAGTCCCTCCTTAGTGCGGCCTTTTCTTCATTTGTAACCTCCCATGGCTACTGGCCCCTTTACTTTGGTTGTTACACAGGACCTGTTATTTAGTCTGTAAGCACTATTTACTTTATTGAGTTTCTGTTACTGCAGGCCGGACATGCGCTGCTTCAGCTGAAACCGCTTGTGTTTTTTAAGCAGCATGGCCGCCCCCGTAACATGGGCGCCCGCTTTCAATCACTTTAACCCGGCATTATCTCGTGTCTGTTTCAACTGCCCAAGTGAAATGGATTTTGAAATGATTAGCGAATTAAGTCATGTGAATTCCAGGTAGCACATAATCCTGTGCTAATGGGCTGAAGCTGACAACAGCACATCTGTGTTACATGTCATCTGTACTAAAGCCACCTGACGGGTTGTTTTCAAAAGCCTGTTTTATTAACAACACCACCAATGCCACCACCACCACCAATACCTCCACCACCACCAATGCCACCACCACCACCAATGCCACCACCACCAATACCACCACCACCAATACAACCACCACCACCACCACCAATACCAAAACCAATACCACCGCCAATACCAATATCAGTACTTAATTTCACCACCACCAGTATCATCAATACTACCACCACCACCACCACCAATACCACCACCAATACCCCCACTACCAATACCACCCCTAATGCCACCACCACCAATACAATCGCCACCAATACCACCACCACCAATAACAATACCACCGCCAATACCACCACCACCGCCAATACCACCGCCAATACCACCACTACCAATACCACCACCACCACCAATTCCACCACCACCAATTCCACCACCACCAATACCACCACCACCAATTCCACCAATACCCATACCACCACCACCAATACCCATACCACCACCACCACCAATACTACCACCACCACCAATACCACCTATACCAATACCACCACCAATACCACCTAAACCAATACCACCCCCACCAATACCACAATCAATACCATCACCACCAATACCACCAGAGCCATCACAAATACCACCACCACCGATACCACCACTAATTCCACCACCACCACCAATACCACCACCAATACCACCACCAATACCATCACCACCACCAATACCACCGCCACCAATACCACCACCACCACCAATACCGCCACCAATACCACCAGCACCAATACCTATACCACCACCTCAGCGACTCTTGCTCACTAGTATTAGCAGGGACACTCTACGAGGCTGGAGCTGCATCCGAGACCATCCCTCCCTCCCTCCATGCCTGCCATAAAGCACAGTTTGCCCTGCACCAGGAGGTGAAGCCAGGGCCCTACTACAGCTGGAGTGTTTTTTATTAGGCCAAAGATAGCAGTGACATTACGCAATGCCACACTGCACACTCAAATCACAGAGAGGGCAGGAAATAGCCCCCTCCCGCTCTTCCTCCTGAGCCCTGACAGTGTAATCGCAGAGCGAAAGGTGTTGGAGCACTTTGTTAGTGATTATAGCTCGGATCATATGTAACTCTCACTTCACACTTTGTGTCTGTGTAATTTACAACATTTGCCTATCTTCCTCACAGCACTATTTATCACTACTTTGAAGATGTCACAGGCCGGTTTATTCCTCTGATACTTACAATCTAACAAGCGGTCGAGAAGGCCCTTTATTGCAATGCAATATGTCTTGCATTTGCGAGAGTTTAAGCTATTAGTATTGTAAATGACAATGCCTTTTATTTATGTTTTAAAACCCAAAACATAAATAAAAGGTTTTGTCATTTACAATGCCAATAGCTCAAACTTGCGTGAATGCGAGACCTATTGCATTGCAAATGCTTGTTTTATTAGTATACCTGCCACTTGTAGTGCCAGATTACTCACAGTTGCCTTCACTGTACTCTTCAGAGTATTCGCCTTCTATGTCAGCTCAAACACCTTGCCAGAAATATCAACCCATATTGCAGTCAGTTCTTCCCACCGTTCCCAATATTTCCGTAGTTGAAACACTTTCTATCAATCCATTTTTTATTCCCTTAGCTTTTGCCATAGTAATACAGAGCTCTAAAAATTCATATGGCCTTTAACAAAAACATATTAAATACATCCCATTATATAAAAAATGTAAAATAATGCACATCAACAATCTTTACCAAAAAACAGATTGCATTTGGGGCAAAAACATCCCAAGCATTAAAAATATAGGGAGAGTTTTACCAAACGGCAATGTGATGTATAGACCAAATAGATTGCACTTCAGTGTTGCTAGATAAGTCTGTGATTACAAATTACACATTTGAATCAGCATTATTTTCCGGCTGCCTAAACTTAGTTTCCTGTAGGTTAATTCCATATATGCAGCCCTGATATAAGATGCCAAAGTCTTGTGTTCGACTTGGGGGGGGGAGGGGGGGGGTGTACTCTGATATCACAATATGAGCTTTTCTTTGTATCTAGTAACTCCTATCTTCTTGAACATCTACATTGTGGGAAGGCAATGTGCGAAAGATTCTAGGTATTATTTTTTCTACAATCATACGCATCTTCTGATTTGAAATGTCTTAGCTAGATGTAAATCATGTGTTCTCTGCTTCCATCTAGGTTTTTGTTCACCATATTACGGGCTGTCTTTCTTCTCTGTCTACATTTTACTTTCATTCCTGTGATGCAAGTCTCATGAGCATATCTCCTGAAAATCTACAATACAAAGAAACACAAACTCCACCTTAGTTTCATGTTCCACCACTGAGTTTGGACGCAAAGAGACTGAACAAAGGCATCGAAGGGAGATTTACCACACAAATGATACTGGGGAGCATTTTGATGCACCAGCCAGTGATCACTTTGATGTAGTTGTATGGGGTAGACTAGAAGCGGAAGACTATGGGAAATACACGTTTAAATTTGGTCCTTTGTGTAACACCTGGTTCCTTTGGGCTACATACGGTTGATACTACTGTTTGCTGAAGGATCACAGCAAGAGTCTCGTATTTACGGCTCTTTGGTGAAAGAAAACAATAAAGAAGTGATAGATGTTGGGCACACTCCATTCATATATCTAGTGTCCCAAGTGGGCTGACAGGGAAGAATTCGCAGAATGCTCCGAAATGGAGCGGGCTGGGGAAGGTATAAGCCCTCGTCGATTATTGATCTAGAAAAAAATGAATGTACCCCACCTCCGTCCAAGGCTGAGGATTACTGTTTGGACACTATAGACCTGTTTTGCCCATACCCAACATTACGAATAAGCAGAGCCTCTGGTATGCGGCGGGGAAGACCAAATTATGTGGTAGGGTTGACTAAATTGTGCAGTAAGGAAATACAAATTATGCACTGTAAGGCAGCACATTTTGTTGAAGTATTACTTGATTATTCTGTCATTTTGCTCATGCTAACGCTAGGTGGACAAAGGTTTCAGTGCTTAATTGCAAGTGGGGCACACCAGCACTTATTTTTCCTCATCGGACTTTGAACCAGAGCAAGAGAGTGAAAAATACACAAGGGGAAAAGGAGAAAGAGGAAGTTGGAAAAACCAAGGTAAAGAGAGAAAGCAGGGCTGAAAAAGAACCTGCACAAGCCTTGTGGTGGATTAAAGGGGCATTAGATGGGATCGTCTACAAGGCTTTTATATTCAGCAGGCTGACATTGAGCAGCCTCACCCTCTAGCTTTGAGCAAAAGTTTGGGTCTCAGCACTTATTCTATTACAGATTAAGCACTGCAAGGTTTCATCTCCATAGTATCAATGAAATATCGAAGTACAGCAATTAGCAACTGAAAAGTGATTAGTTAACTTTTGCAATGGACCTGCCACTGTGTGGCGACCCATGTGGCAGCGTTTTAGTAACTTTTGATCCATTTGAGCTTTTTGTTAAAATCTGCAAACTAACGCAGAAGATGATGGGTTCTCTGACATAATTATGTAGAAAATGCTGTGGCACAGAATCACATATTTACAGTGGCCCTGTTCATAGGTTACACACCACATGGGACATCTACACTTACTACTGGATCTGAAGCTATGACCCAAAACCTGGTCAACCTCAAGTGGAGAAGTGACTTCAGGAGGTGGAACAACACTTGAAAAAGGTGATTGATACTTGGAGAAGAACCGATCTCAAAAGTCTAGCATGATAATTGACCTTGAAAGGCAGATCATAGTGAAGAAAAACTACAACCTTAAAAAGAATGTCAAATCGGTTTGATAATGACATAGGGATGTGTCGGTCAAAAAAGGAGGCGCCCTGTAAATTGACCTCAGACAGAGGACACGGAACAGGATAAGAACTCAGAAAATCCTAACAGATTTGTTTGTCTTTGCGAACAAAGAGGGCAGTCTGTAAACACTGTCTCACCAGAAGGCAAAATATGATGTCTCTGTTGGACAGAAAAGCATTATTTGTGACCCAGAAACAGGTAAATTGTTACCTAGTTTTACTGCAAATCCCTCTGTCTATGGATCCACCACGGAAAAAGAGGAAAGTAAACTTTGAAGAGGTAATTTTGGAGGCAGTTTGTAAATTTCCTGTTCCTAGATAGGCTTCCTACTTTAAAGAAATCAGTCTGAACATGAGAGTCGGAGTGATGCATGGCACAAGTCCAAGGTGCACTGTGATGATTAAGTTTTAGACAGATAATCAGATAAGGTTAAACAATGCTAGATGAGATATCCTTCTACAAAGCCATGATCAAGAAGGCAGCTTTTCGGCTTAGGGTAACAATAGAAGCATTAGGAAGATTTCCTCATTTAAACTGTCTCAAACAAAGAAAACAAACCAGTACCTTCTTAAGCTAAAAACCATTCTCAAATAATCGGTGGAAAATTTCAAGGACTCAGCAAAAATGAAGGCTATTATGCTTTGAATACAGAAGAAATTAAAGGCTGCTCCCAAGTACCTCCTATAGATGTGAAACCATGTTCTAACAGACTCCATCGGATGGGTCCCTATTACGCAAGAGAGAGCCTGAATTGGCAAATATATTGATGGTATCTCTGGGATGGGCCATTAGTAGACTAAGCTAAGAAAGGTACTATAATGCTCATAGTTTATCAAACATGAGCCACCATTACGACTGGAGAAGCAAAAATTGTGTCTGAATGCCCACGATATGTGATTGATGGCCCATTACATTATTATTTAAAGGAGAGCCAGAATGTCACCATGAAAGCCCACAATATGTCAAAGGTGGACCATAGTATACTCTGTTTATCATTGCCAAGAATCAATCAATCAATCAGGGTTGGTAAAGCGCACTACTCACCCGTTAGGTGCTGGGGGGTGGGAGGGGTGTATGCAGCTCCGTTAAGGGTCATTCGAAGAGCCAGGTCTTAAGGTCCTTCCTGAACTGGTGCAGTGTCGGCCTTCGCCGGAGGTGGAGGTCATTCCAGGTCTTGGCTGCGAGGTAGGAGAATGACCTTCCACTCGCTCTGTTCCTCTAGAAGCATGGGATGGTGGCTAGGGCGAGGTCGGCTGAGCGGAGGTTTCTCTTGGGGGTATGGAAGGAGAGGCGGTTGTTTAGGTATTGTGATCCGATATTTTTGGAGGGCCTTGTAGGCGTTTGTGAGCATCTTGAAAGTTATTCTTCTTTCGATGACCAGTGGAGGTTGCAGAGGTGTTGGGTGATGTGGTTGCACCGTGGGATATCCAGACGGTCAGGAGTTTGCAGAGGAATTTTTTGTTGATTCCGGCTTAGAGGGCATTGCCGTAGTCGAGTCTGCTGGTGATGAGGGTGTGAGTGACCGTTTTCCTGGAGCCGGGGGTATCCATTTGAATGTTTTGCATAGTATGTGGAGGTTGTTGAGGCATGCGGAGGAGTGGGCGTTAATCTGGCGATTCTTAGTGAGCGATGAGTCCAGTATGATTGGGAGGATCTGGAGGTGGGTGAAGGTGCGGCGGCAGTGTTGGCAGGAGATCGGGCCTTGGGTGTTGCTCGGCGTCGAGAGCTGGCAGTTGTTGTTGTGTCCGGGGTTGCGAGCGTGGAGGGTGCTGGGGTCGTAACAGCAGGGGTTTGGAGGACCAGGGTTCCCGGCGCTGGTCGCGGACGGGCTTGCCTTTGCCCGGTCTTTGACGCGCCAGCGGTGCACCCACTGCGCGCAGCCGCCATTAAGTAGGGGAAAGGGGGGAGGGCAATCAGCTGGGAGCGACACCCTGGGGGGATGGGCTGTGGGGGCAGCAGTGGCGGGGAGCGTGGGAAGACAGAGCGAAGCGAGGGAAAAGAGGCAAGAGAGAAAGAGGTAAAGAGAACAAGAGAGAGAGTGGCAAACTGGCAAACGAGAAAGAGAGGCAGAAGAGAAAAAAGGAAAAAGAGAAGACCGAGGACACAGAACAGAGCGGAATAGCAGAACAGCAGGGTGCTCTTCCACTAGACCACCAGGGATGAGGCACAGGCAGGAGCCTGCGGGTGGAGGAGGGCCTCAAACACCTACCTGGCGAGGAGTTCGGGCTCAAGGGCAGACCCTTACAGGTGGAGCTGTGTGGGGGGAGAGCAGTGACACTGACCTGGAAGGTCAGAGGTCTTGCTCTACTTGCTGCGCAGCGGCTGCCATTAAGTAGGGGTTGGGGGGAGGGAGATCAGCTGGGAGGCGGGAGCAACACGCTGGGGGGGCACGGGGCAGTAGCGGCGGGGAGCGTGGGAAGAGGGAGCGAAGTGAGGGAAAAGAGGCAAAAGAGAAAAAAGAGAGAAAGTGGCAAAAGAGAACGAGAGAAAGAGTGGCAAAGAGGTAAAAGAGAAAAATAGAGAGTGGCAAAAGAATGCCCACTATATGTCAAGGAGGGCAACAGTATTTCTGATAAGGCAACTCTTATGCCATGGATAGTGAGAATTTTGCCAACATTTGCCGTTGAATATGTAGAATGGGTCCCTACCATGCAAGAGATAGTCTGAACGTTGTGAAGTATACCCACTGTATCTTAAGGATTGGCCACTATTAAGCCTGGGTTGGTCAGAATGTCACCCAGAATGTCCATATTATGTAAAGGGTTTGTCACTATTATGCGAGGGATAACCAGCATTTCTGTGTGTGTGTCCATACTATGCCATAGATAGGTTGCCCATTACGTGAGGGATAACCGGAATGTCACCATAATGCCCCTAATAAATGGCCACATTATTCCGAGGATAGCCATGACGTGCCATTAATCACCACTAACTTTCCCCCAGCCAAAGATTTCCTCTCAGCCATATTCAGGCACACACCCAGTTTCACTCACATGCACTCAGTCATTCATGTGCACATATTCAGTCAGACATACATGACTCTTACCTGGATCCATTAATAGAGACGTTAAGGTGTCAGTGGAGAGGTGGATTATACTGCTGCGTTCATTGGCAGGCAGAGTTGCTGTAATAAAAAAGGTAATGCTGCCTACATTTCTGTACCTACTTACCAATATTGCCATACCCTTATGAAAATCAATCGTTGTCAATTTACAAACCATAATTTCGTGGCTTCTATGGGCACGGACGCAGGCTAGATTATGGTGAAATATTATGATGCTACCTTATGATAAAGGTGATTTTCCAGCCTCAGCTTTTAAAAGATACTATTACGATGTGCAGTCTGACTTTGTTGCAAATTGTTTTACCCCATATTTCCACATGCTACACTTAGTGATCAAAAAGGATCAAACTGAATGCGGTACACTAGAAATGATTGTAGCGGTGAAGCAGACCACACACTGATTCAGGCGGTAAGATGCACACATTGGGAGCTGGGCATGCCCAAATATACTTGCCAGCCTTGTTGTTGATAATTGACCTTCTGTTGCCCATGACGCAGGTTGCAGTGGTGATGAAGGCACTGAGCCATCAAGAGAAAGTGAGTCTTAGTCAAACCTTTGGGGGACAGCAGGTTCCTGGCAGTAGACAAGTTTAAGGTTCTCATATATTAGATATATTGACATACTTCAGACTCGGCACAGCTGTATGGGCCATTTATCCTACTGTGCGCATCAACGTACACACTTTCACAAAGCGTACTACTCAAAGACCCTTCGGGTTCTGTGACAACTTGTCTATTTTAACCAAACATTAATAAAACTTATTGAAAATAAACCATTTCATTTGATCATTTATTTATATGTGATGTATTCATAATCTTTACAACACTGTACATGAACCATAAGATCTTACATCACATCTTTCCACCATGTGTGTATATACATAATTCATAATGGCAAGAAAAGACATCCTTTGATATTTCTTGAGCTTTCCCAATGCATTTCAGGCTTCCCTTCTTCAGGGAACTGTGAAAATATTGTTACGTGGAACGTTTAACGTACACCTACAAGAACAAATTCAAAATGCGGAATGAATAAACCATAGTTACATACTGAAAACATCTAATATCCATTAATCTGCAAACATGGCCTACAGTGATGTGGTGTTTTATTAAAAAAACCATGTGTCAGGGCTACGTGTTGCCCCCATGCACTAACCGAGAAAGTGTGCCACATCCAGCTTATAATCTATTGTGCATATAATCTGACATGCATAGTGCCACATGTATCACCTGTCCTTCACCAATAAACCTCATGAACCATAGTGCTCATGGATACAATGCATACCTAGTTGGTCTCACGTTACTCCAATGAAAAAGGGAATACTCAAGTGATGCACTGTTCACGTTCTGCAAAAACCAGAAACACCCAATTAACCATCAGTTGCCCAAGCAACGGATAAAAGCCACAAAAGTACAATCTCTTACTTGCAACTACGTAGACCGGTGTTTTCGTGAGACGCTCAACATTTCTCTCACGTGTAATCTAACAAAAGAATACCAAACCAAATTTAAGATTACTCGATTATACACAAAAGAGGATACTATGTGTGAAATGCTCAAGTGCACACAAACTTACTGGTAAACGCAAGTGCTCCGTGAAATGTGTTCGTGGTCATCTGCCAATTCTCGTATCCCACCTGTTACTGCGTCCTATGTTAAGAACGTTGTGACGTATGACGTCTGCATGAATAAAAAAGTGAAAAAGGACTCGCGTGTGGGCCGATCCGCCCGTCAACTATATATGAAGAAAAAAGTGATTGAAAAAACTTTATGCATGATTCAGAAAGAATCGACATGACATATACTGCCTCCGCCCGTCAAAAATATAAAATGGAAAATATGTAATACAAAAGTTATTGAAAAGACTTTATGCAGGATTCAGAAGGAATCAGAATTTTATGGCATGACACGGAGGCTAACATTATGCAAATCTCCTTTATTGCGCAGCTCACAGCAGCAACAATTGAAGAGATCTAGAAATTCAAAACATTCCAACATAGTATATAGTCCTTCCACACGTAGTCTTCTCCCTTCTTTGTTGCTGCTACTCACAAGATAAGTACACTCATATTTTCTCTCTATGATGTGTGCCTGTTTCAGCATGTTTGATTGATTGACTGGGTGGTTAATTGGGTGGTTGCCCCCCCACACCCACCCACCAGTATTGATATACTGTGTATCTCTTTCACCGTTGTTGCTTATCGTTTTTTCTCTTACTGTGGGAGCTCTCTAACCCTAATCCAGAGCGCTCTCTTTCTCATCTGTTTCCTGAGTTGAGATCCACTTGTGTTTTGTATCTGAAGGCTTTTTGCCACGTCGGCGCTGCTAACATGTAATTGTACCCTTGACTGAAGCAGAGACTTCCTGTCTCCGCTTCGTAACATTTTCATTATTTGAGTTTGCATAATATAACACCGGAGTCGGACGGAGACTCTTTTGCCTCCATCCGACTCATTTTTCACCGCTTTCATCGGCCCCTTGAGGCCGAGGAAAGCACTCGTCACATGGGATCGGCATCTTTTAAAGACCGATCTCGTGCTGAACGGCGCATTCCTCACCTGCGTCGTCAAGCTTCCATGGCAACCCCACGGCCTGAGCTGGAGCTCAGGAGAGGCCGCGCGGGGTTGCCATAACAACTGGGGACGAACGAGTACTCCGTGAGCCGGGCAAGAGATCGGCTCACGGAGGACTCGCGTTCCTTCTTCTGTTAAATTGAAAGTTAAAGAAACCCAGAGGTGACTCACCCTTCCTAAACGGCAACGTGTTGAATCACACTCTGCTCCCAACGCCTGTTAACCCTCGAAGTCACAGGTTACCGGCTTAACTGTTAACTTTCGCCTAATAACATTTTTTAAAAAAGAAAGAAAGGGCAACAGGTCACACGGGCCACTGAAATAAAAGAAGGACTCACAATAACCCCAAAACAGCCTCAATTCAAGGAAAAGACCTTAGTATCTCCTGGCAACCATTTTGTTAAATCAGGTTGAGTTACTACAACTGTTAAAGAAGCCATTTTATGAATCTAAGCATTCTTACTTGTTTTGACAGTTGGAACCTCACTAACTCTTAGGACAACTGCCCTTACACCACCTGTTTACTGTCTCTGACCTTAATATTAATTATGTCATCTGAACCCTCAACCAGCTCCATGGAAGACAAATTGGAGGGTCTTATTAATAAAGCCCTAGATAGGGTAATAGGGTCACTTGATGACACCATTAACAAAAAACTGGAAGCCCTATCAAAAAAGGACTGGCCAACCACAGGACCTCACGAGGAGGCCACGGAGTCTGATAAAAGCCAAAGAAAGAGACCAACAACTGATAACCCTCCTAAAGGTGCCAAAAAAGCAAAAATCTCCAACCCTATGACTATGACTTCACGCTATGGCGGTGACAATGACAGTGCCTTGGTCACAATAGATGGGCCAGAGAAAGGCCCGCTACCATCCATCCCCATCGACAGTGACGATGGCCAGGAGGATGAGATTAACCTCTCCTACTCCTCTGACTTTGATTCTGAGGAAGAGGGCGAGATAAGAAACCTCTGGGGAGGCGTCCTGGGCGTCAGGGTCGAAAATGGGGATTATAGACACCTGTGGGAGTACATGTTTGATCCCCTCCTCATCAAACACCCCCTCTCCCCCAAGTGGGTCCCTTCCCAACATATAGGCGAATACCTTTCTTTCTGGCTCTGTAAGGAAATTCCAAAGGAGTTGAGATCTCGCCTCAGATCTGAATGCCCACGACCTTCCCTCCCTGACAAGGTGGCCTCAACCTCGGACCTAGACAACAAAGTAGTGGCGTTCATCGCCAAGAGCGGAAGAGACCCAAGAAAATTTCTTGACAAGGGTCTAAAGTCTTGCCAAGACAGACTCTTGGATATTACGGGCCCTCTAACCAAAATGTTCGAATGAGCCCAAAGAGCCTACCTTGAGAACACCCCTATAGACCCAAGAGAGCTGCGCCAGTGGGCGCAAAGGGCTATTTGCCTACTCGGCTACCCCAACACTGCACTCTCAAATGAGAGGAGAAAGAGTGTCCTTTTAAAAATCGACCCTAAGCTAATGGAACTAGCTAACAAGGAAGGGGGAGCATCCTCTCAAGGCCTTCTCTTTGGAGAGGAATTTATCAAAGAAATGGCGAAATATGTGGGAGTGTTTAACTCCACTCAGAAATCTCAAAAAGATATAAAGAGAGTTTTCCACTATTGGGTTTTTTGCAGGCCCGGGAGAACACTGGGTCGGTTCCCCGGCCGAGGCCAGATCTTGACAAGACCCTACATCAGAAGAGGAGGAAGACCCTCTCAAGTTGGATTTACAGGTCATTCATCCTTCTACCCTCAGAAGCAAAGATTCCGTGCCAGAGGCTTCAGGGGTGAACGGAGGCAAAGAGGCTTTTCAGCAGGTAAGTCTTATGAAAGACCTTTCAGATACCCCTATAAAGGTGGGAGGAAGACTAGCCCAATTTTGTGGGAACTGGAACCTGGTGAGCCAAGACCCTTGGGTACTGGATATGGTCAAAGGATACAAGATAGAGTTCATAGACTTACCAATACAAAAGAGATTACCCCGAGAGATATCGTTCTCACAACAGGATTCAGCCCTAGTGACAAAAGAGGTAAAAGACTTATACGCCAAAGGGGCAATTCGAGAGGGAAAGGAAATAGGTTTCGTCAGCAATGTGATTCTAGTAGAAACGAAAGACAAAGGGATGAGACCTGTTATAAATCTAAAAGATTTGAACAAATGGGTGGTTTACCGTCATTTCAAAATGGAGGGAATCCACCTTCTCAGGGATGTACTGAGGAAAGGAGATTGGTTAACTCGTCTAGATCTGAAAGACGCATACCTGTCATAAGGTTTCTGCACATACAGAGCTATGCACAGGATTATAGGACCTCGGAATATAGTGGTGAGCCAACCATATGCCTTAGCACCCAAAACCCCAACCCAACTAGCCTTAGCGTCCCATCAGCACCAATGTGCCAATGTTTAGACAACCCAGAACACGGTATCTCTCTCAGGACTCGCAGAGGCAAGAACACTCTTTCGTATCACTCGTACCTGTCCACAATGGGCGTAAGAAGAGTCACTGTATAGGTCAAAATGTTTATTCCAACTTACGTGCTCTAAGATACAGTACACGTGTCAGTGCTATTAGCATAATGCATAGAAATAACATAATCAGCATGGTTACAACTCCATAGAATACAAACGGGGAAAGCATCTCATAAAGCAGTGGATATATGTCTATCTAACATTACCACCCTCCCCGTGCTGGAAGCTAGTTTATTATAAAAATAGAAGACCTCTGGGCTTTGACTAGCGAACCCCCATACCTCAGTCTCTAGATGCAAAACTACATCAGCAGACAATCATAGCTCTTCTCTCTGGAAAGGTTCTCTCCATCTGTGTGCTAGTGTAGACTAACTACAATATTAAAAGCAGCTGTACATAGTGTTATGTCTAGGTGCTAGGGACTGGCCAAATCAGCAAGAACAAGAAGACGCTGTTATTCGACCTTGTACATGTTGTGCAGTCTGAGCCCAAAGCGAACAAGAGAAAAGGTGAGAGACAGAAAATGCAGACAGCACTAAAATAACTTGGCAAGAGCAGAGGTCGATAGAACGATGGCTCAGAGTAGCGTGTGCAAAGAAAAGCAGCATGGCAACCAGGCCTAAGACAACATATTAAGGGAGGCCAGGGGGCCACAAACCACAAGACATACCTGACTATCCCTATCTGGCCCCCACATCAGAAATTTCTGCATGTTCATGTGGGAGGGCAAACTCAGGCAGTTTTGCAGCCTCCCCTTCGGCCTCTCCTCAGCCCCCTGGTGTTTCACCAAGGTACTATGCCCAGTAGCCGGATGGCTAAGAGCCAAAGGAATAAGATTGGTTCTGTATCTAGATGACAAACTAATAATGGCTCAATCCAGAGAAGTAGCATCACAACAGACGGACCTCACAATAAAACTCTTAGAACACCTGGGATTTGTTATAAACACAAAAAAATTGTCCACCACCCCAAGCCAGGTCACTCAGTACCTGGGTTTTAAGATAAATACAGTTCAAGCAGAATTTAAATTATCTGGGGGAAAGCTAAGGAAACTTCGGAAGGAGTTAAGGAAAATACTAAGGAAACAGGGATTCCCATTAAGAACATTAGAAAGGGTGCTAGTCCTCTTGTCCTCAACGATCCAATCGATATATCTGGGCACCCTGTACTACTGGGCCCTTCAGAGACTCAAAGCCAGAGCTTTGAGATTGAATCAATCCTATTCACAGACAGTTTTCCTGGACTCGGACTCGAGGAAAGAGATAATCTGGTGGCTGAGGAATGCAGAGGCGTGGAACGGCAGAGCCATTTTTGGGGAAGAATCGGAGATAATAGAGTCAGACGCGGGCTTAGAGGGATGGGGTGCCACATGTGGCGACTCATCGACAGGGGGACGATGGACAGAACAAGAGAAGGAGTTACATATCAATTGCCTAGAACTACTGGCAGGCTCCTTTGCAATCCGCAGCTTTACCGAGGACTTAATGAAGTGTTCAGTCATGCTTCACATGGACAATGTATCTGCGGTCAGATACGTGAACAAGATGGGAGGCCCCCACTCCAAAGACTATCAGACCTAGCCAAGAACTTTTGGTCCTATTGCTTCAACAAAGGCATCTCAGTGATTGCTGAACATATCCCGGGTTTGAACAATGGGGTCGAAAGCCTGGTTCTCCAGGAATTTCAGAGATTACAGCAACTGGAGACTAGACAGGAAAATCTTTTTGACCATTCAGTCAATTTGGGGACCCTTTGGGATAGATCTCTTTGCAAGACAGAGTGAACAGTCAACTACCCAAATTTTTCAGCTGGAGGCCAGACCCTCAGGCCTTGGGGGTGGATGTATTCCTTCAGAATTGGCGAGGACTAACGCCTTATGCCTTCCCTCCTTTTGCCATGCTTCCACGACTTCTATTACAAGTTCGCAGGAACAGGGAGGTAACAGTAATAATAACACCCCTCTGGAAGTCCCAAGCATGGTTTCCAATCCTGATGGAAATGAGTATAGACCTACCTATCCTTATACCTACATTCGAAGAAGTAATCACAGGTCCTCAGGGAGAATGCCACCCCCTTGTACAGCAGGGCCTTCTGCCACTGATGGCCTGGAGGATTTCAGGAGACAGTGGCAGCTGCCAGGACCTTCAGAGAGCGCTTTCAGACTCATATCAGAGTCATGGGCGCCTGGCACAAGGAAAGCACATAGATTGGCTTGGCAGAAATGGGTTTGTTGGTGCCTTCGACGGAACTACTATCCTGTTTCGGCTGATCTAGTCCAGGTAATCAACTTCCTATCTGAGATTTTTGCATCCGGTCTGGCCTATCGGACTGTGAATGTCTACAAATCGGCCATTGCAGTAGGCCACTGCTTGGTAGACGGTACTTCTGTAGGTCAAAGCTTATTAACTAAAAAATTAATGAGAAGTTTACGTGTTTTAAACCCACCTTCAGCCAAATATACTGCCCTGTGGGATCTGAGGGATGCCCTCCGAGTAATTACAGACTGGGGTTAGAACTCTACACTTTCTTTAAAGAATCTATCTTATAAACTCACTGTTTTACTGTGCCTAGTTTCCTTCAGACGAACGTCAGATGTGAAAGCCTTAGATTTCACCAGTAGAGGATACCAACCAGAAGGGGTCTGCTTTTTCTTAAAGAGACGAACTAAGACGATGTCAAACTCAGTTTTGTATCCCTTCTTTCCACAGAATGAAAGATTGTGTGTAGTGAAGTGCCTGTTGGAGTATGCAAGAAGAACCATAAGATTGAGAGGAAATGCTGAACAACTACTAATATATATCTGTTATTTTAAACCGGTAACAAATGCTATTGATAATGTGTTGAGCACACTTTAAACTTGCATAATGTTAGCCTCCGTGTTGTGCCATAAAATTTAGATTTTTCGCAGCCTGGTGGGCAGAAATTCTGGATTTTATTAAAGACACGGAGGCTAAGATCATCCTCCACTAAGTACCCACCCTGGGAAAACAACTAAAGTGGATATTATTTTGTCTTGCAGAATAGATGTCTCAAGGAAGTAATGGATGACTACATTAAAGTTTTAAAAAAAAGGAAGTTAAAGTTATCTTGTTCACTGCACAAAGAAGGGAGAAGACTACCTGTGGAAGGACTATATACTATGTTGGAATGTTTCAAAGTTCTAGATCTCTTCAATTGTTGCTGCTGTGAGCTGCACAATAAAGGAGATTTGCATTATCTTAGCCCCCGTGTCTTTAATAAAATTCAGATTTTCTGCCCACCAGGCTGTGAAAAATCTAAATTACTGTGCTGCCTCGCCCTCCAATATAAGAGGGATGAAAAAATGAGATTGCATACGATGCTGGACGTATGATGAAAAATCAAAAAGTGAATGCCAAAAATAATAAGCCGTTGAATGGATGCTGTTAAACAATGATCAAGGACGCATCAATAACATTTTTGGATGGAATTATTGCATTTCAGCCTTTTTCACAGTTATTTTGTTTGGAAGGACGACTTCTTTCAACAATGAACAGGAAACTCTATGTGTTTTCCCAGGGCACCATCTTATGCCAACATTTTCATGGCCAAATTTGAAGATACCCACATCTTACATAATGAGTCTTGGACAAGGAACTGCATTATTTTCATGCAATACATTGACGATATCTTCATTCTATGGAAAGGTACTTAAAAAGAACTGGAAACAAACATTCAAATTCTCAACCACCATAACCCAAGGATCCAGTTTACTCATCAAATGCATCAACAAGCCATCCATTTTTTGGACATCCAGATTATGATCACAGAAGAGGGTTTACAAACAACAGTTTACAAAAAACCTACAGACAAGAATAATGCGTTACATTATTCAAGCTTTCATCCACCCTCACTCAAGAAACATCTACCTTTCTCACAATTTATCAGGATCAAACGCATTTCGTCAGGTCAAGAGCATTCTGATGCAGCCATTGATGAAGAATATGGACGTTACAGCAATAGAGGTTACCCTTCTACAGTTTTAGATGACGCTAAAAGAAAAGCAACGCTCGTGTCAAGAGAGACTTTACTTGCGCCGACAATCAAATCATCTAGCAAAAGAGAAGTTTGTGTTAAAATTTTCAATTCAAGCTGCATCCATTAAAAGAATAATTTTACACAGGTGGGAAGTTTTTGAACAGGAACCATATTTCAATACCTTATTTTTAGCCAAACCCTTGTTTGCGCTTCTCGCTCCAGAAATTTACGAGAAATGCTTAAGACATCACCCATAGCAGACAAAAAGACATACACAGGCATGAAGAAATGTTGGAACTGCAGTCACTGCAGCAAAGTTATATTAGGACACATTCACTCACCCACAGACAGGTAAAACCATCACTTTGAAACATTCATCTGATTGTAACACAGTCGGTAATTTATGCAATAAAGTGCCCTTGCGGTTTAACGTATGTTGGATGCACATCACGTAAGATTAGAGTGAGAATAACAGAACACAAGAGCATGATTCGGACTAAGAATAGAAATTCCTGTCTGGCAGCACATTGGTTAGATACACAACATGCCATACCGCATTTTCGTTTTACTGTTTTGGAAAAGGTAGCACAGGCAGCAGATAGAGACGTACATAAGTTTCTGGCACGCAGAGAGACATTTTGGATTACATTTTTGGAAACAGTGCCGAAGGGACTTAATGATAAACTTGAAATGTTATGTTTCTTATAAAGTTCCATGTACCATTTTACGTGCATATCACAGATTTATGTAAAGAGTCGTCTATACAGTATATTGACTTGGAACCTTTGAGGCACGTAGGATGACATATACGAATTCATCTTCATTGTCCTGTATATTACATTGTAACACTTCTTTAGATCATTGTTAATCCATTAGGTGCAAACATCCATTGCCTTTTGAGTCAGATTGTAATTCACTTTACTACCGGGGGTGCGAGTCACAGATTTTTCTACTCCGTCGAGCATATGCACGAATCAACTTTGTTTAATCTTCTAGCCATGAGGATATGTTTAATTCATTATTTTTGGCATTCACTTTTTTGGTTTTTCAACATACGTCCAGCATCGTATGCAACTTCATTTTTTTCATCACTCTTATATTGGAGGGCGAGGCAGCACAGTAATTCTTATTCCTTCTGAATCCTGCATAAAGTCTTATCAATAACTTTTGTATTACATATTTTCCATTTTATATTTTTGACAGGCGGAGGCAGTATATGTCATGTCGATTCTTTCTGAATCATGCCTAAAGTTTTTTCAATCACTTTTTTCTTCATATATTGTTGACGGGCGGATCGGCCCACACGCGAGTCCTTTTTCAATTTTTCATTCATGCAGATGTCATACGTCACCACGTTCTTAACATCGGACGCAGTAACAGGCGGGATACGAGAATTGGCAGATGACCACAAACACATTTCACGGAGCACTTGCGTTTACCAGTAAGTTTGTGTGCACTTGAGCATTTCACACATAGTATCCTCTTTTGTGTATAATCGAGTAATCTTAAATTTGGTTTGGTATTCTTTTGTTAGATTACACGTGAGAGCAATGTTGAGCGTCTCACGAAAACACATGTCTACGTAGTTGCAAGTAAGAGATTGTACTTTTGTGGCTTTTATCCGTTGCTTGGGCAACTGATGGTTAATTGGGTGTTTCCGGTTTTTGCAGAACGTGAACAGTGTATCACTTGAGTATTCCCTTTTTCATTGGAGTAACGTGAGACCAACTAGGTATGCATTGTATCCATGAGCACTATGGTTCATGAGGTTTATTGGTGAAGGACAGGAGATACACGTGGCACTATGCATGTCAGATTATATGCACAATAGATGATAAGCTGGATGTGGCACACTTTCTCGGTCAGTGCATGGGGGCAACACGGAGCCCTGACATGTTTTTTTTAATAAAACACCACATCACTCTAGGCCATGTTTGCAGATTAATGGATATTATATGTTTTCAGTATGTAACTATGGTTTATTCATTCCGCATTTTGTATTTGTTCTTGTAGGTGTACGTTAAAAGTTCCACGTAACAATATTTTCACAGTTCCCCTGACGAAGGGCTAATGTAAGCCCGAAATGCATTGGGAAAGCTCAAGAAATATCAAAGTATGTCTTTTCTTGCCATTATGAATTATGTATACACACACATGGTGGAAAGATGTGATGTAACATCTTATGGTTCATGTACAGTGTTGTAAAGATTATGAATACATCACATATAAATGAATGATCAAATGAAATGGTTTTTGTTCAATAAGTTTTATTAATGTTTGATTAAAATAGACAAGTTGTCACAGAACCCGAAGGGTCTTTCAGTAGTGCGCTTTGTGAAAGTGTGTACGTTGATGTGCACAGATCTTGCATTGCAGTAACCTGGACGTGAGCAGGTCCTGGCTCAAAGCAGCACACATTGATTACGTTTTGATCAAAAAAGTTTTGGATTTGTTTTATCACACAAGCAACAGGAGTGCAGGCTAGCCACTTTAATTTAGACCATTTATCCTACTGTCACAGGCAAGCCACTTCGCTTTGAAACATTGACAATGTTGAAATAGTTCCAAAGTACCAAGGGTTAGGCTCCTAAGTGATACCCCAATTCATGAATACTTGTGTAGATATAGTATGCCCAACATGTTGGAACTGGGAGCCTGATTTGGGTCTTGAGATTGATGGTTGTTTGTGGTATTACAGCTGTTTTCATACAAAATCAGCATCAGGCATGAAGTTGTCTATGCCTAGGATTGTTCCCTTCCATAAACCAAGCCTGTCGCTGCTGCCACACATACCCTAAGGCTGATTTTTTCCACATAGCCAGGCAGTCCCAGGGTACTCTTCAATTCTGGAATTTGGTGGTTGAAGCAACTGTTATAATTTCTGGTGGCTCCGTGAAGCCATCACCATTGGCTGTCCTTTTGGAAGTGTAAAGCTGAAACTCCGGCTTCAGTTGGGAAACTTGTAGCTCTTGGCTAAACGTACGGTAGCTATGGCATGGCTGAGAGGACCACTACCCAAATTTAACTACTGGTTGCCATTTGCCATGTACCTGCAGACACATACTCCACATTATTACCCAGTACACAAAGGCCACAGGATATATGGGAAATATACGATCGGATCTCAGAAACACAGAGAATGCAGTGGATAACCACTAGCGAGACACCAAAGTCTTCAGGGACAGCGATTTTTGGTGCATGATCTGGGTAGATGTCTGTGTGGATCAATGTATTGGGAAGACACCTTGAGGTATGTAGGAGGACACAGGGGGATACTGAGAGCGATACAGGCCAACAGTGTGCTTGCTGGATTCCATCGGTGATACATATGCCACTATGACACCACTCCAAGTTCCTGAAAACATGATAATTACCATGCACTGAGCCATGGATTTCAAAAGTCAGCAGCGACAATATTGATGGTCAGATGCTTGATCTTTTTCTTTTTTGCAGTAAATTTGAAAAACTATAAATAAAATACTTGACTCTGACCCAGTCCTCTTCACTTACTTCCTGGTCAGTGGTAGTGATTCCTGGCTCCTTGGAGATCTGCATTTTCCTCTGCAGCTGGTGGCAGGGTGGGGAAGCTGAGGGCACTATAGGGATCAGCCTGAAGGTGCTCGGCCTCATTAGGACTTGGGAGTCGAAGAGCTGCAATCTCCTCAGCCCTGTGAATGAGGCCAACCACCATGGGGAGAAGTTGCCAGAGTGCAGAGACGGCTGGCGATGAGAGGAGGCTGTCAGTAACGAGGGCATGGCATCATTAGCCATTGCTTCCTCACGCTCTGTGCACCCCAAACCCGACCTCTTCCTCTTGGTGGCTGCATGTCTGAAGGGCCAGCAAAGGGGAGTGGCAGATGGGGGCCTGGAAGCCGGATCTCGAGTGCACTGGGCTCAGGCCAAACCATTTGCTCACCATTAGCCTTAAAAAATCTGCCATTATTTGCAGCACCCGCCTGCCCTCACTGCTGCCTCTCAAGCATACACTGGCAATGTCACATTAGGGTGGAATCGCCCCGCTGAAAAAGCTCACCTACAGCGACACCACCAAAAGAGCCAGCTGGTTCACCTCGGAACTCCTAGCTTCCAAGCGTACCTGCCGGAAACTAGAGAAGAAATGGCACAGTGATAAGACACCGGACAGCCACACAGCCCACAAAGACGCCATCCGTAACCACCACCACCTCATCAGGTCCGCCAAGAGAATCTCCTTCAAAGACCGCCTCGACAACAACGCACACAACAGCAAGGAGCTTTTCAACATCGTGAAGGAACTCTCCAATCCCAGCTCCAACACCAACGACATCCCGCCGTCGCAACCCCTGTGCGATTCCTCGCCACCTTCTTTTCACCGCAAGATCGCCGACATCCACGACAGCTTCAACACCCAGACAGCCCCAACTAAGATCGATGCACCAGACCCGCCACACACCATCGACCACGACCCCCTGCCAGCCTGGGCCAGCGTGAACATCGAGGACACCATCAAGACCATGTGCACAATACACTCCGGCTCCCCGTCAGACCCTTTCCCGCACCACATCTTCAACAAAGCCAGCAGCTCCATCGCACCCCACCTGTGCAACGTCATCAATCTCTCCTTCGAGACCGCGACCTTCCCAGAGAGCTGGAAACACGCAGAGATCAACGCCCTACTCAAAAACCCAAGGCGGACCCGAGAGACCTCAAGAACTTCCGGCCCATCTCCCTGCTTCCGTTCCCAGCCAAGGTCATCGAGAAGATCGTCAACAAACAGCTAACCCGATACCTCGAAGAAAACAGCATCCTGGACCCATCCCAATCAGGGTTCCGCAGCAACCACAGCACTGAGACTGCCCTCATCGCCGCCACCGACGACATCAGGATCCTGCTGGACAATGGTGAGACCGCAGCCCTCATCCTGCTGGACCTCTCCGCCGCCTTCGACACTGTCTGCCACTGCACTCTACGCGCACGCCTCCACGACGCAGGGATCCGAGACAAGGCCCTGGAATGGACCACCTCCTTCCTCGACGGCAGAACCCAGAGAGTCCGCCTCCCACCTTTCCGATCCGAAGCCTCCGAGATCATCTGCGGCGTACCCCAGGGATCTTCCCTCAGCCCAACACTGTTCAACATCTACATGGCCCCGCTCGCACGCATCGCCAGACAGCACGACCTCAACATTATCTCCTACGCCGACGACACTCAACTGATCCTCTCCCTCACCAAGGACCCCCTCGCCGCCAAAGCCAATCTCCATGAAGGAATGAAGGCCGTCGCCGATTGGATGAAGATGAGCCGACTAAAGCTGAACACGGACAAGACGGAGGTCCTCATCCTCGGCTCCAACCCCTCAGCCTGGGACGACTCCTGGTGGCCAACGACGCTGGGAGCAGCCCCGACACCCACCGACCATGCACGCAACCTGGGAGTCATCCTCGACTCAACTCTCTCCATGGCCAAGCAAGTCAACGCAGTCTCCTCCTCCTGCTTCAACACCCTCCGCATGCCTCGCAAGATCTACAGGTGGATCCCGACAGACACAAGAAGAACAGTCACCCAGGCCCTCGTCAGTAGCAGACTTGACTATGGGAACGCCCTCTACGCGGGAGCCCGGCCAAGCTCATCAAGCGACTGCAACGCATACAAAACGCCTCCGCACGCCTGATCCTCGACGTACCACGCCACAGCCACATCACCCCCCACTTGAGGAACCTGCACTGGCTCCCCGTCGACGGGAGGATCACCTTCAAACTCCTCATCCACGCACACAAGGCACTCCACAAAACTGGCCCAGCCTACCTCAACAGACGACTCTTCTTCTACGTCCCCAACCGCCAGCTCCGCTCCCGCCGACCTCTCCCTCGCCACCGTCCCTCGCATTCGAAGAACAACCACCGGCGGCAGATCCTTCGCACACCTCGCCGCCAAGACCTGGAACACCCTTCCACTAAGCCTACGACAGACCCAAGACCTGCTGACCTTCAGGAGGCTACTCAAGACCTGGCTGTTCGACCAGTAGCAGCACCCCCCCCCTCCCTCTCCCCAGCGCCTTGAGACCCTCGCGGGTAAGTAGTGCGCTCTACAAATTCTGTGATTGATTGATTGGAATTGAAGGTGCCCACCCTCCGGCCAGTGTATGTGTGTACACTGTTCAGCTGTTCTTCAAGTAGTAGGCCTTTCAGCGAGAGAGTGGTGGACTTATCAATCTTCTCCTTTCTCCAGGATGGAAGTTTTCGCACCTCTGTTACCAATAGTCAGTTACCTTGCTACATTCCCGGCACATATTTTAAGTGATGTCTGTAACAGAGTCATCCTCTGAACCCTTACAGCATAATAGAAAATTGTAAGCTGTGACAAACGAGCAAACAAGATATTCAAATTATAACTGAATACCTCCTCAGATACAAGATCTCCTTCTTTTAATTTGTGATGAACTCCATTTTATAGGCTCTGGTAGGCAAGGTCAGCAGTATCTATCACAACAGGTGTGGGGGTGCTGTGCATCATCAACCCTCCTATTTCATCCAGGCAACTTTTTAAAACAAAAAACAACTTTGCTTAAATGCCAAGGCTGGTACTAAGGTAAGTGACTTTTTTGCTTTGGTGAGAGGCGATGACCTAATGCAAAAAAAGAAAACACTAATTCATTTTTTAATGTTATGTATGCAACTATTTCATTTTATTTTATAAGCCTCAAATACATTTGAAAGTGTAGATTGAGTGAGAGAGCCTATGGTGTTTCAGGTGATCCTGAGCTCAGTAATTCATAGTTGACCGATGTCTCGTCGCCAGTATGGCATGTGCATGTTTGACAAAAGTGGCCAGCTGGTGGAAGTTGCTGGTGTGCTGATGCGGTCATGTGGACAGAGGAAGCTGCTGCTAAAAGGGACATTGAGAGCCAGGGATTGAAGAAGGACATCATAGTTGTAAGCTGAGCATTGATGGAGGCAAAGTGAGGGCATGCGGAATGTAGCTGCTGAAGCCCCATCATGTGTTCAAAAGCCGCACCAGAAGCAGCAGGATATTGATAAGCAGAGTTGGTCGCACCAAAATCCATGCCAGGATCACTATTCATGTTAGGGGTTCCATTTTGAATGCAACAATCTGCGAAACTGCTGTTTCCCACTGTACATCCAGGCGTCACTGTGTATGAAGTGTTCAGCCTGGCATTTACTTCGTTGGCTGGTTTCTTTCGGATTGCTTTCTGTTTCCTTTCTTTTATGGAAGATGGCTGAGACAAACTCGGTTGACTGCTTGAGTCCATGCGGGAAATGAACTCTTTGGCAGTGGATGTTTTTCTTCGCTTTACGCCGGCTGTCACAGAATCCACCTGCACTGATCTGCAGTCCAGAGAATTGCTCTTGATGCCTACTCTCCTCCTCATCTTCTGCACTAAATATGGATGGTCTCTTCGGAAATTTGGGTTGTGGTAAAACTGAAACAAAATGAAAAGCATTATGATTGAGAGCATGGTTCATTCATGATAACACAAGACAATGCATACATGTGATCCTGTGTGCATCTTCGTTGAACAAATAGGACTGAATAAAATTGAACGTGTATGTTCTGAGTTTGTTGGTACTTATGCATGGTGAACCCTGCTTAGGAGCAATGGAGGTTTTACATAGTAATGGGGAGGTGGAACAATCTGGGATTTGTGTGAGTGGGGTTCTTGGATGTCCTCTGAATGGTCATTCAAATAATGGAGCCCCCTCCCGCGTGGAGTCTGCCACATCTCAGCTCATGTTATTTAGATTTACATTTACTTTCTTATCATTATACTCAACGTTCATATGTGACAATAACATTATGGCTTTTTATGCCAATGTTGGTCATTTCATTAGGGTTCCACAAGCATAATTAACACTTAATTACCTTCAGACTAGCATTTTCCTTTATTACATTCCTATATGGTTGAGCAGAAATTTACAAAACAGAGCAAAGTCATCGTAGTTAAACAGTAGATACAACATCATACATTTAGGGGCGATAAGAGAGGGCTAGAAGGTATTCACCCAATCGAGTACAAAAAGTACTTGGTATGGAATAAAGATGTAGTGTTTTGTGGTAGTGAGTAAAGAAAAATGTTACCAGACAATAGGAGCCTCTGAACATACTTTATGCCCAAGAACGGGGACAAAAATATGCAACAATAGTTGCAGATGTTGAAGTCCCCAAAAGCAATTGAAAGTGATATAAAAAATTGAAAATAAAACTGCCATTGAGACAAGAGCCAGTGAAGAAGACCAAGAGAAGGTTATACTATGGGTAGCAGGAGGAAGACAAAACCGGAGATGGGGGTAGACTCAAAACTATATTGTATACAAAGACCTTAACACCCTGAATCAGGGGGAAAACAATTCTTATATTGTAATGACTGGGGCATAGGTATATACCAAGAAACACATATGATGTTATGCGACTTCAAATATTTAGTGTATTGGCATTATGGTTGGTAATGGTATTTTTATTTGTATTTTTATTTATTTGATCAATTTTTAAGGCACGCTGCTACCCCAAATCAAGGTCAAGGCGCGGAGGGAAATTGGTTAAACTGCTGAAAGATGACAGAAACTAGTCACTCTAAGATACCTGTGTAAAGAAATGTTTTGAGCTGCCATCGGAATATCTTCTACGTAGAATATTTGCCCTGTTAGAAATTTTCTGCAGAACCAAAAAACTTGTGTGAAACATAATGGACACCAGCCATCAACTGTCATCTGCACACAGAGTTACTGTTCAACGCAAAGATATAAAGTGTTCAATACCTCTACACACCTATGTTGCATTAGAAGCACATGCATTTTGTAAACTCTTACACCCATTAGCTGGACACAGACTTTACAAAATTAGATAGAAAAGTAATATTGTAGTTACCTGCCACTATCTCAACTATAAAACAAACTAATACACTCCTTGGATAATGTCATCAATGATGTTATTTGAGATGTCATCAGTGATGTCATAAATAATGTAATAGAACATGTCATGAGTGATGTAGTATGTGAGGTCATAAGCAGTGCATGGAGGGGGCGCAAGTTATAGTTAGCTCTGCTAACTTTAGTGAATTTCTGAGTTTTTTTTTTTATCATTAATGATGTAATATGTGAGGTCAAAAGCAGTGCATGGCAGGGGCTAAAGTAATAGTTGGCTCTGATAACTATAACTGGTGAATTTATGTGCTTTTTTTTTAGTTCAAAACATTAATGTTATCACTGACGTATTCACCTAACTATAGCGTTACTTTAACCTTTTGTTTCTTCAGTGAATTTCTACGGGTTGTTTTTTTTAAAATAGATCTTTTTATCACACTTAACTATAACTTTACTTTAACCTATGTTTTTTCCAGTGAATTTCTAGTTTTTTTTAGTTTTTTTTGACGTAAAGTAGTATTGTATTACCATACGTAAAGCTAGCGCCCGTCCTTAAGCCATCTGTGGCGGGGGGGGGGTTTGGCTGCAGGGCCTGACCTGCAGCCAGCCTCTGCATCTAACCCCCCACAGGCAGCCAACCCCACACTGCGCACGGCCTTTTGTCACGCAGCGTGGGGTTGGTGCGTCCAACTGTTCACAGGCAGCCACATGGAGGCAGCCAGTCCCACGCCTAAGGGCCTGTCTTGCAGCCAGGCCATGCTTCCAGCTCCCCGCAGGCAGCCAAACCCACGGTGCACACAGCCTTTGGCTGTGTGCAGTAGGGTGCTGGCCACAGGGCTTGGCCTGCCACTAAGCCCTGTTACCAAACTCCCTAGCAGGCTGCCAACCCCACACCGTGCACAACCTTTGGCTTGCACAGTGTAGGGTAGGCCTTTGGGCAAAATATCTATATTATCCGCACCCCCCCAGTGCCTTGAGACCCTCATGGGTGAGTAGTTGCGCTTTACCACCCCCTGATTGATTGATTGAGGAGGGCATACTGCCCCCCTCCTTGAGCCTTAAAAGGTCCTGAGAACCCAATCCCCGTGGGCAAATACAATAGTAACGGGAGGGGCCACATGGCCCCCCCTCCCGAACCTTCTTGGATCCCGGGGCGAAAATCTAGGGGGGAGTGCAGTTCCCTCCCTAAACCTTAATAGGCCCAGGCGACCCCCACCTCTGGGGCAAAATACAATTAAAAAAAATGGGAGGCCCCCTCAATGAGTCTTCTTGGGTCCCAGGCATCTCATTCCCCCGGGGCCATAATCTAAGGAGACGGGTGCATTCAGCCCCATCCCGAGCCCTAATAGGCTCCGGAGACCCCATCCCCAGAGCCAAATGCACTAAAACAGGGGAGTGGCGCACGGCCCCCTCCCAGATACTTGTTAGGCTTGCGACCCTCCTCCTCCCAGAGCCTCGTTCGGCCACGGGGACCCGATTCCTCCAGGGCCATCTGTTTTTAAAAGTGGAGGGGGCCACGTTGGCCCCGTCGGCCCCGTCCCTGAGCCTTATTAGGCCCCAGGAGCCCCATTCCTCCTGGGCCGCATTACATTATCAGGAGGAGGGGGCCCACGTGGCGCCACTCCCCAAGCCTTATTGGGTCCTGGAGACCTCATCTCCTAGATCCGTATTTTATTAAAAATGGGAGGAGGGACGTGAGGCCCTCCCACCCGAGTCTATTATGGCCCTGGGAACCACATCCCCTGGGCCCGTATCAATTATAGGCGGCTGCCCCGGGTGGCCACCTGGGGCACCCACCAAGAACACATTGGGAGACCACGGGGGCGTCCCAGGACCCCTGCAGCCCAAGCCGTCTCCCTGCATGGTTCAGCGGCCGGTATTGCTCCCACCCGGAGGAAGCAGATATTTGACTCATCCTGGATCTCCCTAGACGAACACACATCACCCCCTACGTCAGAGAGCGCCACTGGCTCCCCATAGAGAAAAGATGCCAGTTCAAGCTCCTGACGTATGCATACATGGCCCTTCACAACTGCGTACCCGCCTACTTGAACCACCGCCTGAACTTCCATCAGCTCACCAGACACCTCTGTTCCGCGTCCCTTTCTCTAACCCTCACCCCACGCATCCAACATAGCAGATACAGAGGTCACTGGAGGTGCATGGAACGAGCTACCCTTTTATCTGCATATTTCCGCATCTCTTCCAGAGTACAGAAAGTCCCTGAAGTCCTGTCTATTTTGCTAATCAACTGGACCCTGCCAGAGTCTGGATACCCTCACTGGTGACAAGAAGAGCTCTACAAATCAATTGATTGATTGATCAGTCTTTTTTTAAAACTATACTGTTAGTCATATAGAGTTATGTTTGTCTGTTTGACTATGCCTTATTTCAGATATGTATTATTATTTTTGTGGACACAAAGAACTTGGGTTTGTTTCTGCATTTAGTACGCAGTATAAATAAAATGAAGCATACTGTAACATTGTTTATTGGGAGATAGGATATCTGATAGGGAGCAGAACAGGGACTTTGAAGCGGGCACCGGGTGGGAGAGGGGCTGGTGGCAGTGACAGGTCAGACTTCAGGGGACAGCGGGGACTTGGCATAAGAAAGTGGGTGCGTGCAGGCCCGGTGGCAGCATCATGTATGTTGCTGGGGCTCTGGGAGGGGACCTAAGCACAGGGTGGAGAGGAAGTCAGGTGCAGTAGGCGGGCTGGTGGCAGCATCGCATCATGCTGCATGCATTCTGAGAGGGGAGTGAAATATATGGGAGAGTAGATACTTGGTATGGTAGAGCGGGCAGGAGATGGGGCAGTGGCAGCATCACCCGCAAGCTACAAGGGCTCCGGGCCTCGGAGTAAAACAGGATGCAGGGACTCTGAGCAGAGGGACCAGTGCATTGAGGCTGTGTGACTGCTGTGAAACCCCAACATATGCCAGGGATCATTTCAGACAGGGGGGATTGAGATGGAGGCTCCAGGCACTGCCGTGGACGCAGCTCACAATATCAATATATCAACCTGTGAAGAATTAAATGGTGTGTCTGTCTTGCCCGAATTCATGCTTGCAAGCTACATTTTGAACACATATGGTAATTCATTCTGGTTATCCTCTGTCTTTTAGTTTAACTTTTCATGACTGTTCCAAAACTACTGAGACTGGAAATTCAATTGCTCCAGCATGTTTTTGCTAGAAAAGAGTTTATTTACTGGTTCGCTTGTGGCGAGTGTTAACGCTCGCAAGAAAGAGCTGATTGAAGTGGTAGAAAGAAGCATAAGCACAGGAAACACTTGTTAAAGTAATTAAAGAGTGGACAACATTGCTTTGTTTGCTGAAGAAGAAACAAGTTTGATGCGCGCCTATATTATCCTGCGTTTCTTACTGCTTGGCAAGGGGAGAGCAGTGGGAGGAGGGCCAGAGGAGTATAACATCAGGCTGCGTGGGTTCTGGGAAAGCAAATCCCAATATGCACCGAGTGGAGGGAGGAGCTGGCTGCAGACAGTACTGTTCACTAGTGAAGGGCTTCTCCAGACGCCTTCAGACAGCTCACAAAGATTTTACAATCCAATATTTATACTTCTCTGCACATCCCTCCTATCCATGCCGTGAAGCAACCACAGCCGCGCAAAGAACTTTTCAAAAGACTTCATAATTAATAGAACTTTGTTCAAGAAAAGAAAAAGAAAACTGAACTGCTTTGCCCTATCAGTACTTCAAGCTTGACATGCAACACAACATGGAGACGTCCGTCAAATGATGTGGAATGATACCAAACTGTTGGACAACCCTACCAGCCAATAGTTAAAGGTAGCTGAAGCAAAAAAGCCAATCTGAGACCCAAAGCCCCCTTTCTCAATGTTTCGGTCTTTGTCTGTGCATGTTGTATGTGAATTTTGCCTTTTGAGAGTGTATGGTCGGGAGAGTGATGGATGTAGTACTAAAGGTGGGCGAGCCAACAAATTAACAGGGAGAGCGAGCCAGAGCTGAGCAGAGGGTCTGGCTCGAATCTTACAGCCCATGCATGAGCTGAGTCTTGAAAATGTTTTCTATGTAAGTCACACAACAATCATTGCGTACAATATCATAAAGTCGCTTCAAAGTACAACAAAGTGTATTTCTTTACCATGTAAAATTTTGACATTGATACGTCGCAATACAGTACTGCACTCAGAATTACTTATTAAAAATGATAGTTTTTAAACACAACACATTAGTGTACTAAGAGGCAACACAATTGTCATATAAACCCTGTATGTGGCCCAGATTATTAAAGAGCAACATTTGAGTCTATTAAATCAAGCACACTACGTTTTTGTACAACTGATCTTTCATACGTGATAGTGATTTATTTAGGTTTTCTGGTTTCACTTAGTACAAATCAGCTAGGAAATGGGTATATATTTGTCTTTCCTTATGTTTAGGCATTGTTTTTACATCTTTGTGTATTTTTCTGTAGTTTTTAATTGTGTGAACTGTACCTGAAGGCATTGAAGTGCTTTAACTGTGCACCAATTACATTACTCAAGGGCACATGCTTTGTTTATAGGCACAGGGAGAATAAGTGATTTGCCCAGATTCACAGGATGTTA
The DNA here is from genome assembly GCA_963921515.1 of Calotriton arnoldi. NCBI lineage: Eukaryota > Metazoa > Chordata > Amphibia > Caudata > Salamandridae > Calotriton > Calotriton arnoldi. The sequence goes on from CAWUFW010006008.1 coordinate 811,476, forward strand.
AGCCGACTCAGATATCCGAACCTGGTTCCCCAGTACCAAAGTCGGCAGCTCTGGCCACAATGCCACCTCCTGATTGGAGGGAGGGTGGCAAACAGAAGTCTCATGAAAGCTCAGCTCATTATGGACTTGAGGTTCCAATAGGATCTCCTGCTGAGCCTGACTACAGGCTTGTGCCTGGATCGAGATTTCAGTGGCTCCCCCACCTCTATTTTGTATGTCCTATGTCAATTTAGTATGCCCTATGTGACAAATGTTGGTGGAGGCATATTGGGTTTAGAGACATGCTCCAAACATGGTGTAGTGTGCATCGCAGCACTTGGGTATATAGTGTTGCAGAGAGTATGAGGAATGACACAGTTGGTTATAGAAAAAAAGCATCATAAAAGTTTCTTATAAAAGCAGCAGGAATTCGTAGAAAGAAGGTTTGATCATTTTTTGTGGATTGCCATTGATAACCCCAGTGGCCCTAAGACAAATAGTTCCCGAGGGGCGCAAAGGGCATGTGTGCCCACTGTTGCGCCCCGGGGGTCTATGATTTCACAGAAGGGTCTGCAGACGTTTGTGCGGCCCTTTCTGTAATACTGATAGCGCAGTTGCACATGTAGCGCCACATTATCTTCAGAGGGTGTTCCCTCATTTGCGTGGGGGAGTGGCCCCATGTGAATGAGCGAATCACTTTGCATCTGCACCTTCACCATATTTTGGACGCGTGCACAGAGGCAAATATGCCCTTAGGAGGTGCACTGACAGTGCACCACAAAAAAGGTGGCACATGGTGAATGCGCCCCCTGAGGACAGCCCTCTGGAGGGGGGAAATGAGGTCCCCTGGACCACCCCAGATATCCCCCTGCAGGCAGGTGCAGTGACTCATGTACCTGCCTGCAAGGTAATCTCTCTCTCCTCTTTAAAGTGCAGGTGGCATGCCCCCTGCACAGAGAAACACGGAGCAGCCACTCCAAATTTCACAAAATGCGCTGCCCTGGGGACAGCACATTCATTTTACTAGGGCACACTATCCTGGTCTGCACCAGGCACTCCTCTTGACGGTGCGCCGTGGAGCAAACCGGGTAAGTGCGCCCATGTCCCCCTATCGTTAAAAATAAATGCTCTTTGCTGTGCAAAGTGGGCCTCAGTAATAAAGGATTTTGGCTTTTGTGCTTTGTACTTTAGTGCTGCCCCTCAAACACAGTTGAGTGGATCATGTCTGTTTTTCTTTGTTTTGCTTGGTACCACCACAAATAATACCTCTAGGGTTGAAATGTAGTATATGCTGAGTTTGGCATCTCATTTACTGCTAAACATAGCATACTTTATGAACCAGTTTGAAAAATTTGGATTAAACTTTTTGGTCTATAATCTTTTTTTTAACATTGAGTATGCAACATTGACAGCAAACCATTACAAAATGAAACATAAATAATGTTGTTATGCGTACATATATTAATATAAATGTCAAAATTAAAGAGCAGTAGTGCATTATGGTGCACTCTACAGGGACCTGGTATGAGCAATACTGTAAGAAACACAGGAGTAGAAAAGTATTAAAACACTAGAGAGTAGAATAAAGACTGCAGATTTCTTTTATATAGAATATACTGGTGATTACTGCGCTATTGATGCTTTGTTGTTAGAAGAAGGGTCTATGCCTGAGCCAGTGCTTTTTCACCACCTCAGTACACTGCCTTTTCCAGTGTGATATTGTTCGAATCCTGAAGATACTGTAATAACGCGAGAACAGACCATGTACTGCCCCACATGTATAATATACATGGAAATACTATTTATTACCATGGGGCCATGAGTCACAAAGTTGAAGTTTCGGGTGAATTATTATGCCCCTCCCACAGCAATAATTTTAAATAGGATATTACTGTCTTGTTAAGCTACATTTATGGTTTGTGCACCACTTTATTTTCATGTGTAGGTCTTAGAAATAGCAGTATTTAGTCAGAACCAGAGCATAATGTTTGTGATCTGAGCAGTGAGTTGAAAGCACATTAAATAGATTTTGCGGGTATGGCTCCAGTGTTTTTGAGCTTTAAAGTGGAGTCAAGATTGATAAACAGTTGTTCTTTCGAAACCAAATAAATTCTGTGGTAGGAACATGTTTTGGCCTTTAACGCACCACCTAAACGTTTTTGCATTTTCTCTCTCTTCCGTCTTGGAAACCTGTGATTCTTGCCCTTATTATGGTTAGGCTGCACTATGCAAATGCACTTTAGTCTTTCGCATTATCTAGTAAAGTACAGGTAATACAACAAGCATTGGCATAGCCAATAGGTCTCGCCTTTGGGACCTTATAAGTATTTAGTTATGCAGCAGGTCTCAAAGGCGAGACCTATTGGCTATGCCAATGCTTATTCTCCCAGTCACTGACAATGTCCGCAAAGATTGGAAGTGCTTAAAAACATGGAGATTCATGAAAATCTCTTTAAAAAAAACTTGAGATATGGCTGTTCAAGTATGCATCGTATACTATGCCAACAAGAACTGCAACTACTTCTGCGGCAGTGGAACAGGAATGCCACAGGAATGGCACTGGGGGAACACCCGTGCCAAAACCCACTCTCCCCACCCCCCATATGGTTCTCGTCGTGACTGGCTTGTAAAACACTCAGCAGGGACCGTATGCCACTTACTCGAAAGAAGGGAGCAAAAGCAGGCTTTCCATTTGTCATCAGCTTAGGGGGAAATCCCAACTGACAGGTCTTTCTGCAAAGCCAAAAGAACTTCTGTATGAAATACAGTTGAAGTCAAACCTCAAGAGAGAGGCAAGCCATGCGCTATGCTGAAGCGCTTCTGTAGAGTTCCACTACTCGACATGTGTGGGCCATTAACTCGAACAAGGACGCGCCACAAAAACTGTACAATATATATTTCAAAGCGCTGTATCTGACGTCAACTTCTGGGTCGACAAAGAACTGCAGCGCCTGTGGAGAGTATAAACTCTCTCGTCCGTGTATACACTGGCTAAAGTCCAGAGGCGACAATGCAGCTTGGCCTCCAACAGGTGCCACCCTGAGCTGGCAACCCGTCCCTTTAAAACGAAATCAAAACTCAACGAATCGCCAAGTCACTGCTTTATTAAGACTGGCCATTCCTTCGAACAAGGTTACGGAATATGCTCTGGCTGGAAGCAACAAAAATAGCACTGTCACCAACACCACCCTTCTCCTTACAGGAGTCAAGGCTGGCCAATGGGCTGCGAACTTGCTTACGAAATCTAAGCGCAGCCAGCAGGTTAAAGGTTCGTATTCCAACATGAACTTTCATCCTTTCGTAAAAAGTGCATCACTAACGACAACGCACGGTATTGTTGAATAATTAAGCAACAACAGATTAAAGTAAAGTCTACACGATGTTACATAAGTGTAATATAACCACGGGGAACAACAACCTATTTGTTCAGGAGATGCATTTGAGTCAGAAAGTGGCTTGTGATGACAAGAGAAGACATTCACCTTAGATTCCCCACACCCAAGATGGCGTTTCTTTCCTAGAATTAGGCTTAGGTGAACAGCAGGAGTGGCCAGATTTGCAACCTGAAATTCTTGCCGCCACTCGATTAGTTGAACAGCTCCAGTGTTGCAAAGTCGTTTAAAAAAAGTGCAAAAAATTAGCGAATTTGACAAAATTACTGATTAACATAACTGTATCAAATTGTGGTTTTCGAATTACCAGGTAGCAAAACAACGTCCTCTTGCACGACACCACGCGGGTCTAAATTGTCAGGTTTACACGGCTTGTCGAGCACACTTGTTCTAGATGTAGTACGTGACCAGTGATAAGGATTGTAATGCATAAAAAGCACAGCACAAAAAACAGTGGAGTGTTTGTGTTTCCATTTGCAAAGCCACAAGGAAATTCGAGAGCAGCGCCTAACTGGCCCACCAGATTCATTTAGACGCCTGCTGCTGGGAATGGATACATACCACTGTGCAAAGAAGCGTAGTCTGACAGTAGGAGGCGCACAGAAACGGTGAGACAGTCAAGGGTGTGTGGGGCTGGGCCCATGTCAGGTGAAGCAAAAAGTAGAACTATGCGCCCTGTGCACACCACATTTCACCGTGTTTCTCTCGTCCGTACAGGGCAATTGGTTGCCTGGATATGGGCTCCCGTCATGGAAATGCCGATAAGTAGATACGTGCAGGAGCTGTATACAGCCAGGGGCATCCTAATTCAGGAATTGCAGGAAAAGGGCAGTGTGACACAAGCTCCAAAGGCACGAACACACAACCATCACTAGTAGGGAGAAAAAAACAACCAAGATATTGCAGGCAGTAGCAAAGAAGCACCAAAGAGGCTGCCACCATACACTGACATCAAAAGCAAGAGCAACGGTGTACAGACAGCCTTGAGAGTGTAGCACAGAGCCACAGGCATTAGTACACACAACATGCGGGAGAACACAGAGGAATCACATGTAGGCATCAAACTCCGGCAGTAAACAAGCAGCAACGCATGGAGATCACATCCCACAACACAGAGGCATCCCAAGCAGGCATGCACGGAGGTATCCCAGCCGCGGAAGCAAAAGCAAACTGCACGCGGGAGCGTTTCAAAAGCGCAAAGCAGGGACAGCAACCAGCTTCCAAGGCAGCAGAGACACGAAAGGCTTCACCGGGGAGCAACCTGCACTGGAAGTGTGCAGCACCCCGAATGTACACAAGACCCCTTTCCACCGGGTCAGCTCCGTGCGTTTGCACATTTCAGCGCGGGGGAGGGTGAGCTCAGCCGCTTGCCTGTACCTTTAAAGGGAAATGGGTCTCCCGCATACCTCGGCTCCCAGCACTTTCCCTTCCCGCACTTCTCCTCGGTGCAGCGGACGGGTCGGCGCGTGTGCTCCGTCCGCTCCGCTGCTAACAGGTGTCGCTGGGGACAGCGGAATGGCGGCCGGACCGAGCTGTGCGTGCGCTTTCCCAGGCGGCCCAGACTCACTGGCCCCGCACTCCGCCTCTTCCAACGGCAGCAGGCAGGGGAGGGGCGCTCTGCGCAGACTGCGCTCAATTTGGGGGGAGGGGAAATGAAGAGGAAACGGGAGCTAAAGTGCCTGCAGTAGGCAGCGCAGGAGACTTGCGAAGTCGCCCCCTTGTGTGTTTTCCCCCAAACAGGACACCACCAGGTGTAAACGGACGATCACGTGCGGTCTGCTAAAACAGGGGTAGTGGTCTAGGCTTTATTGTAATGCCAGCCCACTAGCCTGGATTACTCCTAGATGCTACTTCCTTGAAAACACAAGGACAACAATGGAGGAGCGGGGGCGAGCGAGCGCGGCAGCCTGCTCAGCTGACCAGACGCTCAAGCGTCATGGCCTTTTCCCGGCATGTGTTTCCAATTATCGCGCCCGCGTCTGGGCACGATAATGGGAAACACATGTCTGCGGCGCGCGTAACCGCCCAAAAAAGGCCACGACGCACGAGCGTGTGGTCAGCTTTTCAAACCCCTTACTTAAAGTCTCGCCAGAGCAGCGCTTGCGCGCTACTCGAGGCTCGACCTAAAAAGCTGCTGCTCGCATATCGCTGAAGCTCCTGTTGAAGACTTATATTTCCTTACATCTTTGGGCCTTGCACTGGCTCCCAGTGAACAAATACATTTTGTTCAAAATCCTACGTTTTATTTTTAAAGCGTTACATCAAAAGGGCCAAGATGTCTATCGGCCAGGGTACATTCGTATTGACTTTACAGGAAACTGCGCTCTTCCAATAGACTATTGGTGCGAAACCCCAGGATACTCCTTTCGAAAGCATGCAGCCGCTCCTTTTCCTATTTGGGACCCTTGGCTTGGAATAAACTCCCGCCGGACCTCCATCAAACTGACTCTGCACCTCAGTCTAAAAAGAAGCTTAAAACTTGGCTTTTTTCTCAAAACTAAGTGTAGTAATCATCCACCACCCTTTACTGTGTTAGCGCGGGACACTCCTCGGAGTAGCCGTGTGCTTGTAAATCCGTCTTTCATTTCATCAAGCAGTGACTTATGAGCTAGTTAAGTTGCTCTAATACAATAACATGGAATTTGACCTCTACATTGTACCAATACATGTGTAACTTGTGAATTTATTAGCACAGTGCAAAAGTCACATTCCACGGTATTACCATGAAAGCGATATATCTCAATCGCTTTACATAGGAAAACAACTCTGCTAACAGCCACAAGGCCTCTCCATTAGAAGTTTACCTCTCTGCACAAATCAAATTTAACCTTTGGTACTGGATAGCTAACCTCTTTTATTTTTAATACACATAAAAACCAGGCCTGACGTAAACCATATATGCAGATTTGCTTTTTAGAAATAGGCTATTTATCACCATTGTCAAGGGATCAGAGAATCATCATGACCCTCGTGAGGCAGGTCACCACACTCAAACAATTATAATAAGTAACCTGTTATATTCTGCACTAAATTCCAACGCCTCCTTTGTATAACGTGATAAGGTGAGACAGTAAGCACCACCTTCCTTGGACAAGGCGAAGGTGTAGGAAATTCCCCTTTGCAGTTGGTGAATGCAAAGGAACGAAACTCAGATATAGCCTTCTCGATAGTGGGCAAGGCCGGAGGGTGGGAGCACAATTTACCGCTCCCCAGAAGTTAGCCTAGGCTGAGGAGGAAAGTAACCCCTTGCACACATGGATAGAGCAAGGCAGTGTGGGCCGTGTATCTCTCCCTCATCACTCACCAAGGCTGGAGAATGTTTTTTAATCCATCCTGGCCTGTCAGGGTCTAGGGATATTTATAATTCCATGGTCCTGGCCAAACGAGTGGGGGTGGTTGAAGGCGCTCATAGTCAGCTTTAACTGTTAGGCTAGCCTCATGTAATAAAAATACTAATTAGGAATATACTCGTATACATAGATAGAGGGACTTTTGGTCAGTCCTCTTTATCCAATAGTCTGTTTATTTGCCGCGCACATTTTGCTTCTGCCCAGAAGAGCATCCTGCATGGGGCAATGGGTGCGCATACTTCAGATATTGCACTGTGAGTCATGGCAATTTTGGCTGATCGTATGTGCACATCTGCCTGAAGAGAATGCCCTTCCGTGTCAAGGCAGGTAGGTCAATACTTTACTTTGCCAATGCTTTTTTGTTTCCAATCTTCTCCTTTTTATATGTATTTTTTAGTCATCCATGTCTTTATAAACATATCTTCAGGTCAGAGTAATTCAAAGCCAATATGGTAGTTACCCGCTACCATGTATACTATAAAATAAACTAGCTCATCCCGTGGGATGATGTCATCAGAGATGTCATCAATGGTTTAATTTGCGATGTCATCATTGATGTCATAAATGATGTCATAGAACATGTAATGAGTGGTGTAAGATGTAATGTCATAAGCAGTGCATGGCAGGGCGCAAGTTATAGTTAGCTCAGCTAACTATAACTGGTGAATTTCTGTTTTTTTTTAATTCAAAACGTTAATATTCACCTAACTTCACCTTAACCTTTGTTTTCTTCAGTGAGTTTCTTAGGTATTTAGACAAAAATAGATCTTTTTATCGCACCTAACTATAACGTTACTCTAACCTTTGTTTTTTTCAGTGAATTTCTAGGATTTGTTTGACATATAGTAATATTTAATTACCATACGTATAGCCAACCCCCGCCTCGCAAGGCAACAGGCAGCCAACCTCCACACTGCCTTTGGCTGTGCACAGCAAGCAGTTGCCAACAGGGACTGGCCTGTGGCTGGGCCCTGTGTCCAACCTACCCAGAGCCAGCACCTTTGCTTACTACTAACGCAGAAGAGGCGGGCCGAATGGGCGGAGCTTGTAGGTGATTTAGAGCCTTTTCATAATCCGCAGCAATAAGTGAGAACCGTGGACTCTGCTCTCAGACCTGAAGATGACAATAAAGAACCAACTCGTCTTGGAAAGTTACTGCAGAAGAGATTGTGCACCAGTAAATCAACAATGCAGTCACCTCCACCAAAGATTTCAGATCGCTTTTCAATGTGCAATTGTAAGGAAAACACACTGTCCATCAGCCTGGAAAATGGCAGGAACACCGTTGCATAGTACTAACTGGAAAGGCCGGGGCCAAATGGCCGGAATTTGTAGGTGATTTGGTGCCTTTGCATACTCAGCGTTACAGCAAACAAATGATGGACGGAATGCTGACAATGCAAACATTCTCCCCCAGTCAAAAGATCTCGGTTAAATCCATCGTTCTTTTGCCCACTACGCCACCCCAGTTTGGACCCAGCCATATGCAAATCAGTCTTGACCCTGTGCCCCATGGGAACAGTCCAGACCGAACTGCCAGGCCAGGTCCTCCTGGACCGGAAACAAGCATCCTGGGACCGGTTTCAGGGTATGTCACCCTTCTTCAGCCAGGCTAGCTTGAATCCAGTGGCACAGTGAGCAAGGGACCCACGTCTGGGCATACCCATCACACTTAGGGCGAAAAGTGTTACAGCAAACAAATGATGGACGGAATGCTGACAATGCAAACATTCTCCCCAGTCAAAAGATCTGGGTTAAATCCATCGTTCTTTTGCCCACTACGCCACCCCAGTTTGGACCCAGCCATATGCAAATCAGTCTTGACCCTGTGCCCCATGGGAACAGTCCAGACCGAACTGCCAGGCGAGGTCCTCCCTGGACCGGAAACAAGCATCCTGGGACCGGTTTCAGGGTATGTCACCCTTCTTCAGCCAGGCTAGCTTAAATCCAGTGGCACAGTAAGCAAGGGACCCACGTCTGGGCATACCCATCCCACTTAGGGTGAAAAGTGTTACAGCAAACAAATGATGGACGGAATGCTGACAATGCAAACATTCTCCCCCAGTCAAAAGATCTGGGTTAAATCCATCGTTCTTATGCCCACTACGCCACCCCAGTTTGGACCCAGCCATATGCAAATCAGTCTTGACCCTGTGCCCCATGGGAACAGTCCAGACCGAACTGCCAGGCCAGGTCCTCCCTGGACCGGAAACAAGCATCCTGGGACCGGTTTCAGGGTATGTCACCCTTCTTCAGCCAGGCTAGCTTGAATCCAGTGGCACAGTAAGCAAGGGACCCACGTCTGGGCATACCCATCCCACTTAGGGCGAAAAGTGTTACAGCAAACAAATGATGGACGGAATGCTGACAATGCAAACATTCTCCCCCAGTCAAAAGATCTGGGTTAAATCCATCGTTCTTTTGCCCACTACGCCACCCCAGTTTGGACCCAGCCATATGCAAATCAGTCTTGACCCTGTGCCCCAAAGGAACAGTCCAGACCGAACTGCCAGGCCAGGTCCTCCCTGCTAGCCTGGCTGGGGGAGAATGTTTGCATTGTCAGCATTCCGTCCATCATTTGTTTGCTGTAACACTTTGCAATTAAAAGGTAGACCGTAGACTCTGCTCTCAGGCCAGGAGACAAGAAAGAACCCACTCATCTTGGACAGACACTACAGAAGAGATTATGCTCCAATAAATCAATGATACATGCATTTATCTCCATCAAGGATTTCAGATTATTTTTCAAATTGCAATTCTAAAGAAAACACTCTGTCCATTAGCCTGGAAAAATGGCAGGAACACTGTTGCATACTACTAACGTGGAAGGGGTGGGCCAAAGGGGTGGAGCTTGCAGGTGATTTGGCGCTTTTGTATACTCAGTAGCAATTAAAAAGGAGAACCGTGGACTGTATTTTTTTAAAGGGGAGGGGGGCATTAGGTCCTGGGGACCCCATCCCCCAGGTCAGTTTTTTTTTTTAAAGAGGAGGGAGGCTGCGTGGCCGCCTTCTCAGAGCAAAAGACCAAACAACAAAAATCCAACATACATGTAGTAAAATAGCACTCAGAAACTGTTATTTCCAAAATAAAGCTTGTAGAAAACAAATCGCTCCACCTGGAGCAATTACGATGTCATGACAGCAATACATCCAAAGTACGGTGCTGACGCAAGGTGAGTGGTGTCGGGCACGGAGTCACATGGACCCCCAAACAAACAGTACCTTGGAAACAAAGTCTATGATGATGCACGGCTGAGTGGAGGTGAGGCGTCGGTTCAGAGGTCGAGGCTGGCTCCCTGGCTGCCACGGGGTAGGCGAGGTGTCGTGTCCACGAGGAGGCGACATGTCGAATCCAGGACAGGGGAGGCGGTGAGTCATCAGTTCCGGTGAGGCGATGCGAAGTCAGCGAGTTCGTGGACTCACCCTCGGTGGTTATCGGTGCCGCGATAACTGGATGAAGGTGCTGGCGGTGACGCAGTCGGTGCAAGCGCTCGGGTCAGGAAGGCCGATAACTGCTAGTGTTGTCAGGCGTCGAAGGGCGTTAGAGCTGCGGTGCAGGCCAGGCGGTGTGTCGTGCACTTTACGAGTGGTGCCTCTGGCCTCAGTGCCGGTCACGGCGGCATCGCTGACGGCGTCAGAGATTTCTGTTCTTGCTTCTCTTAGGTTTCTTCCAGCTCCAAACAGCAGGAACAACCTCTAGAGTCCCAAAACTGGAATAGGCACCTCCTGGCAGGTCAGAACTCTCAGCAGTAGAGTTTAGGGGAGCTGGGGATGGTCTTTGTGTCCCTAAGACTTCAGAACAGGAGGACAGCACACACAGGCCCTTGGAGATTCTTCAAGCAGGTTTCTCAGTAAAATTGCAGTCTTTGTCCTTTCCTAGGCAGAATCAGCAACTGCAGGCCAACCCCACACAGCACACAGCAAAGGGGCAGTACTCCTCCTCACAGCTCTCCAGCTCTTCTCCTTGGCAAAGGTTCCTCTTGAGTCCAGAAGTGATCTAAAGTCCTGGGGTTTAAGGTCACCTCATTTTGTCTTTGTTCTTCTTTGTGCAAGGGTCTCTGAGCCCAGTCCTAACCAGTTCTGTCCTCACTGGTGCAGTATGACCACAGGGGGTGGAGACAGCATTGTGCAAGGGAGACCAGCCCTATTCAGGTGCAAGGGAAACTCCTCCCACTGCTCTAATTGCACCCAAGCCCCATTCAGCTCAGCTTTGAGTCATCCAGGAAGGGCCAGGCACACCTCAACCCCCCCCAGTGGCTGCCTACAGTGAATGCACACCCCCAACCCCTGTCTCGCCAAAACCAGACAGTCAATCCACAACCAAGCAGAGGCACACAGAATGGTTAAATAAGAAAATGCCTAATTTCTAAAAGTGGCTTTTTCAAACACAATTTAAAAGCCATCTTTACTAAAAGATGTGTTATTAAATTCTGAGTTCAGAGATCCTAAACGTTATGCCTTCATCTTGTACCAATGGGAATTTATATTTGTAAGATGTTACAAAGTATCTCCCATGCTATCCTATGGGACAGATAGCCTTATAATAGTGAAAAACGAAATTGGCAGTATCTTTCACTATCAGGACATGTCACACACACCAGTACATGTCCTACCGTTAACATACACCTCACCCTGCCCATGGGGGTGCCTTGGGCCTACCTGAGTGGTGTCTTATGTGTAGGAAAAGGGAAGCTTAGGGCCTGGCAAGTGGGTGCACTTGCCATGTCGACATGGCAGTTACAAACTGAGCCCAAAGACACTACAGTGGTAGGTCTGAGACACATTTACAGGGCTACTCAGGTGGGTGGCACAGCCAGTGCTGCAAGCCCACTAGTAGCATTTGAGTTACAGGCCTTGGCATACTTAGTGCACTTTACTAGGGACTTACCATTAAATCAAATATGCCAATCATGGATAACCAAATATAATCATAATTTACACAGATAGCATATGCACTGTAGCACTGATCAGCAGTAGTAAAGTGCCCAGAGTCATATAGCCAACCGAAACAGGTCAGGAAAAATAGGAGGAAGAAGGGGATAACCCTGCAACAAGGGCCATTTCTACCACTATTTGGGTCCTGGGGCCCCTATCCTCCGGGGCCTCCTTTTTATAAAGGTGAGTGCACTGGAGCCCACCCAGGACACCCACCATGCAGACTTTGAGGGCTGTGGGGGTGAGCCCCAGGGCAACCGCTGCCCCAGCTTTCTTCCCGCATGCTGCGGGAGACAGCATTGCTCCCACACGCAGGGAGCAGCTATTTATGCTGCTCCCTCTGGGCGGGAACAATATTTTTAACTGATAACAGAACAGATCAAAAGTCTGCTCCCAGCTGGCGGGAGCATTTTTAAAACTTCTGCCAGCTGGGAGCAGACTTGCATTTGCTCCTGTTTGGCGACAGTTTAAAAAATGCTCCCGCCAGGCTGGATCAAACACAAGTTTCAGCGCCCCACCACTTATTTGACAATGCGGCCATAGGCCGCCGTTTTGTTGTGTTTTTTTTTATCCTGCGGGAGTCCCGCAATATCGCAGCAAAAAATGCTGATTTTTATTTGTTAGGTCGAGCCTATAGCGGCAGCACGCATGCGCTGCTCGCTTTGCGAGGCATGCAGTATTCAGTATGGAGTGGAAGCTCCGCCCACTCTCCTCCCATCTTTTTCATTGGCTTGTGTCTTTGTTGTTCCTAAATGCTGCCTTCCGATTGGTTTTAGGCTTGTTAGTCCCTCCTTATGACGGCCATGTCGTCATTTGTATCCTTCCATGGCTACTGGCCCCTTTACTTGAGTGTTGCACAGTATGTTTTATTTAGATTGTGAGCACTATTTTCCTCCCGTGCTTTCTCGCCCGCCCGCACTCCCGTTTGCAATGCAATAGGTCTCGCGTAAATGCGAGTCCTATTGCATTGCAAATGCTTGTTGTACCAGCATTAAATACCAGTGGTGCTGCTAAAACAACGGCCAGATGGCAATCCCACTATTTAAAATATTCCAAATCCTTTCTTTGCTGTCAAAAGCATCATGAAGGACAGGCAGTTACAAGTCAAGTTAAAGAGTGTAATACTTCGTTTCGTATGATTTACTTCAAGTGGCTTTTAAAAAAAAAATTTTTTAAAAAGAAATCCCAATGGAAACCAACATTTGCGTGCAAATATGTGCCTCTTGGGCTCCCGTACACTTCCCAGGACCAGGCGCACGCACCCACCCCATACTCCCCCTGCCCCCTACCTCTGGGGTCTCGATTTTCAGGAAACTTCCTGCGGGGTTTGTAGCTGCAGCGAGGAATGTGTGCCACATCAACACCCTGCAGCGCCCTCCCACCTTTACCCCTCGGTCTGCAGCGTGCTGAAGCGAGGCGGACCTGGGCGCTTGACCACCTTGAGACTTGGGATAAGCGGCTTTTCCCAGACACGCCATTCCTTGCACACCACCACTCCGTTCTGTCTGCAACTTTTCACAATGGGGATGGGGCAAGTGGTGATTTGGGACCTGGTGAGGAAACGGCGGTGGCAAAAGCAGCCCCTTCTGCAGCAGTGGAAGAGGCGGGCAAGGAGCCGGTGTCCCTGACGAAGGAAGAGGTGGCAAAGGTAGACCCCAGTGAGGCAGAGAGGGAGGCGGGAGACAGTGACGAGGAGGAGGACGTGTACGAGGTCGAGCAGATCATCTATTACAAGAACGAGGGCGTGAGTATGAATTTGGGGACTGGAACCCCTTACGTTGTGATTAATAGTTCATGAATATTCAAGTTCTGTCATATTCAGAGCAAGAGGACGGATGTGTGTTATGTCCATTTTCTACTGTTATGGCATTTGGATTGTAAATGTACTTACTGTGTACCAGAGCAATGTGTGTATGATATGCATTTAACGATCGTAAACATGATATCCTTGCTTAATTGTTATGTAATAGAAACAGATCACAGCTTTTGCAGAGTCGTGCTTTGGTGCTCATGATCACTGTCTTTAAGTATGTTTTTGAGTTATGTCTTTGAAAGGTGTTCTCTGCTTTCCTTTTTGAGTTTTGTTGATTGTAGTGTGTCTTGTTCTTTCTGCTTGCGTGGCCTGTTGTTTGTAATTGCGCAAGAAGGAGGAGTGTTAGTTTGCCTTGATGTGCAGGTGACCTGTGTCTTGTGTGTTTCTCTTCCTGCCCAGTCATCTACCGGAGATGTCTGTGCATGTATTATGCAGCTATGGAAAGCTGTGGCTGGCAGTTGCAAGGGGTGCACACTCTTTCGGGTGGTGTGTGCAACGAACGAGTTACTGGATTAAATGTACAGTCCGTGCATGTGACCATGTATTGTCATCTCATCTGTCAGAAACAACAACATCACCCAGCATGATATGGGATAAGTGGATGTACGCTCACTAGCTCTTATTTTGGGAGGGTTCAACTTTCATCTGGACCTAGTGATCATTGTTTGGTTTTTGTGGACCGTACGGCATTTTTCGGTCTTTGGAGTATTGTAGGAAATCTTTATAACAGGATTAACAGATATACCTGTAAACCATTCTATAGAAAGTGATGTTTCCCAATGTATGTATGAAATGGTGTCTGGAGTGCTGTAGTAGAATGGTGGTGTGATATTGAGTGGTAACTAGGAACTAGAGAGCTGTAGGAAGAATGTAGGCCTGACAGGACCTACCTGCCAATGTAGTAGCCCAATATATTAATATTAAATAAATAACTTCCTGCTCGAGTGGCTCCAGACTCTCATATGAAGACCCTGCCCTCCTAATTACAACATTTTGGCAACAAGTTGTTCAGGACCTGTGTGCACAACTCTGGTGGCAGTTGCTAGTCGTGAGAAAGAAGATGCACCTGCGACCATGGAGGACTGGTCTGGGGTCACCAACTTCAAATCCACTGGCTAATTGTGTCCACTCAGGCTGCTGGGCAGGATGAGGCTAAGGAGGAAGGTGGGCAAGGTCCGGCAAGGGCACTGACCCAGCTGAGGGGAGACAAAAACTGAGATGTGTCTTAGTGAATAGTCCTTATCTTAAGAACAATGTTATGGAGACAGTGTCATAAGGACAGTGCTGTGGAGATAGAGGAAAGAGGCATGGAATCTCCTTTACAGAAAGCATAGCTATGAAGTGACCCATGTAACTTCAGGCGGTAATACATTGAACAGTGTCATAAGGAGGAGGGTTGTTGATTCTGAAGTATGAGTTCTCAATTAAGGTGCCTGTGGCATAAGTTTATCCATACCTTTGGAGATGGAGATTATTTTATGGCGCCCAGCTTGGAATGACCAGAAGAAATGGTGCAGCTCATGCCGTAGTTAAAGCGATGGACAGAGGGCTTTTGACCATGCACAGCATCAGGTAAATGAGAACGTTCCCATCCGCGAGTCAGTTGGCACTGGAGGAAGAGGGTGTGGTCTTTGGGGCCATGGCAGCATTACTTACTCATGAACGAGCCTCATCAATGTCTTGGATTCAGACCTTAACATTGGAGTAGAGGCGCCGGCTATGTAGATTTTAACATCATGAAGGAGGGTAGTAAGCTGATGTCTGTTTGTAACGGGTCTGGAGATGTTGAAGAAAGAATGCCCAAAGTCTTGTGGTTAATTTAGAATGAGAAGTAGTACTGTCCCCTATATTGGATATAGGGGACAGTGGATAGAAATGAGGTTGTGGATATAGAGGGTATACTGTGTCCTGAAGTAGTGGGAAGCCGAAATGTCGCAGTCCTGGCTTTCGTCCAAATGCGATGTTAAAATATGACATTCACTTAATTAATCCGCAGGGATATCCTCATTTTATGCAGATGATATTCTAGGAGACGGAAATTATGCAATTGTGCGGGCATGGCAATTTTCGCAATATTATAGATTTGCTACTCTATCCATCAGCTGCCGCATATTGTCCAGATTTTACCCCAAAATCTTTGTTTCTAGCTCAGACAGTTCAAATGTTACTAAAAATTAAGCGACGCGTGTTGCCGTACAGTGGAAGGCCCTTTGCCAAGTCGTTCTGGTCACCTTTCTGTTGCTTATTGCTATATTTGGGATTAAACTTGTACTATTGAGGTGCAACCAAGTTTAAAAATGACGAAATAATTAAGCAATACTATTACAAAATGTGCCAGATTATGTTGTGTAATTTGCCCTTTCTTGCCACATAATTTACTCAACCCTGCTGCATAAATTGTCCCTCTCCTACCGTATAATTCCAGTGGCCCCTGCACAGGCATATAACCAGAGAAAAAGCATATTTTGTAATTTCCGCAGTTCTTTTTCGTTGCTTTCCTGCAGAGCGGCGAGCTTGTGTGAATTAATTTGTCCGCTCTAAAAGAAATGTCATATTTCTGCCAAAGTCACAGTTCTACCTTTCAAAAAGCTGTTAAACTATACATAAATGCACTTGAACACCAATTCTTCCCTTTATGAATACAACCTAGCAGCATATCTTGCTGTGCTGTGGTTTCAAAGAATTATGTGTGAAGAGTGTTCTCAGTATCACACTGGGTCAAATAAAAGTAAACACATGCATGACGTTATCGCCATCTTGTGTTATCATATTGTAGGTCACCCCAGAGATCTAAGTGTGTGAAGTACAGGATTTTCATGCTTTAAGCCACACCTTTAACTACATAGGTCACCACACTTGGAAATAATTCAGTCGCCCTTTTTTGGCCACTTTCCACCTTTAAAAATCTCCCAACTTTTTCATTTCACTTAAAGCCCTTGGTCACCAAAGCCCCCTCAGTCCCCATCGCATTCTATGCACTTTGTCCCTCTGACACACATGCACTACATCTATGTCCGTCTCTCGCGTTCTCCTCGCTCAACTCTTTTCTGATCAATCCCACTCCACATAATTCCTATACTCTCAATTCCACATAATTGCTGTCCACATATTTCCACTGCCCACCTTACCACATAATTCCACCACACAAATCCACTCCACACCACACAATTTCGCCACCTACAATTCCACAACTAACAATTCAAATCCAACCCACATAATTCCACTGCAAACTATAACACATGGGTAAAAGACATTGTCATTTACAACACCAATACCTCTAACTCTCACAAGTGCGAGACCAGTTTGCATTGCAAATGCTTGTTTATTTTGGCCCCAGGGGTTGTCCCTCTGGGTCCCACCCACTGGGCTTAGTGGGGTAGGGCATCCCTACCCTGCCCCCTTATATCTTTATTTATTATCAAACTTCAGGACTGGGTACTAAGAGTCCCTGAGTCTTGAAATGGCTGCCAGCAACATTTTTCTGATGTTGCTAGTAGGCAATCAGAGTTCTTACTCCCCGCTGGCCTAAGGGAAATAAAGCTCCCTGGGCCAATCAGAATGCTCTATTTTTGAATTGGCATTGCCACGAGAGTTTCTTGAACATCTCGCTGACCCAATCGTCCAGATATGCAAATATTTTTTACCCTTAATTTCTAAAAAAGTTCTGAACGGATTTACACCAAATCACAAAAAGCACAGTCTGCAGACCAAAATCTAGTTTCCTGCCAAATTTGGTGTCATTTTGTTCAGCAGTTTTTGCTGTAGTCCTACGTGAAGATGTCTGTAGAAAATGCATGGGTTTTTACATTTTGGGACCACCCTTTTTCTGGGCCTGGGCCAATCACCCCGAAACTTTTCATGCTCAGACTAGGCAAAAAGAGCTATTTTTTGGAAAGTTTCTTGGAGATTCTTTAAATGGTGTCAAAGTTATTAGAAACACAAAAAAGCTTTTCCAATGGAACAGCTGACCTAACTATAACTACCCAGTGTCGACCACCACTGGGCAATATATATTATGACCTCACATGTGTCTGGGTCTGTGAATGGGTATGTGAGTGGTTGTGTGGGATTCGGTATATAAGAGGTTTTGTTGGGCTGTGAGTGGGTATGTGAGGGGTTCTGTGGTTGATTCATCAGTGTTCTCAAGAGTGATGTCACTGACCATGTCATGAGTGATGTAATATGTGAGGTCATAAGCAGTGCATTGTGCAGGCATAAGTTATAGTTAGCTCAGGTAACTATAACTGCTAAATTTCTATGATTTTGTCCGATTGAAATCTGAGCCTAACTATAAAGTCCCTGTAACCTTAGTTTTTTTCCAGTGGATATATATATATATATATATATGTGTGTGTGTATATATATGTGTGTGTGTATATATATATATATATATATATATATATATATATATATATATATTTATTCACTAAAAAAACAAAGGTTAAAGTAACATTATAGGTAGGTGAAATTCTCAGTGACAAAGTTAACGTTTTGAACTAAAAAAAAGCATAGAAATTCAGCAGTTATAGTTAGCAGCACTAGCTATAACTTACGCCCCATGACCTCACATATGACATCACTCATGAATGTTCTATGGCATCATTTAGGACATCACTGATGACCTCTCAAATGACATTGTTAATGACATCGCTGATGACATCATCCAACGAGTGTGTAGTTTGTTTTATAGTTTACACAGTGGTGGGTAACTACCATATTACTTTTCTACCTAATTTTGTACAGCCTGTGTCCAGCTAATCAGTATAATTGTTTTCAAAAAGTATGTGCTCCTAATGCACCACTGGTGTGTAGAGCTATTGAACACATTATAAGTGCTTACATTCAAGAGTAACTCTGTGTGAAAGTGACATATGACTTGTATTCACTATACTCCAGACAACTTTTTGGCTCTTCAGAAAAGGTTTCCAGCAGGAGAAAGATTATACGTAGTAGATAGTAACTTTTATAAGCAGCCTTGAGTTATTAGAGAGAATCATGTCAGCATGATTATTTTTACTCAATATGGAAGAATGTGTGCTCCAATTACTAACATATGTACGCATGCTTGTTTTGCTACAGAAGAAGGGTTATTTGTAAAGCTTTCACCACAGTATGAAGGGTGCAGGTAGTATGATCTTTAACACCTTCAGATATTGGTTATTTTTAGCAAACAGTGTTTTTTTTACAACTGTTGCATAGACTGTACACTGTTCTTAGTAGGTTAATATCAAGACTCTGTGGCGTATGTCTCATGAGAGTTTCACTGTTTGCAAACAGTGTGGTATAGAGAGAACTCTCTCCATAGAGTAAACACTGTTTACAGTACTGCGTTCTCTACTGACATCAACTTCATTTCTTAACGTAGGTTCGGTGGGTGTCAGGGGCTTCATACAGATAAAAGCTGTCCGTAGTAGGGCATTTGTTTTGGAATTGGCATTCACTATTTTGGCTTTCTCTGATCAGTTGTATACAGATTGAACACGGTACTCAATGAGGGTTTCCCATATATCTGGAGTTGATTGTGAATGTGAATTAAAGAATGTGTAAAGCCATAGCAATTTATACAGCAATATGCCGGAAAACGAAGCTTAGATGATGCCATCAGTGATGTCATCAATGATGTCATCAGGGATGTCATAGAACATGTCATGAGTGATGTTATATGTGAGGTCATAAGCAGAACATGGCGGGGGTACAAGTTATAGTTAGTACTGCTAACTATAACTTCTGAATTTGTGTGTTTTTGTTATACTTCTATACGTTAATTCTGTCTCTAAGAAATTCACCTAATTATAAAGTTACTTTAACCTTTGGTTTTTTCAGTGCATCTCTAAGATTTTTTAATCAAAAACGTATATTATTATTACACCTAACTATAATGTTACTGTAACCTTTGTTTTTTTCAGTGAATTTCTAGCTCTTTTAAAAAAAAATATATATAAAAATACATACACTAGCTACTCCAACAATGTTTGTGCTGAGAATCTTCAACTTCTTAGTTGTTGTAACTCACATATACAGAAATATTCCCAGAATAGTTTTCATAGTCTTTGTATGTATCTTTTCATAAACTTCATAATTTTATTTCAAAAAGACACTGATCAGTTTTTCCTATACTGTGAACTATGTGCTTTTACTATATACATCTATTTTAAGGTGTGTGATCGCTCACGCAGGAGGCTTGCAAGATCGCAGAGTTATACATTTTGTTCTAATCTGTTGTGCAGTGTTCTTTTTCACCTGGTCAGTTATTATTGTTAGCTAATGTTTAATAATAAAGTCATGCAGTATGTATATTGTATTCATTATTTTGTTTACAAACTTATGGCTCTCGTGAGATGATCGCGAGAGCCAAACACAATCTCCTGCGTGGGCTACGAGGGGGCTGTACTTCCTGTCCAGCTCTCCCAATCCGTTCGTGAGATCGTACATTTGCAATTCAGTTCATAACACTTTATTTTTGCAGTTCTGAAAAAAGTAAGAGGTGAAGGGTTGTTTGAAGTAGAAAAACATTTGATGTATTGTTGCATTTGAGATATTAGGAAAGTTCTCTGCTTTGTACATCTCGCCGGCCTCTTGCAAGACAGCCGCGAGACACCTGGGAGAGGAAAGACATTGTGATTGGTTCATATGGATGTCTTTAATTAGCAAAGAAAAACTCCTTCCTAGTTGCTCATTTGCTGATTGAGTTGTTCTGTGATTACACCTTTTTGGCTACCTCTCTGACTTTGCTGATTTTCTGTAATCAGAATGTAATCATCTGATTCAGATGAGAACCCTACTCCTGTTCCTACAAGTCAGCCACCTTAGCCATGCAGGGAGTCCTTAGTCTGGCAATTTTTTCAGATGAGGCCTGGTGGGAAAAAAGTGTCTTGCAAATATGTAATTTGTAATGTTGCAGGGATTCTGCGGAGTCACAGAACTATGCTTGGGATTATGGGACCGTAGTAGGCAGAGACTAGGTATCCATGTGCCCGAGACCGACTAGCTATAGTGTCTCGCTTGCCCTCTTACTCACTCACAGAGGAACAAATGATTAGACACCCCAGAACACAACACTCCCGACCCTCTCAGGAATTGCGGATGCAGGACACACCCTTTCGCTCACACACTCGTACTAGTCCACAATAAGTTCTGAAAGAGACACGAGTAAAGTTTAAAATGCTTATTTTAACGATTGTGCTCTAGTATGCAGTATACGTGCACAACAAGTAGAAATATACCTAACACAAATACGGTTAGCATAGCAAGTAGTCCATAAATCATAAATAGAGCTGTCATTCTATATGACAGTGTAGCCTAACCTCCCTCCCCTTCTACAGAAGCGAAATGATTATGTATCAGAAGATTTCTAGGTGTTAGCAGCAGACCCCGTACTTCAGTATACACAAATGAAAGTTCTACATCCCAGACATTATCACGATCATTTCCCTTGAAAAGGTCCCTCTCCAAGTGTGTGTTACCTATCTGTGCATACCTATATGACAAAGTACGTGTTCCCAAACAACTGCTGCATTTGTGTGTTTTGTCTAGGTGCTAGGACCTGACCAGACCAGAATAACAAGGGGCATTGTTGTTCGACCTTGTCTACATGTTCAGACTAAATCCCAGGAAAGAACAAAGTGCAAAAACAACAGCGTGTTCTGTGTGAAAGCACAATGTGGCACAAAGCAAAAATATATCTGTAAGATATCGTATGCAAAGCAGAGCACAATCTGCAAAGTGCTCATGCTAACATAGGGAAAACGACAATGGGCCTGCACAGGACTTATGCCACCCTCCCCTTGGTCAGGACAGTAGAACCGAATGACGACAGAAGTCAAAGTGTAAGCAGAACCTAAGTGCGTAAGCAATTGCAGGGCAAGAGTGTTTTAACAAAAATTGAGCATTGTCAAATACACAACCTCAGGTTGTATACAAGCCGCATACCCAAGGAACAATTCTGGTTATGGGCCACTAAGGAACCCATCAACAGTTCGAAATTGAGGGCTGCCTGAGATGGGGTGGCCAGGTAGACATCCAGGGCCAACTGAAAGGGGCACCGAATACAATGAACCACAGGTTGCACACAGGTGAAGTAAGCATATCGGAAGGTTACACAAAATTCAGCATCTAGGGGTAGCATTCCAAACAATTGTAGCATATGCTCACGGTACCGCTGCAGCAATGCATATCCGGGCAGGACCACAGACTAAGCTGCCATTGCAGAGTAGAAGGAACAGCACGCTGATGCCACAAATCAAGAAGAGCAGCAGAGGGAACCCACCAAATACGCTGGAAAAAAATTGAATAATAAGTTCATTATTCATTATTGAACCGACCGGAGGAGAGACGTGACGCACAGCGCACTATAGTGACCCTACCATAGTGAGGGTACCGTCAAGGTCAAGATACCATTCACAGTATCCATGGTGTAGTTGAACTAAGTACCAGAGATACAAAGACTTGTACTTGAGATTCATCTCAAAGTAAATAATCAGAATAATCTGTTGGAATGACATCATGGTTTTTTAACCTTAGAAAAAGAGCAGAAATATTGCGGACCAAGGTATTTTTAAGATCCAAAAGATTGGAATCCTCGCATTAGGCAAATGAAATAATTAACTACATTGCCGTATTCACGAAGGAGATTCTTCTGTGTTTTAATGAAATCTCAGGTGTTTGTTGAGAATTTTTTTTTTTTTTTTTTAGTTTTGGGACAAATAATACGAATCAAGAGAGTTGCAGAAATTCAGTCTTGATAAAGATGGTGTAATAATTTCTGATCCATCGAAACGCGTCAACGCTCCTTTTTTCTACACAATCTGTGTACTTTCTGGAACCACAGATAATTAATTCATTGTGATATCGGGTTTCAGTTGGTGTTTATTGTTTCACCACGGATGTGTGTTTTTTATGACAAAGTTCAGTGTCTAATTTTGTGTGTACTCTCTTTATGTAAATTTTAATGTTACACAATGGATTGTTAATTTTAGATTGATTTTAATTCATTTTCAATTGTTTGTATAAAAATCGTTTTTTCTTCTTTTTTATGGTAATGAATAAATTGATATATTGATATTTTAGAGTATTCTGAGTTTGGGTTTATCTTTCTACTCTCATTGTATGGATGGTGTTAATGAAGTGTGAACAGTTTGAATGACCAATGGGACTATTTTGAAGTTTGAGAGTCTGTTAAGGGATAACGTCAGTCATGTGAGATTTATAGTTAGTAGTCCAAAGGAAACCTTCTTTGTGATACTGTAAGAAGAATCACACACAACAAGGGTGGGCAATCCAGGATCAGCATATTCAAGAGCTAAGAGGAGTGCACGTAACTCGGCCAACTGGGCCTGCAGTCTCCAGGAGACTGTGTGTGCTCCAAAGAGGACATAAAAACACCGTTCTTCATTGAACCTACGACAACTGCACAAGCAGCCGAATAAGCCTGCTTGGAACCAATGTCTGGTTGAGCCGATCCATCAGTATAAATGAGACATTTGTACTCATCTAGAGGCAGAACCGAAGAGGGCAGTGGGTGAACATGTTCATACTGAAGAAATTCTTGTGTTTGCAGAGAAGGGTCAAAAACAAAACTGACATCAGTTGACATCAATGACGTAGCCCATTGAATCCAATGAGAATGAAGGGCTTTAGAATTAGGCACACTGGCTTTCGTGACCGCTTCCAGAGCGGGCTCTGGAGAAACATCAAAAATGCGTTAACCTTGTGCCAGAGAGCGTTCTTTCAGGGCGACCATCTGCACAGCGGTGATAATTTTTTCAGTAGAAGAGAAACGCAACTCCGCAGGAGTATTCAGATGCGATTTGGGACTCTATCACCCTCATTAAAAGTCACATAAGTGAAACCGATTGCTCCGGGAAGAATCCGGGTGACCAAATTTGTAGTATTCAATCTAGTTTGTAAGTACTGCGTCGCAAGAAAGTCAGATTGCAAAGCTCGCAGCACAGCGGTGTGTTCCGGAAGCGAAGTGGAAGCTGAAAAGGAGGGGTGTATCAAAGCATAAAGAGTTTTGTTAAGTTGAGCATAGTCAGGAATATAAGTCCTGCTGAAGTTCGAAAAACCAAGCAGTGACTGGAATTTTTTGAAGGCTTCAATTGAGCACTTTTCCAAAAAATGGGGGGCCAAACCCCTCCCCTCATTGTTCAAGTCAGAGAATGGCCAAAAACGCAATATGTGAATTCACAAAAATGTAATTTGTAGCCTAAAGCTGCAAAGTGTGTGATGATGCGATCCACCCGCGCAGGATGAGGATTCAATTCATCGTCTGTCAGGTATATGTCATCGACATGAAAGCGCATCAGGGTCAATTTCATTTAAGAGCGACACAATATGTGCTGAAAAAACACTGGGGCTATTCTTGTAGCTCATAGGCAATCTCTCATAGCACCTCTGAGTGCCGATGGCGCTGAATGTGGACAAAGCACTAAAAAAGCCATTGGAAATATCCAAAGTTGTCTTAAATCTTTTACATACGATATTATTGATCAATGCTGTACTATGCGTGGTTTGCATTGCATATGTACGGGTATGACTTCAAATGTCTATAATCCAAAACAATGCGATATTAACCGTCAGGTTTCAGAACTGGAAAAAGAGGGTTATTCATCGCAGAGACACCGGGTTCGATCACACCCTGATACTCCAATTGAGTCAGAATTTCTTTAACGGACTCCTTTGCGTCACGTTTAATTGGATATTGAGGCTGTGGTTGAGGGACAGAGCGAACAGGCACAACATGTGAAGGAGAATCCATATTCCAACCAGCCTGATTGCGATATAAGGCAGGAGCTAAGGCAAGAGCCCACTCCGAAGCATAAGAATGCTTGGTCTCATAAGAGGCGTATTGCGAAGAGGAAGAAATTATCATATCCTCTCCTCGAGGATTGGCAAGAACAAAGAGGGGAAGCCAATCGACCTCCGCCAGTAAAATGTGATAGGAAGACGTCAAGTTGTCCCAAAAAATAGCATTAATGGTGCGCTTAATGTCACCTTCAATCTGAATGTCTATTTGATAAAGTCTTATCAGGGAGTGCTACGTGGGTGTCCGCAGTTTCAACAGTGACAAAGGTATCAGTTGCTTTCGCCTCCAGAAACAGGTGGAGTGTCTGGCGCACTACAGTTACTTCCACCACGCTGTCGAGGAGAGTCACCGCCCAACTCCTGTCCAGGAGGAAGTTTCCCACCATCTGGGTCATATTTCGCTGTCAAAGCTGCAACCTTTTCCTTCTGGAATGGGGCTCTAAACAGAGGTGGTTCCTCCCTCTTGACTTTCACATAAAAAGAGCGCTGCGGGTCCGGCTGTGGTTGCGCCGACTTACCTTGTCTGCGATCTTGCCGTCTTCCTCTGTCGTACTGTTGATCAGACGAGTCCAGAAAGGAACAAGGAGAATGAGGATCAGGAACCTGGAACCTCTCAGGAGTTTTAATTTTAGAGTGATCACGTAAATCATATCTTCATTCAGAAGCGTCAGGTGGTGGTGAACCACCATGAGACCTAGGCTTCTGTTGCTGCTTATTTTTGTCCCAAGTTTTTTTAGGAAAAATCGGACATAGCAGGAGGGGGCTTGCCCTGAGACTGTGGAGAAGGTCTAATCCCCAAATTATTGCGTCCCAAGGACATACAAACGTCAGCAATAATAATCCGCAACTCACGTTCCTGATCAAGGTCAGGCACTGCCGAAAGGCATTGATGAACCATCAAAGCTGCTGCTTCACCTTTAACATTAGAAAGAATCATACCGGAGACTATCGGAAAAATGCCCAACATTTTCATCCTCAGCCCTAGGTCAGGACCTGCCCCATGTTCATCCTGTACCTGTTTAAGAACGCTCGGAAGAATGCATATGGAGGGGGTGCCATAGCAAAGTGTATACACTGAGGCAAGCACCATCCCCCAGGTGTTGCAGTCGGCCAAAGGAGGAATTAGACCCCGAGGCAAGCACATAGTAAGGATCCTATGCTTTTCAACAGCACCCGTTAGAGAGAAAACAGCATCAATGTGTTATGTTATGTTATGTTAACTAGGTACTTATAAAGCGCACAGCTACTCAATAGAGTGTCCCGGCACTGTAAGACCTCATGACAGGGCTGACAGTGTGCTGTCGTACGCTCGATTCATGTACTATTGCTGGAATCCAAAATGGCAAGTCCTCACGATTCTGACGACGTTTGCCCATCACCGAATTTATCATAATGAGGCTAATCACAAGACCGCCACCGTGTGCAGCCTGCTCCGGGGGTGCAGACCCAGGCGGAGCCACTAGAAAAGCACAGGCAATAAATTGGATCAGGCGTCTATAAAGAAAAACAACCTGAGAATATAGGAAAC
This sequence comes from Calotriton arnoldi, assembly GCA_963921515.1. Classification (NCBI taxonomy): domain Eukaryota; kingdom Metazoa; phylum Chordata; class Amphibia; order Caudata; family Salamandridae; genus Calotriton; species Calotriton arnoldi. Next base: position 837,275 of record CAWUFW010006008.1, read on the forward strand.
GAACCTCCGCTACATTTGCATTAAGATAATAAGGATGCGAAGTAAACCTGGCAAATACAGGCCAAGTGGCCCCATCAATACTTAAGGGGCCCATACGAACAAAGGAAAGAGGATGGGGAGGACGCCATTAAACCAAATCTGATGCTCCCAGGCCGTAAGAGGAACTTCAACAACCACATCACGGCAATAAGCAGCTGGAACAGTGGCCGGAATATAGGCATGGAAAGAACTATCATTCGCATCCACAGCAGGAAACGTAACCCAAGAGTAAAACACTTTGAAACGGTACGCTGGATCCGCCTTGACTACAAAGACAACTGGAGACCCGCATTGGTGACTCCATGCTGCAACACATGCTGAGTGAGGGCAGCGTGGCAATGAGTCGAAATCGGCTGCACCATCACAGGAAGACAATGGAAACAAACAGTAGCACAAAATGGGTTTAAAACCTTTTAAACTTCAAGCTTGAAAACCTACAGCAATAGGGGAACCCTAGAAACTGAGGAAGCAAAGCCCTTCCACCTTGGACGTCTCCGGAAAACGGTGCAAGGGTATTGTGGACAAGCATGAGCGCTACTCAGAGGTCCAGTGAATAGGTACCAGACCAAATGTTGGTGGTACCATGTTGCAGGGATTCTGTGGAGTCACAGAACTATGCTTGGGATTATGAGACCGTATTAGGCAGGGACTAAGTCAACCTAACACCTGAGTACCCATGAGCCCGAGACCGACTAGTGTTGCAGAGATTCTGCACATACACAGAACTATGCTCAGGAAAACAGGACCTCTGTGTGTAGGGTCTGAGCCTTCCTACCGCCTCAGTACCCAAAATCAACTACAAAGCTACAAAGGATTAGACAACCCAGAACGCAACACTCCAGACTCTCTCAGGAATCGCGGGAGCAAGAGGTACCCTTTCACTCACTCACTCACTCATACCTGTCCACAATAAGAATTGACAGAGTCACTGTTACAGTTCAAAATGTTTATTTTAACTATAGTGCTCTATAATGCAGTATACGAGCCACTACCAGCAGCAAAACGCATAAACCTGAAACAGTTAGCATTGTCGCAAGACCATAGATTATAAAGGGGGATGTCATTGTATGCAGACAGTGGATAAAGGACTATAAGGCCTAATCACCCTCCCCTTGGTAAGAAGGAGTTTTATTATATGAAAGAAGATCTATGGGCTTTGTCAGCAGACCCCATACCTTAGTGCCTAGATGGTATTTTTACATCATAGGAACGGCATAGCTCTTCTCCCTGGAAAGGTCCCTCTCCAAGTGTGTTTTTAGCCAACATGCATCCCCATAATATCAAAGCACGAGTTTCCAGCAGTAGCAGCTGTGTTAGCATGTTTTGTCTAGATGCTAGGGACTGACCAGAACAGAATAACAAGGGGCATTGTTTATCGACCTTGCACACTGTGTTCAGACTAATCTCCGGGAACAGGCAGAGAACGCAGAAAGCAGACGGTTCTCATGTGAAAGGCAAAAACAGAGTCTTGCAAAATGAAGTCATGTAGTAACGTGCGCAAAAGCAGCATCATGGCAGCAGAGCTCATGCTAACTTAGCAATGTCGACAATGACCTTAACGGCCATATGACACCCTCCCCTTGGTAAGATCGTAGCATATAGACAAAAGACCCAAACAGAGGTCAAAGGTAAGCAGAGTCCAAAAGCGCTCGAAAAAAGCCAAATTGGAAAAGTTTAAAAACAAAATAAAAAAATAATTGCATTTAAAATTTTGTTGTTCATTGAGAACGGGACTAATTTGCGGTAGGAAAATCCATGAGAGTATGTGAACTTAAGAATGCAATTCGTTCCAAAAGGTCATCCCTATCGTTCAAAGCAAAAAGGGATGCCATCCAATCAAGTAGCTCGAAGGAACACACGTGTTCCTCATAATTGGATGCCTCCAAGAGCATATTCGGGCAACTTGCGAGATTTTCAATGAAACTCCGTTGCAAGAGGTTCTGTGCAGCCACACAGATAATCCACTGAGCCAACACTCCCAAGTGCAGCCGAGAGCAGGCCTGGTCATGGGCCACTAAGGGACCCAGTAACAGGTCATAATCCGGGTCTGTGCATGACGTATTGGAGAGGCATAAATCCAAGACCCAATAGAAAGGGCATCGCTGGCAGTAGAACACAGGTTGCACGCAAGTGAAGTAGGCAAAGCGAAAATGTAGTCCATAACTCATGCTAAGCGTCGCTAATGGCAAGCATCCAAAACGTTGCTGCATTCGGTCACGGTACAGTTGCAATTGGCCGGGTCTGTGCATTACCACATGATGGGCAGCCATTGCGTAGCAGGAGCAGAAGAATCAGGACGCCACTCGACAGCGCCAGTAGTAAGGGGAACCCTCCAAAGATGCTGGAAAAAATAGAATGGATAAAGGCCGGTATTACTCCAAAAATCATCTGAAAAGAGGTCACAAGGCCGGATCCCACAAGTTTAAAAAAAATGAGCAAGGCCTTCCGTGTCAGACGCATTAAATATTTGATGTATCAGCTCCCCAAAATGAAGTGGGAGGTTCGTGTTCATCAGTGACTGAATCTCACTAGATGTTCTAGCCACCTGCAATTCGAAGGTCTCTCAAGCCGAAGTGAGAGCCACTTCTTGTTGAAATAATAGCGCTTTGAGCCTGCTTAGTTTATTGAAATCTGTTTTAAAAGTTGGAATGGAAGGCCAAATGGAACTATCTACAATCCCAAGCGGGGGATCGGAAAAAGCACATTTCTACAACAAGTAACACGTTGTGAAACTGTTACTATATACGGGATGCCTCCCCACAAGCCACAGCAGCTGTGGTTATTCAAAATAAGATAACTGCCGTTAGAAAGCAATGTGAGAGCGGAAATTATTGCCGGGACAGGCGTCCCTTTAAAAAAACAAGCCAGATTAGGTGCGGACACTTTACAAGCGTCGTGCAACTTAACTTGTTTACAAACTAGGGAATGTCCTACTGTGGAATCACAGTCCTCCCCTGTTAGGAAAACTTCCATACCCTCCCGTTGACATCTGTAGGTGAAAGGCAGGGACCATAATTCTTGGAGAAATGCACTACCCAGGGGTTCAAAGCAGCCAATTGGGAAATGTTTCATGCACAATGTAAATTGAAACAGCGAAGATGGCAGAGAGATAATGCTGGCAGGCTGGACTACGGAAACGCCCTCTACGCAGGAACGATGGCTAAGCTCCTGAGACGGCTGCAACGCATCCAGAACGCCTCTGCACGTCTTATCCTCGACATCCCCCGATGCAGCCACATCACACCCCACCTGAGAGACCTGCACTGGCTCCCTGTCAACAAGAGGATAACCTTCAAGCTCCTCACCCACGCACACAAAGCACTCCACAACTCCGGACCAGCCTACCTCAACAGACGACTCAGCTTCTACACCCCCACCCGCCTGCTCCGCTCGACCAGCCTCGCCCTCGCCACAGTCCCCCGCATCTGAAAACGACCGCCGGCGGCAGATCCTTCTCCCACCTCGCCGCCAAGACCTGGAACACCCTCCCCACCAACCTCCGACAGACCCAAGACCTACTGGCCTTCAGAAGACTCCTCAAGACCTGGCTCTTCGATCAATAGCAGCACCACCCCCCTCTTCCCCCAGCGCCTTGAGACCCTCGCGGGTATGTAGTGCGCTTGATAAGTGACATGATTGATTGATTGATGAATTAACCATACAGCCGAATCGGTTTCCGCTACTGAAAATGGCAAGTGTTCTAATTGTTCAATGTGTAACAGCGTGTAGGTAGCGTCTTTCATGGACATGAACCTCTGCTTATCAGTTAGATTAAATGGTAAAAACAAAGCAGAAGCGTTCAAATAATCCCACAGTACTTTTCCCATTTTGATAGTCTGTAACGTCCATGCAAATTGCATCACAGATCGTAATTGATTTTGACCATGATATAGCACAGATACATCACTTTGAACAATATCAATAACAGATGAAACAATATTATCTAAAGTATAAATGTGGGAAGACACTGTATTTATGCTATTGTCGACTACTGCAAGAACTTTTTCCAAATTTGCTTTGTCAATTTGGCGCAGATGGAATGCTGCTTCCATCTGCGAAAGTTTCCATAATTCATTATAAGACGCATAGATGAATCTCTTTGATCTGGGAATCTTAGGACCCAAGATAAAATCAGCCAAATGGATGTCGCTCGACAAGAGAAACAGATGTTGTTTCACCGACGACAGAGTGGAGTGTTCCAACCATTGTTGGCACAATTTCCCCACCAAATATGTGGTGACAGAGTGTGAATGTGACTAATGGGGATCAGGTCTAGTTTGTGTGAAACCGCTCGTTGCGTTATGAAAATGCAGTTGACATGTATTAGAACTGGTTTGCCACAAAAACCATCCTGAGGGGTCAACATCAGAGATATTGAAACTGTCATTTCGAAACAGAGCTTGTAGTACATCGATGGTATATTTTGTGTGTTTACACCAATTATCATACTCAGCTAATGACGGAATGGATGGGATATTCAGATTTTTGGGCCGTAGCCAGGCCAAAACAAGTAGTTTGGTGCACAGTGTCATTTAAAAATAATATTTGAGTTGGAATTAGGCATGCACGATGCAAAGCTTCGGTTCCCTGGACCTGCCAAGCTTTAGTGCCCCAAATCGATTTCAAATCAATGGTATCTTTCCAGTGATCATAACCCTGTAAGACCAATTCAGTCCTAAATGAATTTGAGTATATTAATTTTGTGTGTGTCAGAATAAACTTAGATTGTGACTGTAATTTCAATTTAAAGAAATCGGATTCCGGATTGGACGTGTTGTAATCAGTGAAATAGGTGAACTTATTTCTAAGCGTTTTAGAACTCCCCTGTAAGGGAGTTGGGCAATGTTCCCACTGCGTGTAATTAAAAATAGGTCAACGTATTTGTTTTGTCCAAGAAATGATGACCATAATGTTGAAAACAGAAAAAATCTGCGTAATTGGCAGAATGTAAATACAAATCTTCAGCATCAAAGGCAGTATAATACTTTAAATCAGAAAACAATGAATGTACTGCTTGTACATCCCAGTCATCAGAATGTATGTCCTGTGTTACCACATCTCCTAATGAAACGCAAAGCACGTATGGTATCTTGAGGACTTCCGTCGGACCATGGATTTCGAAAGCAACCTTAACCCAAACGATGCCATCTGCAACAGGGATAGCCGAAATGTTCACAAGGGCTTGATCACGTTTCATGATATGGGACGATTTATGTGGAGCCAGAATTCCATTGACCAACTTTACTACAGAGCCTTCTGGCAAATAATGACCTTTGATGAGGAAAATCAGGATAAGCACTAACCAGATGTAGGTCCAGGGTGGGGCCAGGTAAGTCTTTTTGAACCAAGCGATAAAAATACTTGTTTTTGTCGGTGGAGGTGCCACAGAGGGGGACGAGGAGGAAGAGTCATAAGAGAAGCTCGTACGGTCCCCAAAATAACCGCTTGCACCCATGTTCATTAACGGCAGCGCAGCATAGCTTGATGATGTAAAGGACTGTCCGGTACTTCAATGTGGGACCCATCCACAAGATAAGCATACTCGACATCAGCGAGGGAAGAGGATGAAGGCAGAACAGGCAAAAGATCAATAGTAGTCTCCATCTCACCCTCAATTACACGGGCATTAGTCGAGGAGGCTGAAGCCATTGGATTCAAAGAAATGGCGTTGCTTGAAACACTAGGAGTCACACTATTCAGAATCGGCCAGATGGTGTAGTTTGACATTGTCAACTGAAATGTCTCTGTTTTCTTTGCGACCAGGTAAAGGTGGTAGTATCACTGTACGAGTACCCTTCAATCCAAGAACTGAGACTGCTGCGCGATAAGAGGGACCAAATTCTTTCTTGTTCTCCAGCTTTTCTCGTACCAGATCTTAGGAAGCCAGCCGGCGACCGGAATCAGCATCGTCGTGTCATTGGAAGAGGATATATAATCTGTTGCTTGGCTGTCACGGGTCTATTGTAGGTTATCTACGTCAAATGTTGCAGCCGCCGCCACAATGTCTAGACCATTAAGGTCTGGCACAAACATTTTAATGCCAAAGAGCATTTCGTATGGGGTCCGCCCACCCAGAGATCTTCGCGGGAGATTATTAAGTGCACGTTGAACTCCATACAAATGGGCCAGCCAGTTCCTGCCAGTACCTAAGACTCTAGCTGTCAAAGATTGCTTTAAGTCACGGTTCATTCGCTCCACTATTGAATTGCCCTCAGGCCTGTATGGAGACGAAAACTTCACCAGCACCCCCAAAGACTTCATCGCGTCCTTGTACGCCTTAGAGGCGAACGCTGGACCCTGGTCAGAATGGAAGGTGCCACAGACAAACGTCCTGACAAAGACACGCAAATCTCTAATGACATTTTGAGCGTCAGCGCTGCATTGTGGCCAAACCCATAGGAAACTAGTGCACAAATCAACTGCAACAATGTATTTATACGCAGTATCAGAAGTCAATGGACCGCAGTGATCAAGATATACACAGCCAAATGGCTGATTTGATATATATAGCTGTGTTTGTGGTGGTTGCAAAACCGTAGATGGTTTGATTTGCTGACAAATGTCACAAGAAAGCACATAATTATGGGTTTGTTTATATAAACCACGCCACCAGTAACGTTGCTGTAAAATAGAAACCGTCGCAGACACTCTGGCATGTGCAGAAGCCATGCCTTCATATGCGGCTATGATCAAAGGAAGTCTGCGGTCCATGTTGGGAATCAGCCGATCCCCAACTGACGGAATTGTAGCATAAGGAACTTGTTCGGGAGATAAATGATAAGAATACTTTGAAGGGAAGCCCTGCGGGTAAGCAGTCCTATCCTTCGTAGCAGCTATAGCTGCCAAAATGTCATTATCTATCTTAGTCATGGATCTTGAAACTGCTGCAACTGAACACGTGGCTACTGCAGATTTGGCTGCCTCGTCAGCCAAAGAATTACTAACAGCATGTGCTCCGACACGCTGATGGCCAAGAGTATGAATAACCTGTGTGAGTGGCAGACGTTCTTTAAGCTCCGCCACTCTAACCCAAAGCGTTTTATGCTTTATTGTGCTGCCTTTAGAGTCCCGATAATCATTCTGAGACCAAAAGAATAAGTTGTCATTACAAGACTGGACACAGTAGTATGAATCGCACACAATAAGAGTATCCACATTAGGATCTGCAAACGCGAGAGCTAGAACAAGAGCACGCAGCTCCGCCAATTGCGCCGTACAGTCCCCCAGTGACTGTGTATGTACAATGGAAGACTTAAATTCACCATTTACAATTAAACCAGCCACAATAGCGCAGGCTGCTGAATAAGCATGTTTGGACCCGATGGCCGGTCGAGCCGAGCCGTCGGTATAAATGATACATTTGTACTGATCCAAAGGAAGCAACAACAACGGAGGAGGATGAACATGTTCATACTATAAAAACTCCTTTGTCTGAAGAGCAGGATCAAAGATAAAAGTGACATCAGCCGATGTCAAAGAAGTAGCCCATTGTTTCCAACAGGGATGTAAAGCTTTAGAATTCGGTACACTTGCCTTAGTCACTGCTTCTAAAGCAGGGATTGGCGAAACCATAAGAACGCGTTTCCCCTGCGCCAGCGAGCGTTCTTTCAGAATCGCCATTTGGACCACAGTCAAAATCTTTTCAACATTCAAAAATCGCATTTCCGCTGCAGCGTACAAATGTGATTTGTATGCAATAGGTACTGTGTCTCCCTCGTTGAATGTCAAGTAAGTGAAACCCACCGTCCCCGGTACAATACATATGACCAGGTTCGTGGAATTATCACACGTCAACAAGTAGTTAGTCGCTAGCAGATCGGACTGCAAAGATTGTAGAATAGAGGTATGTTCCAGAAGCCAGCAGGCAGAACAATATGTAGATTGTATCAACACATAGAGCGGTCTGATACGCTGGGCATAGTCGGGGATGTATGTCCTTCCGAAATGTAAAAATCCCAGCAAAGACTGAAGTTTCTCCAGTGTAGACGGAGGTTGCAATTGTGCACATTTCTCCAGAAAGTGGAGGGCTTACCCCCTACCTTCATTATTGAGCTCGTAGCCCAAAAAGAGCACCGCAAAACAAGCGATGTGTGATTTAGCAAAATTGAATTTGTATCCATAGTCGGCAAACGACAGAGTAATTCGGTCAACTCGGACAAGATGCGGTATCAGTTCGTCGTCCATCAGATAAATATCATCTACCTACGAGAATGCATCTGGGTCTCTGCTGTGCAACAAAGACACAACATGTGCAGCAAAAGGCCCGGGGCTGTTCTTATACCCCATAGGCAAGCGCGTAAATCTTTTTTGATTTCCGAAGGCGCTAAATGCTGTCAAGTCACGGCTCTCAGGAGCCAAGTTATGACTGTAGAATGCATTGGATATATCCAATGTCGTTTTATATTTCTTATGAACAATGCTGTTCACTAGTGCAGAGCTGTGAGTATTGTGTTCCGCAAACGTACGACAATGACTATTCAAATTTCGATAATCTAAGACAATGCGATATGAACCGTCCGGTTTCGATACCGGAAAAAGAGGATAATTCATCGGTGATACACAGGATTCAATTACACCTTGATATTCCAATTGAGTCAGAATGTCACAAACAGGAGTTTTAGCCTCTCCTCTGATTGGATATTGCGGCTGTGGCATAGACCGTAATGGTATCTAATGCGCCGGTGAATCTCTATCCCAGCCCACTTGATTACGGTACACCGCTGGGGCAAGGGCCAATGCCCACTCAGATGCGTAAGCCTGTATAGCTTCCCCAGGGGCGTAGCGTGAAAAACTCGGAAGTATCACGTCCTCCCCTCTAGAAGCGGGCAGAACAAATGGTGGAGGCCAATCTGGCCCCGCTAGTAAAATGTCATAGGAGGAGGTGAAATTTCCCAGAAAACCGCTGTAATTGTACGCTGTATATCACGCTCAATTTGGAAAACAATTTCATACAGTCTATCCGGGGGCGCAACTCGAGTGTCTGCTGTTTCTACTGTAATAAATGTATCAGTTGCTCTCGCCTCCAGACAGGGACGCATTGCCTCCCGCACTATGGTAACCTCCGCCACGCTGTCGAGCAGAGTCACTGCCCATGTCCAGTCCAGGAGTAGCGTTCTCACCGCCTGAGGCATACTTCGCTGTTAAAGCTGCAACTTTCTTCTTTTGATACGGGGGTCAAAAACGAGGCAGTCCCTCTTGTTTGGCTTTTACGTCAAACTGTCGAGGTTGATCCCATCCCTGTTGAGAGGTCGCACCTTTGCCGCGATCCTGGCGCTCCCCACCACCGACTTGAAAGTCCGATGTGTCCTGCAAAGAACGAGGAGAGCGCTGATCAGGGACTTGGAATCTATCAGGAGTCTTAATTTTCGCTCAGTCGCGCAAATCATAAGTACGCTCAGAAGAATCAGGCGTCGGTGAACCAGCACGCGAACCTTGCTTCTGTTGTTGCTGCCCCTGTTTTTTATTTCTCCAGTTCTTTTTAGGAAAGAACGGGTGCCCATCCTTAGCAGTCTGGGCTTTTTGTTGAGTTTGAGTAAAAGGCTTAATTCCTAGACTATTGCATCCTAATGTAAGCTTTCTGCTGCCCCCATTTGAGATGTCATCAGTGATGTCATGAGTGATGTCACTGACCATGTCATGAGTGATGTAATATGTGACGTCATCAGCAGTGCATTGCGGGGCGCGAGTTATAGTTAGCTGAACTAACTATAACGGGGGAATTTCACGGGTTTTGTACGAGTGAAATGTCCAACTAACTATAACTGTCCCTAAAACCTATGGTTTTTTCAGTGAATTTCAAAGGTTTTTAAATGCTAATTTGTAACTATAACATATCTGAAACCTATGGTTTTTTCAGTGAATTTCAAAGGTTTTTTAAATGCTAATTTGTAACTATAACTGTCCCTAAAACCTATGGTTTTTTCAGTGAATTTCAAAGGTTTTTAAATGCTAATTTCTAACTATAACGTGTCTGAAACCTATGGTTTTTTCAGTGAATTTCAAAGGTTTTTTAAATGCTAATTTGTAACTATAACGTGCCTGAAACCTACGGTTTTTTCAGTGAATTTCAAAGGTTTTTTAAATGACATTTTTTAAATGTTTTAATTTTTATATTAATTTTTTTCATACTGATTTACTACATTTTTAGAAACAATTTCTTTTACATATTTTATTTTTTAAATTACATTGTAATTACATTATACATTACATTACAAAAAATACTTTCTCAGAATGAATTACTTTAGTTTAAATACTTAGCACATAGGCAATAGACTTTTAAGTACAGTAGTTACAGTTGTTGCAATGGGCAACACATTTTCAAACACAATGCAACATTCAGCTCAATGTGAATTTCTAGTTAAATGCAATTAGTTACTTTATGGATTACTTTTCTAACCACAGGACTGGATCCTAGATTCAGTCCTGGGACATCTCCTGTAAACAGTTGAGTCAAAGCGTTTTGGTTACAGTCGTGATTTTTAAGGAATATTATTGTATTTTAAAAGTTGACACTTAGAAACTTTTCCTCATAGAATCACCAATGTTATCCTATGGAAGGAAATTCACTTAGCAGGTAAAAACTGTTATCGTTACTTTTTCTTACTCAGTGTTGGATCCTGGATCCAGCACTGGTGCATCTCCTGTAAACAGTTGAAAAAATGCGTTTAAGTCATACAGGCGATTTTTAAGGATTATTTGTAGTTTGTGAAAATCGACACTTTGAAACTTTTCTGCTGAAAACCAGACAATGGATTCCTATGGAAGAAAAGATAAGTTACTGGTAAGTACGGTTAAAATTACTTTTCAGGGTCAGTGCTGGGCTAAAAGATGCAGCACTGGGTTCTCTCCTGATAACAGGTGAGTAAATCGGAATTCGTATTTCGGCTGATTTTAGAAGAATAATTTAAAGTTCCAAAACTCCACACTTAGAAGAATTTTCAAGTGAAACCAGTCAATGTTAGCCTATGGAAGGAAATTCAAGTTACTGGTAAGTACGGTTAAAATTACTTTTCAGGACCAGTACTGGGCTGAAAGATGCAGCACTGAGGTCTCTCCTGATAACAGGTGAGTAAATCAGAATTCGGATTTCGGCTGATTTTAGAGGAATATTTGTATGTTTCAAAAATCAACACTTAGAAACTTTTTCAGCAAAAAGCAGGCAATGATATCCTATGGAAGGAAATTCAAGTTACTGGTAAGTACGGTTAAAATTACTTTTCAGGATTAGTACTGGGCTGAAAGATGCAGCACTGAGGTCTCTCCTGATAACAGGTGAGTAAATCGGAATTCGTATTTCGGCTGATTTTAGAGGAATATTTTAAAGTTCCAAAACTCCACACTTAGAAGAATTTCCAAGTGAAACCAGTCAATGTTAGCCTATGGAAGGAAATTCAAGTTACTGGTAAGTACGGTTAAAATTACTTTTCAGGACCAGTACTGGGCTGAAAGATACAGCACTGAGGTCTCTCCTTATAACAGGTGAGTAAATCAGAATTCGTATTTCGGCTGATTTTAGAGGAATATTTGTAGGTTTCAAAAATCAACACTTAGAAACTTTTTCAGCAAAAAGCAGGCAATGATATCCTATGGAAGGAAATTCAAGTTACTGGTAAGTACGGTTAAAATTACTTTTCAGGACCAGTACTGGACTGAAAGATACAGCACTGAGGTCTCTCCTTATAACAGGTGAGTAAATCGGATTTCGTATTTCGGATGATTTTAGAAGAATATTTGCACAATGGTGAAGGGAGGGGGCGGGGCCTGAGGTGACATCTGTGCAAACGCGCCCGTGGCGCGTTTTAAGTTGGGGATTAAGTCCCCTTGAATCCTGAGGGTCCCTAGGGGCCAGCTAGCCCACCAGGAACCTCCAATATGCGCCAGGGGGCTGCGTTGCAGAGACGTGTAGAGAGGCCACACCCCTTTTTACACCTCTCTGCAACGCAGCTCTGTGGCGCTTTCTGGATGTACCTGTTGGGCTAGTTGGCCCCCAGGGACCCTCAGGATTAAAGGGATTTAATCCCAACTAAACGCGCCACGGGCGCGTTGCACAGATGTCACCTGAAGCCCCGCCCCTCCCTTCACCACTGTGCAAACGCGCCCGTGGCGCGTTTTAAGTCGGGGATTAACTTGATTCCTGAGGGTCCCTGGGGGCCAACTAGCCCAACAGGTATATCCAAAAGCGCCACAGAGCTGCGTTGCAGAGAGGTGTAAAAGGGGCGTGGCCTCTGTACACCTCTCTGCAACGCAGCCCCTAGCGCATACTGGAGGTTCCTGGTGGGCTAGTTGGCCCCAGGACCCCCAGTATTCAAGGGAGTCGTTCCCCCTCTGCAAACGCGCCAGGGGCGCGTTTGCAGAGTGGTGAAGGAAGGGGCGGGGCCTGCGGGCCCGATCGTTTTTTTTTTTGTTTGTCCCCTGAAGGGGAGCTGTGTGGCCCCCTTCCTTTTTCCTGTTTTTGGGCCCTGGGGACCCCATCCCCCAGGGCCTTACCCCTTTTTTTAATTAAATTTAAAAAAAAAAAACGGGAAGAGGGCCGCGTGGCCCCCCTTCCCTGGGCTTGTATTGGCCCCGGGGACCCCATCCCCGGGGCATGGCCTCGATTTTTTTTCTTTGGAGGGGGCTGCGTGGCCCCCCTCCTCAGGCCATTTAAGGCCCCGGGGACCCCATCCCCGGGGCCGGCCTTTCCGTTTTTTTTTATTTATTTTTTATTTTTTGGGGAGGGGGCCGCGTGGCCCCCTCCCGGGACACTACTTGCCCCGGGGACCCCATCCCCCGGGGCTGGCCCTCTCCGTTGGGGACTGTGGGGGGTCCCCAATCCCCCACAGTCCCGCCGGCTCCCGCGTCCCTTGGGAGCCGGCATTGCTTTCCACATGGGGAGCTGCTAACATGCAGCTCCCCATGTGGAAAGCAATGTGCTTTGGATATTGGAAGAGAGAGCAGGTTTCCCTGCTCTCTCTTCCAATATCCAAAGCAGTTTGCTATGGCAGGACGGGAGCCGCGAGGCTCCCGTCCTGTCATTGCAAACAGCAGTGTCCCGGGGTAGGCACCCCGGGACACTGCAGGAGCCGGCCCTGGGGGTGGTGGTCCCCAGGGCCATCAAGGGCTCCAGGAGGGGACGCGCGGCCCCCTCCTTAAGTTGCACAGCCCCGGGGAGGTGGTGGTCCCCGGGGCTCTGGGGATCCGTAATGGACCCCCACATTTATTTTGTAAGTGCTCCGGGGAGGTGGTGGTCCCCGGGGCGTGTGGGGCTGGAGCCCCCACACCTTATTTATTTAAAAAAGAAGCCCCGGGGGTGGCGGTCCCGGGGCTGCGGGAGGGCAGGAGAGCCCTCCCGCACCATTTTTTATAAAGCCCCGGGGGGTGGCGGTCCCCGGGCTTGGGGGGCCCTTTGAGGCCCCCATACAAACAATATACCCACCCCACCATGCCCCCGGGACTTGGGCCACCCGGGGGCAAAATGCTATCGAGCGCGGGAGACCGCGCTCGATTTTGCCGGCAGGATTCGCGCACCCTGAGCGCATCCTGCCGATTTTAAAAATTTTTTTTTTTGCCCAGGGGGTCCTTGTGGGACCCCTGAGCAAACCTAGGGGTCAGGGTGTTTCTACCCTGCCCCCTTTGTGCGCTTTGCGCACTTGTTTCTGCCCCTCGGTTCTACCGAGGGACAAAATGGCTGCCAACATTTCCTGAATCGGAATGTTGACAGCCAGCTGACAGCCAATTAACATGCAGCTCGTGATCGGGACGGTGTGCGCAGGGTGCGCTGAGGGTACGCGGACCCTACTCGGCCATAGATATATCTATACTTTTACTTTTGATTTTCTCAGCAACTACTGAACGGATTTACACCATTTAACAAAAGGGTTCTTTCTGAACCAAGAACTACCTCTTTGCCAAATTTGGTGTAATTCCGTTCAGCAGTTCGGGCTGTAGCCGTGTCTAAAGTTTCCTATGGAAAATTGCATGGGGAAAACGCGTTTTGGGACCCCCTTTTTCTCGGCCCCGCTTGACTAATCCCCCGAGACTTTCAGGGTAGGAGCGGACCGGAGCGCCCCACAAAGTTTGAAAATTTTGCGAAGATACGTCAACCGGCAAGAGAGTTATTTCAAATAGAATGTCGCGGATTTCCTATGGATAATAGGTTGTAACTATAACTATCTACTGGCGACCGCCAGTAGATAATATATATATATATATATATTTCCACCAAACGCCCAAAAGCATTCCTGGACGCACTCGCAGCTGTTGTAAAACCATACGGTTTATTTCATCATGGCAAACCAACAGAAACATTCCGGTTGTTAAAAGTCTTGTGCCGACGCGTTTCGAGGTAACAACCTCTTCTTCATGGGCAGTTTTTCGAATGTCTTTCAGAGAACTCTCAATTATGCATGCCTTATTATAACCGCCCCCAGTGGGCGTCGCTTAGTGCTTATTTGCTTCTCTCTTCTCCTTAGTGCATGCTAGGATATGTAGTCCGTTTTTTGAGAGTATTTTGGACCCTCAGTGGGTTCTGCAGGCATTCTTTGCAGCTATTTTCTTTCCTTTAGTAGGGCTCCGGATAGAACGTGGGTTTCTTTATCCACAACAGCTGTGCTGCATATCGAGTGTGGAGTAGTTCCCACCACGCAGCCTCTCCTTCAATCGTGGGATGGTGCAGTCCAGCGCGGCAAGGGCAGCCGCGTAAAGAGTATTTCCACCAAACGCCCCAAAGCATTCCTGGACGCACTCGCAGCTGTTGTAAAACCATACGGTTTATTTCATCATGGCAAACCAACAGAAACATTCCGGTTGTTAAAAGTCTTGTGCCGACGCGTTTCGAGGTAACAACCTCTTCTTCATGGGCAGCTTTTCGAATGTCTTTCAGAGAACTCTCAATTACGCATGCCTTATTATAACCGCCCCCAGTGGGCGTCGCTTAGTGCTTATTTGCTTCTCTTTTCTCCTTAGTGCATGCTAGGATATGTAGTCCGTTTTTTGAGAGTATTTTGGACCCTCAGTGGGTTCTGAAGGCATTCTTTGCAGCTATTTTCTTTCCTTTAGTAGGGCTCCGGATAGAACGTGGGTTTCTTCATGCCACAACAGCTGTGCTGCATATCGAGTGTGGAGTAGTTCCCACCACGCAGCCTCTCCTTCAATCGTGGGATGGTGCAGTCCAGCGCGGCAAGGGCAGCCGCGTAAAGAGTATTTCCACCAAACGCCCCAAAGCATTCCTGGACGCACTCGCAGCTGTTGTAAAACCATACGGTTTATTTCATCATGGCAAACCAACAGAAACATTCCGGTTGTTAAAAGTCTTGTGCCGACGCGTTTCGAGGTAACAACCTCTTCTTCATGGGCAGCTTTTCGAATGTCTTTTCAGAGAACTCTCAATTACGCATGCCTTATTATAACCGCCCCCAGTGGGCGTCGCTTAGTGCTTATTTGCTTCTCTCTTCTCCTTAGTGCATGCTAGGATATGTAGTCCGTTTTTTTAGAGTATTTTGGACCCTCAGTGGGTTCTGCAGGCATTCTTTGCAGCTATTTTCTTTCCTTTAGTAGGGCTCCGGATAGAACGTGGGTTTCTTTATGCCACAACAGCTGTGCTGCATATCGAGTGTGGAGTAGTTCCCACCAAGCAGCCTCTCCTTCAATCGTGGGATGGTGCAGTCCAGCGCGGCAAGGGCAGCCGCGTAAAGAGTATTTCCACCAAACGCCCCAAAGCATTCCTGGACGCACTCGCAGCTGTTGTAAAACCATACGGTTTATTTCATCATGGCAAACCAACAGAAACATTCTGGTTGTTAAAAGTCTTGTGCCGACGCGTTTCGAGGTAACAACCTCTTCTTCATGGGCAGCTTTTCGAATGTCTTTCAGAGAACTCTCAATTACGCATGCCTTATTATAACCGCCCCCAGTGGGCGTCGCTTAGTGCTTATTTGCTTCTCTCTTCTCCTTAGTGCATGCTAGGATATGTAGTCCGTTTTTTGAGAGTATTTTGGACCCTCAGTGGGTTCTGCAGGCATTCTTTGCAGCTATTTTCTTTCCTTTAGTAGGGCTCCGGATAGAACGTGGGTTTCTTTATGCCACAACAGCTGTGCTGCATATCGAGTGTGGAGTAGTTCCCACCACGCAGCCTCTCCTTCAATCGTGGGATGGTGCAGTCCAGCGCGGCAAGGGCAGCCGCGTAAAGAGTATTTCCACCAAACGCCCCAAAGCATTCCTGGACGCACTCGCAGCTGTTGTAAAACCATACGGTTTATTTCATCATGGCAAACCAACAGAAACATTCCGGTTGTTAAAAGTCTTGTGCCGACGCGTTTCGAGGTAACAACCTCTTCTTCATGGGCAGCTTTTCGAATGTCTTTCAGAGAACTCTCAATTACGCATGCCTTATTATAACCGCCCCCAGTGGGCGTCGCTTAGTGCTTATTTGCTTCTCTCTTCTCCTTAGTGCATGCTAGGATATGTAGTCCGTTTTTGAGAGTATTTTGGACCCTCAGTGGGTTCTGCAGGCATTCTTTGCAGCTATTTTCTTTCCTTTAGTAGGGCTCCGGATAGAACGTGGGTTTCTTTATGCCACAACAGCTGTGCTGCATATCGAGTGTGGAGTAGTTCCCACCACGCAGCCTCTCCTTCAATCGTGGGATGGTGCAGTCCAGCGCGGCAAGGGCAGCCGCGTAAAGAGTATTTCCACCAAACGCCCCAAAGCATTCCTGGACGCACTCGCAGCTGTTTGTAAAACCATACGGTTTATTTCATCATGGCAAACCAACAGAAACATTCCGGTTGTTAAAAGTCTTGTGCCGACGTGTTTCGAGGTAACAACCTCTTCTTCATGGGCAGCTTTTCGAATGTCTTTCAGAGAACTCTCAATTACGCATGCCTTATTATAACCGCCCCCAGTGGGCGTCGCTTAGTGCTTATTTGCTTCTCTCTTCTCCTTAGTGCATGCTAGGATATGTAGTCCGTTTTTTGAGAGTATTTTGGACCCTCAGTGGGTTCTGCAGGCATTCTTTGCAGCTATTTTCTTTCCTTTAGTAGGGCTCCGGATAGAACGTGGGTTTCTTTATGCCACAACAGCTGTGCTGCATATCGAGTGTGGAGTAGTTCCCACCACGCAGCCTCTCCTTCAATCGTGGGATGGTGCAGTCCAGCGCGGCAAGGTCATGGATTATTTTACCAAGGAATGCTGATGCGAGTTTCCTGCTTGGATAATAAACCTTTGGTTACATTTGCTGTCGAGTGCGCTTCTAAAGCTTACGGGCATTTGGTGATGATATATATATATATATATATATAGTTGAAATGAGATAACAGTGCTTAAAATACTCACTGGAATTTGCCAGCTTCAGTTTAGTAAACTAACTCCAACATGTGCCCCACCATACACTATTTATGATCTCACATATTACTGGTTACATGTTAAATGACATCACTGATGGCTTCTCAAAAGACTGGCCATGCGCCCAACCACTCCACGGCTGCAGCCTCTCAGCTGTGTAATGCCTTTGGCATGCACAGCTGTGTGTTGGCCAGAGCCCAGGCCATCTGGCCAATTCCCATTACATACGGCCAAAGGTCATGCGCAACGGGCGTTGATGCTTACTGAACACTTAGGTACAAAACTACCAACATATATTTCTATCTATTTTTATACATATAGTTTCTGTGAATTAGATTTTTTGGGGGGAAACAATAACAGTGCTAGTGTAATGACTAGACCTGGGCAGAACTCGCTGAGTTTAGCTTTGCGGAATTCCACGGAGTTACAAAAAATCTCTGCGGAATTCCACAAACGAGTGTAAATAGGCATGTTGCACTATGATTTAGCCCTGGGAGCTCATTCTGAGCTGAAAAATCAGCACGAACGGCACCAGGCGGTACGCCAGAGGGTGCAGCTTCTCAAGCTGATTTTGCTGCCACTCAAGTAGATTTTCTACTCAAGTGGCAGCTTCTGACCGCGGACGGTCGCGACCTCCCGGGACTGCCCACATTGGAGAAATTTCGCCGGGTGCCCTCCTAGCGGCTGAAAGTCGTCCTCGGGGGCACCAAATCTTGCTTGCACTCACCAACTTACCATTGGCGAGCTGCGCACGAGAAAAAACTCCACGGTTGGCGGAATTTGCCCGGAACTCTGCGTTGCAAGCGTAACGCAGAGTGGCCAAAACTCCACCAGCAAAGCAGAATACATCACCCACCCCTAGTTATGACAAAAAAGGAATAAAAAAACTGGGAAAACTGGCAAAATAATAGTTTTTGCAAATCTTCTAGAGTTCTCTGATTTGCTTCAGCCAAACACATTACTTTGCTCACTACTGCAGATGACCATGCCACATATTAATGAGTGCAACCCTGCAGACCAAAAACGTCCTGTTCCTCCTATAAAATTTCTTCCGACAATTGCTCAGCAGCATGGATGGCATAGGACATGGTTGGAGAAGAGCATCTTTGGCATCCCTCTTCCCCAACTGTTTTTTCTACAATGAACTGTCGTTCATACCATGTGTCAAGATGCTTATGAACCGATGATGTTCCAAAGTTATATTTTTCTTGGCTACCCCGGCTGAGCTTATGATTACACAAAGTGCATGTTATGCACTTGGCTGACAATTGTTTTCACCTAGTGGAAGGGTGAAAATTTCCATACAATAGATTCTGTGGCAACCAAGTATCTGCGGTCAGAGAATCTTTTTCATTTATTTCTTCCTTCTAGATTTGTCTTCCCCTTATTTTCTTATCCAAATGCCATTTTTGAAGAAAGTTTTGTTTCCACTAAAAATAAAGCACAGCAAAAAAAATAATCAGTCTCCTTTGCTGAAGAGATCTCCTAAGACAAGGAAGTCTATGATCTCTGCATGTAAATCAAGAACTTTTTGAGTTGGAAGAAAAACACTCTCAATAACCAATCAAACCGCTGCAATGTCTATAAGGATTTGCAGATTCCCCACAGTTCCCAGTAAATAGGCATGGCTGGATCTGGAATGCCCTGAATTCTCACTTCCAGTGCCAATAACTGCGAATCCTACAATGCTTACAACACAGAAAAATTAAATGTACTACTACAAGTCTGGCTTCTTAGTTGTGCTTAGATAAGCCCTACCCTCATACCATATATTATAATCAATGTTCATGCTAAACTCAACTTATGAAAAATGTATGGGTTTGCAGAACGAGTTCTCGGATTTTCAGAACTCAGTAAAGAAGTCCCTCTAATGAGATTGTCCAAGGATCATCGACCCAGAAAATTACTCATAATGCTATAACATTATTTATATTGGATGAACAGTGGAGTATCAGCAAATCCTGAAAGAGCAACAAAAGAAAGGAGGCATCTTATTGGTTGCTCACTGCACACTTTCCACTTTCTATAAACATGCCCATACCCTTTAGATATAAGGATCCCTCCCATTTGAGGACACCATTTTCATTTTCTTCCTAGAGACTGTGGAAAGAAAGTTTCTGGTGTGATTAAAATGTCTGGACGACAAATTGTCAGAGCTAGCTAACAGCAGGAACCAGTAAAGGCCAGTCCTCTACTGTGGTACATCAAGAAGACGATGTATTAGAAGTGGCAACAACTTCCAAGGGTGGAAGAGCAGATCATTCTACATGAGAATCCTGGTGTGGAAAGTGTTCACACACCCCAGAAAACAGAAGAAAGTAAACACACAAAATATGACATACAGTTGTGTATCGAGGACCTGCAATATGGACATTCCAGGATGTGCTTTTTTGGCACAAGTGGAATGATGAAACAAGTACTGGCCATGCACCAAACGACTAATCCCGAGCAGAAGTTGAAAAGGAACAAGTGGGTTAAAAGAAGGAGGGAACAGTTTCACCGGAAGTACTAGAAGCTGTGGATGAGGAAAAAGAACAAGGATGCAGATGTTCCCTACATAGTGCAACAAATGTATAAAAATAATTTCCTTGGGGGTGGAGGTTGGGCAAAGGCCATCCGCAGTGGGTGTTGGTTGCCCACATCGGGTTTAGTGCAGGGCCTGGTCGCAGGCTTAGCCAAGCAGTCAACCCATAAGGCCAAGCACAATGTTTAACTAATTTCAATTTTCCTAAGCCAAGTGAAATATAGGAATTCCAACCATTCCGAATCATTTTATACCAATACCAAAATTTCAAAGAATAATCTTAAAACTGTTTGGCTAATCGAAAGTTTGGAAAATAATGCATTTAGCTAAGAATCCAGGCTTTTTAAAAAATGTTCTATAAATATTTTATTAATTTCTGATAGTTTCAACCCACTGAAACGAATTTTACCTTTTTAAATAAATGTACCTTCAAAACATTCTACAGAACTTTCAGAATTGTTTAACTGGCAGCTCCACTGTTTATAAAACAAACAAATCCTAGCACTATTTGCAAAATATTTATAGCTTTTTAGAGAATCACTAACCTGTTTTGAAAACTTTGAACTTGAGATTCCAATTTTTAAATTTTTTTAACAAAAGACGTACACTTTCAATGAACATCCCGTTTCAAATGATGTGTTATCAGATGTGAACGAAAGTGATACACTTTAAAAGATAAACATCCTTACCCGTCCAGATTATTTGTTAGATGTGAATTTCGGAGCAACAAGCAGTCGAAAACAAATCACCCTGCACTGGATGTTCTTCAAAAATTCCTTTGATGTAAACAAAACCTTCCTCCTGTATGGTCTGCAACCAACTGCCAGCTCGAAATTCCAGCTATTAGCACATTCTAATTCCAATCCAAGGAATGACGTCCCATTGTTCGTCCTTAAATTTAGAACGTCCATTAAGCAGAACTCTGCCACAGTAAAACATTTTGGTGCAAAATCAGGCAGAGTAGGACTAGATATCTTGTGACCTCACACATCTCCCAGTATAAAGAATTCCGCACTATTTGACGCCCAGCAGAGCATTCCTTATTCTACTGCTGCTGTACAAGTTATATCACATGGTAGAACAATACACCCTTTACGCATGAAAACCTATAGCAATTTACCCATAACAGTATGTCCTGATTTCCACCAAGCATACGAGCGTGGCTATCAGTAGTGAAGCAGGTGCAGTGGCACCAGGGCCCTGGTATTTGAGGAGCCCTCTGCAGCCCAGATATGGCTGTCATTATCTACCAAACCAGATGGAGGGGCCGCATTTTCCTTGCTCGAGAGTCCGTGCTGCACGGCTCATCACGCTAATACTACTCCTCATGCACCTGTGGATTTCGGAGATGGTGGGCCACTTAATATATTTCGTCCCCAGGAAATCTTTCCATCAACTCTCTGAGTCCCAAGAAAACTGTAGGGCAGATAATGCTAAATTCAAAAGTGTGAACATTTTCACCTTATGCCCTGTTGATTACTAAAGAACCTGATATGACTTGCTTTGTTTCGACCGAATTACCCCATCACAAGGATTTCAACTCCATTACCATGCAGTAATCTGTATGAACTGAAATACATTTGTTGCCCTATCTCTCCAGAGTGTTGAACTGTCACCAGATAGATGGTATATGAAATGCTGCTATACTGGGCCCCATGGGCACATTGCAAAGCCTAAATTTGATAATGTGACAGTCCGTCAATAGTTATCTGGATGTGCAACTAGACACTGGTGGAATAAGTGATACCTGATCTACATTTAAAGGTCACAGAAATTGGCAGCTTTTAGGAAATGCTAACTCCCTGCTACATGCAAAAACCTCTGCTGAGGTATGGAGGGCAAACGCTAATTTGATTATGAATACACCCATGACAGAATATGTTTGAGTAAAGTTTAGCTGAGGCTATGGTGAAATACTAGGCCTCTTCGATCGGGTCACTGGACCGAAAACAAAATTCACTAGAGTGCTTGTGGGCTAGGTATAGGGTTGTTGCCTCAATGTACAGTGAAGGGGTAACCAGATAATATAGTTCGATGTGGACTAGAGCGCGTGTCTCTTTTTTGGTGCTGCTCCCTTGACCTCTGTGGCTGAAAAGCTGTTCGGGTCATTGACAGTCCATGTGATATATGGGTGTGTGGAAAAACATTGTTTTTGCACTGACCCTCAACACTATGCTGAAGAAGGCACATGCTATAGTTAGCAAGAGGACCCAATGAATTAATTGCTCGCTGCTGATATCTGTAGGTGACAAGTTTGAATCATGGCAAGGTCAACACAGCCGTCCATTCTCCGAGGTCAGCAAATTGTGTACCATTAATTTGAGTAATAGAACACCTATTATTTACAACACGTTCAGATCGCAAAACTGATATAAATACAATGATTATATCCATTCTCAACCCTGGGGCAGTTTTCCTGCAAAGCTGCAGTTTAACTGTGACAATCTCTGCTAATAAGCTTTTGACTTGCACTAGAAGATTGATTTTATGCTAAAACGGTGGGTTTTAGGCAAATATCCTTTCTGTGGCTGATTCTTGCGGAGCCTTAATCCTGAACGTAAGAGCCATTATAACCAGACATTAACAAATATAATTTATCTAACTTAATTTATTGTAGGAGTGAAGCAATGTCTCCGTTTCAAATACAATTGTGTTTCTGATGTCACTTCAGGTATTGCACAACTATAGCAAATTATGGTTATTGTTTAATTCTTGCTGTTGAAGTGTTGATAAATTCCAAGTCAAGGATTTATTGTCCAAACCTCCAGGGATAAATTACAAACCCTAATCATTAATACTGGAAATGAGAGTTAGATGACATGTTTCATATTTAACTAGAAATATGTAAAATAATTTTTTTACCTATTATTACTGTGAACATCTGCAGTAACATTCGAATTCACCCCTTACATTTTTTAATACACTCCCTTTAAATGTGTGAAAATCCCCAAAACTTTGAGTCTTCCAGTGTAGGGTAATCTATTTAGTTGGAACCAATCTTTGTCTCCCTGAGCTTCAAGTATGATCTATTTTAGTTTGAGGAGTATTTGAAGATGCCCATCTTTGAATCACATTCCTATAGTCTTTTTAGATCAGCCCGAACTGTACTTTTATTTTGTTAATAATAATGATGGTAATTGGAACGTTTCTAAACCTCATATGAATGTATTATTCCCACTCTGCATACATTTGAAAAAAAAACACATGAACTGTGTTGGAGCGCCTTACCTTTGTTCTTGTACCAGGCCTGTGTTTCCCTGACTGGGATGACAGAGAAATAGCTTTTTGATTTTGACGAATTTTGCTGAATCCATAGAGGTTGAGCTGTCGAATAAAACTTTTCATGCTGTCCGTCTCAAAAATCCTAAAGGGACCGCTTCTTTCCAGAATCTCAACTTTGAAGAAATCTTCCTCGATGATCACAATGTCTCCATTGTCATTCCAATGGATGGACTTGTACTCCTCACTCTCCACTATCTTCCAAAGTTTTTTGGGAAAGGAGAGGCAGAGAAGGTCTTCATCTCCTGCCACACTTTTAGATTGACTGCTAGGGCTGAGGTCTCTTTGGAAACCGGGACTCTCTGGCATGGCCTCGCACGAATTTTCTTCCAAAAAATCCATCAGTGATGAGTCCCGTGCTGTTTCAGCAAAAGGCAAAGGCATGGATGGAAATATTTTCACTGATTTTGCTGTGGCCATATTTTGACTTCCAGCAGTTGCTAGAGCCATAGACATGTCAAGTTTCACTTTAAACTTGTCTCCCTTTTCTGTAGTATTCCCAGAAGCCATGAATGTAAATGATATTCATGGATTTGTTTAAAGCAAACAATAAAGAGTGAACAGAGGCTGGGATAAGAGACAAGAAAAAACTCAAGTAAAAGGTGATGCCTAGAGTGGAATTCTAGAATCCTGTGATAGTAGGGCAGCACTGTGGTTGTGACATCATTCTGTTTGTTGCTGTACAGATGACATGCAGCCCACCATTGCTAGAAACAGGCATTTGGTCCAGGTTACATCAAATACATCATATGTGCTCATGTACAGTTCCGCACACCAGAATTTGGAATTTATTTGCATATTATGGTTAGCCTGTATTAACTATTACATTCTTTAATGTAATCAGTGATACTTCAGTGACTTAGACTACCCAAACTGTGAATCTTAAAGTTACAAAATGGTTAAGGTTTACATGAAATCGTGTTCTTTTCTTCTCCTGGTTCTCTACATCTGCTTTGTATCAGGGACCGATTTTAGAATATAGGGTCTGATGTACCAATGCACTGGTTGATTAATGTGGTCACAATCTGCAACAAGTCTTGTTGCAACCAATATTGAATTTTGAGACCTGGCCTATGTACTAATAGGTTGGTTCACAAAATGTCTGTATCAGAGTGGTTTGCAGTCTGACCAACCTCATTAATATTCTTAAAGAATGTTGCAAATTGTGACTCACTCTGATTGGTTGCAATCACAGTGATGGTTGCCTTCAGGTGATTGTTTTTATTTATGAAATACTTTTTTTTTTTTTTAAGTAGCTCAAGTTCCGAAATGTATTTTTAGAAAGCTTCTGTGAGAGTTGGCAGTGGCCCCCTGAGTCACTGCTTACTCTCCCTGAAATCATTTCTGCAATTCACAAAGGAGAAGGGTTCCAAAAGATATCCCTTCCCATTTGCAAACAAGCTACTATCCTAACTGGGGAATCAGAAACGTTTCAATGGTTTTGATTTGATCAGAATTCCCATCACATTGGCCTATTAAAACAGCTGAAAACTGTAAACCATTTGAGATGGAAGGGTACTGATAACCCCCATCTGTCGCTGACAACACTTGATGTGGTTATCTTAATTTTTAATCTAGCCAAGGTAACCAAGAATTAAATCCTTTGATTTGGATTGCTGAAGACTTTTAATTTTCCTTACTCTGGCAGCAGGAGAAACATCTTCTTCTGAGACATACATAAATACACCATTGCTCCCACCATTCAGTGGTGGTTAGCCTAGTTCGATTCTTATAAATATTCATGTGGATGTAATAAATTAGGGTATTAGTTGAGGGGGTAGATACCTACCTCAGGTAATAAACACAATCCTTGTTAGGGTGAATCACAATGGTCATTAAATTAACCAGAGATCAAACCCCCGGTAGCTATGGCACACAACAGATAGGCTTAACTTAGGGGTAACATGTGAAGTATTTATGCAGTACTAAAATAGTAATAAAGTGAAATGCAAAACAATAAAAATCCCCAAATAGAAAGACAGAGTAAACAAAATGACACCAAAATGACAAAAATCCAATAAGGGGAACCAGAGACAAGAATTTTTGAAGAATAAAGTGCCAATGATAGTTAATGGTCACATTAGACTGGGACTTACATGCAGCTTGAGGCTAACTGCGACGGAGCTCGAGTCGGGTACACTAACCAGGTCCAAACTGGTCAAAGGTTTTACCTTCTGACTTTAGTCCATTAAGTCCCAATCCACCATAGGAGTACACGTTTAACCACTCCCCCCTGGACCTGATGGTACAATTAAAGATTCAACTGGGTGTAGCAGATCCCAGTCTAGGTGCCACTGAGCAGCTGCAGGAAAGGCCTCTTCTAGCTTCTAGTATAACTGTAGGTTGAAGAGGAGGTCAGCCTTCTGACCCAAGGAGTCACTTCTTTGTCCTGGATACAAGAGAGAGCAGGTCCAGTCCTTCACGGCTCTTCTCAGGGGTTGCAGGCAGCAGTCCTCTTCTGATCTTCCACAGGTCCAGAAAGTGTTCTGAAGTGGGAGCTCGGAGATGTCACATTTATACCTGTCACAAGCTAGTGGGTGGAATGACCCCTGGGGATGCCCTAATCAATGGGGTAAAGGATCCTGGTACTTAACCTTACGGTGGAAGGACCCCTGGGGATGCCCTAATCAATGGGGTAAAGGATCCTGGCACTTAACCTTACTCACTATGGGCGTTTTCAAGATGGCTAACATCTTCAGTCCCAGTAAACTTGGGCTCTGTGTCCTGGGTGTGTGTGTTTGGGAAGGTTACTATGGTAATCCAAGTATCCTCCCACATCTAACACTAAAATCCAATTTGAGGGAGGTCCTGTACCCACAGAAACATCAGAGACAGAAATCTGGTAAAACAAAGCTGTGTTACCAGCAACCACACAGAGGATACACAAGAATCTTTTTGCATCCTACCTTTGCCCTTTGAAGTGCACCCCAAGTTTTACATGAAAAGCCCCAGCAGACCTATCAAGCACAATGTGGCATTCAAGCAGGAATTGGCACTTCAATGTCAAAAAGAGGTCCTCTGTAACTGGGGGGACAAAAGGAACCGCCCTGCCTAAGTGGCTGCTGACATTTGCCTGTGACAGGAGAGGCCTCTTTCAAGTGTGACCCAAGTGTCAGATGAAAAACTACAACAGACATATCAAGCAGGATCTGATACTTTACCATCAAAAAGGATCCTTACAGCCCCACCCTGCATATCCTGTCAGGTCCTGTTGGGTCATCCAGATCAGCCTATTATTTACTCCTATGATAATGAGCAGATCAAAAATAGGAGGCTGATATATAAACAAACAGTGACTAGAAGAAAGAAGGAGATCCAAAATGAAGCATGGGAAAAGCTTACGCAGGCAGCCAATACTAGGGACTCCTCTCTTTTTTGGAAAACTATAAATCATCCCTATTTTAAAGATAGTAGTGCTGTAAAAATTGAATGCCTGGTACAATCCCAGGAGTGGATTAATCATTTTTCAAAGGTTTTTAACCCAGATAATGAAACTCCGTCTTCATTGGCACACAGCGATTTAATACATAATTCAGATTTGAATAAAAATGAAATTCTTATAAACTCTGATAGTTTTAAGTTGGATCCCATCACTGTAAAGGAAGTCATATTGGCCCTTGAAAAAGCGCGAATAGAAAGGCACCTGGAGTTGACGGTGTCCCTATAGATATTTTTAAACTTAATGTGGAATTGTGGGGTCCGGTGTTACAAAATGTGTTTAATGCTATTGCTGAAGGTTTGATCCCAAAAACATGGACAGAGAGCATTATCGTCCCTATCTTTAAAAAGGGTAATTGAAAAGACCCTAAGTGTTATCGCCCAATCTCCCTTCTTGATACAACATCTAAAGTAATGAGTAGGATTTTACTGGAGGGATTAGAATTGTGGGCAGGGGAGAATAAGATCCTTACTGAAACACAGTACGGTTTCAGAAGGGAGATAGGGACAATAGAACAATGCATCAATCTGCATCTCCTTATCTCTAAATATACAATAATAAAAAAGGGCCATTTATACCTTTGCTTCGCTGACCTTACAAGCGTCTTTGATTTAGTAAATCACTCAAAATTGTGGCAAACGTTGATTAATATGGGGGCACCAAATGACATCGTGATTTACCTTTCGCAATTGTATAGCCAACTGAGTACTAGAGTGCGCTATGGGGTAGGAGGAGAATGCACAACAAGTTTTAGGGTAACTCGGGGAATTAGACAGGGCTGTGTCCTTGCCCCACTTCTATTCTCTCTATATGTAAATGGAGTGGATGCCGAGTTACAAAATTTAAGTGCTGATGTCCCAAGAGTAGGTAAACGTCCTGTGCCAATTTTACTATATGCGGACGACGCAGTCCTTTTATCGAGAACTGCGAACGGACTGCAGTCCCTGATAGAAAAATTTGCTGAATGTATGCATGATAGGGATTTAGTATTAAACTTGAATAAAACATTTACGATGGTGTGTGGGCAAGAGAAACCTAAAACAAAGACTCACCATGTAAATAGTGTCCCTATCGAAACCACAAAATCGTTTGTATATCTGGGATTAGTTTTTAACGCAAAGGGACATTGGAGACCTCAGATAGAACAATGTAAATTAAAATTTCTCAGGTCAACAGAGGCAATTTTTAGATTTTCGAAAAAAATTGGTAATAAGCCAATTAAGGAAATCATGACGCTATACAATAGTAAGTGCTTAAATGGAACCTGTTACGGAGCAGTACTGTGGGGGGCGGCTAACTGTGCAATCCTCCAAACTCAAGAAAACAATTTTTTAAGCAGATTGCTTGCGGTTCCAAAATCCACCCCTACATATAGTGTACACAAAGAACTTGGGGCACTGTATATTAGCGATTTCATAAACACCATTAGTTTAAATACTTGGTATGGGATATGGAATAAGGAGGGTGCAAGGTTTACGCAAGATGTAATTAGAGATTGTATTGCTTTGGACCACGGACGACAAATTCCGTGGTTGTTATATATTAGAAATCTTTTAAAGGAATGTGTCGAAGAGGTTGATATAGCAAATCCCTCTCAAATACTTGAGTACGATAAAAAATAATTAAAACGTAGCTTAGTGGACTCACACAATTGGTTGAGGGAAGTAGACGCGAACATGAAACCATTGACGAAGGAATACAGTGAAAGAATTTCTGAGATTGGGTTACAAAATTATTTAATACAGGTCACAAACACAACACACAGATTTTACCTTACAAGACTGCGGATGGGTCTGGCTCATTTTTTAATAGCCTTCCCAAAAATGGGCAAGTGGAGTCATGACTTGCCAAAATGCCCCTCTGACGGCAAATCCAACCAGACAACGTTACATTTTATCCTGTTCTGTAATTTTTATAGAGAGCCCAGGAAGTGTTTTTACGGCCTTTGTTTTTAAAGGAGAGGTTATTTTTATATAGACCAGCCTTTGAATATATCTGTAGCCTAAATAATATCAAAGTTTGTAATGCTGTGGCGGTATTCATTCAGAAGGCTATTAAAATAAGACGTAATAATACACATCTTGAAGCACTTATCTACGAAGAAATCGGGGAATAATATGACAAAGGATGGTTATATGGTACATCTTACCCTGATATGAATACCTTATGCCTTACCACTCAGCACTTTTGTAAAGACGTTGACTACGATGGCTAATTTATAACTGTAATGAGCTATATATATTATGATAGATATTTTGCACATAAAGTCTATGTAGGGTTAACGTTTACTCTTTTTTTAAACTTTTTAACTTAAATCTAATTTTTAAATAATGTGATGTATAGATGTTTTTATGACTTTTTAGGATGCTTTTATGGTTTGTGATTGTTTAAAACCGAATAAAGCTTATATTGATTGATTGATTGATTGATTGATTGCACCTGGGAGCAAATTCTAACCTTATTGACACCTATTCACATGCTAATTACTGGCTGGCAGAAATGGGGAAGCAAAATGCAGATTTAGGCTTCAGGGACTTCAGCCTGGGCAAAGATAACTTTCTAAAAGTCCCCCTTCCAAAATATTTATTATAAATCAGACATCACCAGTGCATTGGACAATAAATATTTAAAATATAATAATTACTTTTGCAGTGTTTCCTAGCAGGAGATAACATTTATTAAACTTAAAATTGCATGCTATGGAAAAGCTAACCCTGCTACAATGAAAATAGTGTTTAGGGTCTTTTCACTCTGAGAACATGTTTATTTATTTTGAAGGTTTTATATAGCGCGAACATGACCCTTGCGGGTATCAGAGCGCTTTACAAGGATGATAGTTGAACAAAAGAACACTGTATGTCAAAGTTAAGTCCTACAATACAGGCAGCCGTTATGAGAGTTAGATACAATGATCATGTGAATTTAGACATGAGAAGAGATTTTACTTCTTCTTTGAAAGAGGCAGTAGAGGAATTTAGTCTGGTTTCTGGGGGCAGTGCATTCCAAATCCTAGGAGCGATTCCAGAGAAGGCGGGTTTGCATGTTTTCTTTTTGGCAAATCTTTGTGGTTTCAGAAGAAGATTGCTGGAACTCCTGGAGGATCTGTTGCCACATGAGAGCACCAGTTTCTGGGCCAGATACCTGGGAGTGTTGTGATGTAGGGCTTTGTGAATCATGCAGGCGATTTTTAGTTGAATTCTTGCTTCGAAAGGTAGCCAGTTAAGAGCTTTAAGGTCGGGGGAAATGTGGCAGTTTCTTTTGGAACCTGTGATGAGCCTGGCCGCTGAGTTGATTGATGCTCTTAGAGGGGCCGTTTTAGATCTGGGAAGTCCACAGAGAGTTGCACTACCATATTCTAGTCTTGGGATACTAGTGCTTGGACTGCCAGCTTGAAGTCATTTGCGGGAAGGAAGGGTTTTAATTTTCTCAAGGTGTTCATCTGAAAGTTGGCTCCTTTTGTTGCGGCACTGATGTGTTTCTGCATATTTAGATTTCTATCCAGTGTTACTCCCAGCGATTCCGCTGAGTCAATGATAAGAGGTTGGCAGTTGAGCACTGTTAGTTGTTTAAGCCATTCTTGTATGATGGTTGATTGGTTGGGTGGAGCGATTAGGAGAAATTCAGTTTTGAGGGTGTTTAGTTTCAGGTGGTTTTCGGCCAGCCAAGACTGAGTTTTTTGTAGCGTTAGATTGAGAGATTTGATGTCCTCCAGAGAAATTTTATCTTTAAATGTAGTTGTGTATCGTCTGCGTACATGTGATAATGGATATTTGAGGAGCTGAGGATATCGGTGAGCGGTTCCATGAATAGGTTGAACAGTGTAGGTGAGAGGGATGAGCCCTGCGGGACTCCTAATGTGACTGGGGCGGCCATGGACAGGGATTGATTGACCTTGAAAGTTTGGGATCTATTTTGGAGGAAAGAGGTGAACCAATTTAGTACTGACCCTGATAAGCCCATTCTATATTTCAAGAGGTCTAGGAGAACATCATGTTTGACGGTGGACGTGAGCGCTTTTAGTATTACTTCTTCACTGTAAGTTGTGAAGGAGGACCATGCGGCGTTATTTTTGCGGGCGAGCTAAGATGTGCAAATGATCGGGGTTGCTGGAGGGGGAAATAAAGTGTCTTTCTTAGTGTCAGTCTTTGTTACTAAGGCATTAAGTAGGCTCGTCTTCAAGTATTCTGTCTTCTTCATGAAGAAGGAGGCAAATCCTTAGCAGCTGGGTAGTGCGCATTGTCTAGCTTGGCGGGGGTGGGGGGTGAGGTAAGCCTATAGATTGAGTTTTGACTAGTTCAAATAGTTTTTTGGGTCGATTCTTGGCTTGGTCTAAATGATTTTTGAAAAAGTTTGCTTTTGAACGTCTGATCTTTCTATAGTAGGAGTTTCTGGTGGCTCTAAGCAGTTTGAGGTGGTCAGGGGATGGTGATGATCTCCATCGCCGTTCAATTAGTCTTAGGGATCGTCTGTCCTCGTTGAGTCTACCGTCGTACCAGGGTTTTGAATCTTTTGTGGAGAGCCTCTTCAGTTGTAACGGAGCGGCTGTGTCTAATATTGTGGTCATAGAGTTAAAGTAGTGTTTTGTCAAAGCTTGAACATCAGATAGGTCTTCCGGGGGGAGCAGGAGGTTGACACTGGCCGATGTGAGTAGGTCCGTGTTGGCGTTTTTTAGGTTCCTCTTCCATATTTTTTGTCTTGTAGGTTGTGCTGAGTGAAATTTTACTGATTCCTTGATGAAGAAAGTGATGGAATGGTGGTCAGACCAATCACAGGGGAGGATCGTATCAAGCTGAATGGCTTCAGCATTGGAAATAACCAAATCAAGGATTGAGCTTTTGTCATGTGTGGGGCTTTTGCAGATTTGGATAAGGTCAAGGTCCGAGAGGAATGCTTTGAGGCTATTAACTGCAGGGTCGTTAAGGTCATTCCAATGGAGATTGAGATCTCTGAGGAATATTTGGGTATTTTGTTGTCCAGTATTTGTAGTCAAGATATCCATGAATTGTTCGATGAAGGTTAGGTTGTCACCTGGAGGGCGGTAGAATGTGTGCAGTGAACAGATTGGTTTGTTATTACTTGTGATATCTAAACAGAGGTATTCACATGAAGATAGAACCGGTGAATGTGCGCGGTTCACTCAGAGACTGTTCCGATGAATGCAGGCAATACCGCCTCCTGGTCTATCGGATCTGTCTAATCTGGTGATGTCATGGTTGGGGGGAACCAGTATGTCGAGGATAGGGGTAGACGACTCATTTAACCTTGTTTTGGTCAAAATTAGGAGGTCAGGTTCGTGAGTGAGTATAAGATCAGCTATGTCAGCCGCGTGTTTTGAGGCTGATCTACAGTTTAATAATATACATTTGAGACGTGGCTTGATGGTGGTTGGAGGTTCCTGTGCAAGGGGGACTCACATAAGATTCTCTATGGTTATACCTCTAGTTTTGTGATTTGGAGCTCTGTGTGTAATAGAGTGGATGGTTTGGATTAAGGAGTGTTTATTCATATTGTTCGAGTAGTCTGTGTTCTGGCTGGGATGAGGGCGATCGTAAGAGAGGAGTAGGGAGTGTATATCCTTGGATGATAGAGGATTCTTCCTTCGGACCGGTCGGGTTGTGGCATTGGGGTAAGGTACTGTTCTCCATCTTGAGGGCGGATGATTTGGGGATCGTAATTGCAACTGGTGCGGGTTTGGGGGGCTGTTACTGTGTAGGTTCCTATTCGTGTCTTCATCATGTCGTGTGGTCTTAGGTTGATGCTAAATCAAGCCCCGTATCGTTTGGAGGTCATTTTTGACTTGTTGCAATGAAAGTAAGATTTCATCGAGTCTAGGGTCTGGTGTGGGTAATGTGCTTATTGTTTGGTCTGGGGGTAGGGGAGGGGTGGTTGGGCTAGGGATGGGGCTTGGAGGGTAACAGTAATCTGAGCCCGGTAGTGAGATCTACCTGTATGGCTATCCGGAGGGGGGGGGGGTGAAATAGCCAAAGGCGGAGAGGCATGTACCGGGTGGGTGTGCAACACGGTTAGGGATATGGAGGTGTTCATGATATTAGGGGGCCGATTGTAAGAGCTTTTACTTGATTGGGTAATAGGTGTAAATTGGGTGATGTTGGAGTTAGGGGGGTGGTTTGCATATCCTAGGGTGTCTGCTGGCGCAGGGATGGGAGTATAAAAAGATTGGCTGGTAAGAGGTGAATGCCTTAAAGGGGATTCAGGAATGGAGTTAGGGGGCCGTTATGGAATTAGGAGTGCCTGGGGAGGGGGGATAGGGTCTGAGGACTTTTTCCTTGATGAGAGGAAAGATGTTATCCAGTAAGATTATCTTACGGTCTGATGATTGCATGAGGATAATCCCATTATGATAATAACATTAAAACTTTACGTGTCCTACATTTAAGTACCATTCACTATGCCTTATGGGCAATACGGCTTACTTAAGGGTGATTTATTAATATTTACCAGTTTTAAAACTTCACAGCCAGGCTACAATGGTAGACCTGGAGACATGATTTACAGTGCCATTACAGTGGATGGCACAATGAGTGCTGCAGGCCAGGTATCAGTGGACTAGTAGCATTTTATTTACAGGCCCTGGGTACAATCATACTAGGGACTTATAGGCAAATTAAATACACCTATCAGGTGTACACCAATTTTACCATGTTGAAAGGAAGAGCACAAACAGTTTACCACTGGTTAGTAAGGGTAAAGTACACAGAGGTCTATAGACAGCATATAAAGGGTCCAGGAAGGAGGCAAATAAAATCTGGGGTGACCCTGCAGAAAGGGGCATTTTCTAACAATGGACATGCCCAATGGTGAAACATGCAAAAAGAG
Source organism: Calotriton arnoldi (assembly GCA_963921515.1). Classification (NCBI taxonomy): domain Eukaryota; kingdom Metazoa; phylum Chordata; class Amphibia; order Caudata; family Salamandridae; genus Calotriton; species Calotriton arnoldi. The sequence continues at coordinate 870,710 of CAWUFW010006008.1, forward strand.
CAGTTGATGGACAGAATGCAGAACAATGTCATACATTCACCCCAGTACAGAGATCTGGGCCTAAATCCATCGTTTTTTTGCTCACCATGCCATTCCAGTTTGGACCAAGCCATATGCAAATCAGTCTTGACCCTGTGCCCAATGGGAACAGTCCAGCCCGAACTGCCAGGCCAGGCCCTCCCTGGACTGGAAACAAGCATCCTAGGACCTGTTTCGGGCTTTCAGCCCTCATCAGCCAGGATAGCTTGACTCCAGTGGCATGGAGAGCACGGGACCCATGTCTGGGCATACCCGTCCCACTCGGGGTGACAAATGCAAAAAGAACAGTTGATGGACAGAATGCAGAACAATGTCATACATTCACCCCAGTACAGAGATCTGGGCCTCAATCCATCGTTTTTTTGCTCACCATGCCATTCCAGTTTGGACCAAGCCATATGCAAATCAGTCTTGACCCTGTGCCCAATGGGAACAGTCCAGCCCGAACTGCCAGGCCAGGTCCTCCCTGGACTGGAAACAAGCATCCTAGGACCGGTTTCGGGCTTTCAGCCCTCATCAGCCAGGATAGCTTGACTCCAGTGGCATGGAGAGCACGGGACCCACGTCTGAGCATACCCGTCCCACTCGGGGTGACAAATGCAAAAAGAACAGTTGATGGACAGAATGCAGAACAATGTCATACATTCACCCCAGTACAGAGATCTGGGCCTAAATCCATCGTTTTTTTGCTCACCATGCAGGGAGGACCTGGCTTGGCAGTTCGGGCTGGACTGTTCCCATGAGGCACAGGGTCAAGACGGATTTGCATAAGGCCAGGTCTAAACTGGGGTGGCATGGTGAGCAAAAGAATGATGGATTTGACCCAGATCTCTTGACTGGGGGTGAATGTTTTGATTTGTTCTGCATTCCGTCCATCAATTGTGTGTCTTTTGTTTTCTCGCCCTAAGTGCGGCAGGTATGCCCAGACGTGGGTCCTGGGCTCACTGTGCCACTGGAATCAAGCTATCCTGGCTGAAGAAGGGTGAAACCCCGAAACCGGTCCTAGGATGCTTGTTTCCGGTCCAGGGAGGACCTGGCTTGGCAGTTCGGGATGGACTGTTCCCATGAGGCACAGGGTCAAGACTGATTTGCATATGGCCAGGTCTAAACTGGGGTGGCATGGTGACCAAAAGAATGATGGATTTAACCCAGATCTCTTGACTGGGGATGAATGTTTTGATTTGTTCTGCATTCCGTCCATCAATTGTGTGTCTTTTGCTTTCTCGCCCTAAGTGCGGCAGGTATGCCCAGACGTGGGTCCTGGGCTCACTGTGCCACTGGAATCAAGCTATCCTGGCTGAAGAGGGGTGAAACCCCGAAACCGGTCCTAGGATGCTTGTTTCCGGTCCTGGGAGGACCTGGCTTGGCAGTTCGGGCTGGACTGTTGCCATGAGGCACAGGGTCAAGACTGATTTGCATATGGCCAGGTCTAAACTGGGGTGGCATGGTGAGCAAAAGAATGATGGATTTAACCCAGATCTCTTGACTGGGGATGAATGTTTTGATTTGTTCTGCACTCCGTCCATCAATTGTGTGTCTTTTGCTTTCTCGCCCTAAGTGCGGCAGGTATGCCCAGACGTGGGTCCTGGGCTCACTGTGCCACTGGAATCAAGCTATCCTGGCTGAAGAGGGGTGAAACCCCGAAACCGGTCCTAGGATGCTTGTTTCCGGTCCAGGGAGGACCTGGCTTGGCAGTTCGGGCTGGACTGTTCCCATGAGGCACAGGGTCAAGACTGATTTGCATATGGCCAGGTCTAAACTGGGGTGGCATGGTGAGCAAAAGAATGATGGATTTAACCCAGATCTCTTGACTGGGGGTGAATGTTTTGATTTGTTCTGCATTCCGTCCATCAATTGTGTGTCTTTTGCTTTCTCGCCCTAAATGGTGAAACATGCCACAATCCTGTGGTGGAGGCCTTACAATCCCAGTATCATAACTGTCACAAGTTGGTGATTCCAAATATGACTAGCCCTATTCTATTTAGTGTGTCTATTGTTGATTATGGAGGAAGGGAAAATAGGTTTCTCTAGGACCTCTCTCCCCTCTTGTGTGTTGTTTTATTTGGTGGATAGTTCAAGTCAAGACACATTTTTATCACTTCCCATTTTCTTTCTATTTAGAGTTATTCTAGCACTTCCTGCTGAGATCTTCTTTATGTCATGTACCGGTTTACAGCTTGTGAATGCATTACGCTCACACAACTCATGTATATTTTTGGACATTATTTGTGTATAGACAAGCACACACACACACTTAAGAAATCAAGTTATTGGTTGAGGGTGAAGGAAGCCCCACATAGGCAACAACCACAATTTTTGTCAGGGTGAACCACAAAAGTAATTAAATTAAGCTGTGCTTAATCCTCTGGTAGCTTGGCACAAAGTAGTCAGGCTTAATTTAGTGGCAATCTGTAAAGTATTTATGCAGCACATAAACAGTACTAAAGTGAAAACACAACACAAGAAAAATCCCACACTAATTTAGAACAATAGAATACATTTTAATAAATAAAACGAGACTAGCACAACAAAAATCTTGTTAGTAGAACTAGAGATTTTTAAGGTTTTAAGTAGATATAAGCCCAAAGTGCCACTCACTGTCATCTGGTCATGATAGACCGGGGGAAAGTCACAAGTTTAGGCTGACTACAATGGAGTGCGGGCCGGATAAAGGGACCAGGTTAGTCCTGCTGAAAAATGTACCTTCTTAAGTCTGGTGCAAAGAGTTCTGTTGATGATGGAGGACACCGTAAGGAGAAGGGAGAGCATCTCAGATGGTCATCACTGTAGCACGCAGAGCAGGCTGGGCGACGTGGGTTGTCATTGCTGTAGTGCGAAGAGCAAGTTGGGTTTTACTTGAGCATTGAATTGGTGGTCACTGCGGCTGTCATTGCTGTAGTGCGAAGTGCAAATCTTGCATTTCTGGATGTCGCTGTATAGGGGAAGAGTCAGGTTCACCAGACCTTCACATTGGTGGTCCTCTAGGGCGGAAGAGTCTCGGTGCAACAAGCCCATTCATGGTTGTAAACAGCCAAAAACTTCAGGATTTTTCCTTTCTTTCCAGGAGGAGTTCAACTGATGCCAGCCAAGTCTCCAGGGCCTTAGTAGGCATCTCTTGGGCATCAGGAATTTTTGTCAGCATAGGCCAGCAGGGCTCAGGCAGATACATTTGCAGGTCCAGTGCAGCAGGTCAGCTGGGCAATTGCAGGGATGCCTCTGTGGTAGGCCTGGGAGGAGTTCACGGAGTTTCACTCTGCAGAATTCCGCTGAGTTACTGAAAAACTCTGCAAAATTCCATGGAGTTCCGCGTAAGGGGGATTCGTGCAAATCCCCTTTATCTCTGTTCCCTGATGCTGCTCCTTATAGGACGGTGGTGAGGTCTGGACTGTTGCCTTCATACAGAGAGCAATGTACCAAGGGGTTGGGCCCCTAACACGCTAGATTGGGCCACTAATAAGTCTAAACACAAACAGGATCTAGCTGTAATTTTTAGCCTTCAGGCGCACAGCCTGTCTGTACTCTGTTGAAAGCCAGGATTGCTGCCACGTGCTTTTATAACGAACTGCAAATATAAACTGATTAGCAGTCAAATGAATTTTTAAGCTGTGCGCCTGAAGGACAATTGAATTAATTCAGCATGCAAGTTCAGGAGACACCCGATCCCAGCCAGTCAGGGTCCTAAGCAGAACCCCAAAAGCCACAAGAGGTTTGAAACGCATTCACGGATACTCTTGGGGAGTTTATTTAAATTGCATCATCTGGCCAGTGGGCAATCTCAATGAACTTTTACTGATCCTACTATAGCCAATCAGCTTTGGAACCCCCAAGAGACATTAGCAAATAGAGGTTCACATTAGAGAGAATGACAGTGATGGTTACCTCTGTTCAGTGTCAAAATGTATTGACTTGCATTCTTTAATTCATTAATATGTTTCTTTAAAGCACACATGCGCTTGGTTTTTCATGTATAACGATTTGTTTCTTTAATTTGTGTCACAGCAGTCTTGTCTAGGGCTGTATGGCAAATCATGTATTGATAAATGTTTAAACCTATCATATGTGTTAGAATGATAATGAATGATATGTGATTAAATTCACAGGCCAAGATGAATTAATTTTCTTGTCCTTGTTTCCAAAAAGAATTAGGTTAAAAAGTACAGCTAGATCCTTTTTGTGTTTAGAATTCATACAGAGAGCAGCACAAGCCAAGGGAGACGCAATTAGTGTGCCAGATACTCCAATTAAAAATAACCTTCACAAAGGGCTGAGGGATATAGCCCTGGTGTACACTACTCACAGACAGACAGGATTCTTTGAGGAGCAGGTTTCCAGAAATGACCTAGCCGAGGCTGGAACATTTCTGAGCACGGTAACAGAACAGCCATGTGACAGTCATGATATAACTCAGTACCCTACCAGAGGACCACGCCTAGAATGTGCATCATAGGGACTTGGGAAGTGTGCTAGAGAAAGGGCGTGTTTCAACACCGCAGGCACTGGGGTGACGTGAGAACAGGGGAGATGTGGCATTTCAGGTGGGCACTATGATACAGGACCAATCATCAGGCAGTTCCGTGAAGGGAAACAAAGCTCCTCGGTCAAGTAGGAAAAGGGGAGTGTTTTGACACCACAGGCACTGGATAAGCATGAGAACCCTTTCCTTTTCTGGTCCATATGGTTCGTGGCAAAGGAAAGAGAGGCACTGTGTTCTGACACTACATGCAGTGCGTCGGCATGAAGGGACAGTGAGGGTGCGGGCTGTCGCTGTACACACTGGGGTGAGCAGAGAACGCAGTCATACCTTCTAGCTCTGTAGACTCCTTTTGTGAGAGGAGAGCCCAAGCAGATTGTCTCATGGCACCTAAGGCACTGTGGTGCAAGGATGGTGATACGACAGATGATGTGTTCAGAAAGGTACTCAAATGAAGGGGCGGGGCAAAGGTTAAACATGAAAGGTGTTCTAAATCAGGAATAAAAGGTCATTTTCCTGGTGCTCATTAAAGTATAATGTTTTAAAATGTATCACTGTAGGTGTAAGCACAGTTTTGCAGCCTCTCTCATCCCTCGCCTTTACAGTTCCACCGTATTTTCCAGAATGCCTAGCTAGGACAATCCTTCCACTCTGCCCCTATCACTCTTTATGAAGAAGCAGCGCCCAAAATGTACTCTGCTTCTGCCATTTTTTCTCTCTTGCTCCAAGGCGCCGCCGTCACGCCACAGCTGCATACTACCAAGTGCAGTCTCACTGCTGCAGTCGGAATCAACACGTGATGTTGGCTGAGCAATGAGAAAATGGAAAATAACTAGAGGCCTACTGGGCAGACTTCCTTAGAAAGAAGCCATATTGGAATGGCAATAATTTCGTTCTGGGACTTAGTGGGCGGTAAACTCTGCCACATGGAGGAGTGCGGAGTTTTTGCCAAACTCGGCGTTCCAAGTGGAGCACGGAGTTGGAAAACTGGCAGAGCGGAGTTATCTGCCCATCCCTACTCTGGAGCTTGTTGAGTCCTTTTTGCTCCGACAGGAGGTCAGCCAACTGACCCTTGGAGTCACTCAGGTGAGCCTGGGATGAAGTCAGCAGGACCAGCCTTCCTTTTCAGAGAATAAGGGCAATCTTCAAGCAGCAGGGCAGCCTTCTGGGGGTCAAGGCCGTCTTCAAGCAGCAGGGCAGTCCGCTGGTAGCAGGTGGGCAGTTCTCTGGGGAGCAAGGCAGTCCTTCATCTGTAGGTCCAGGAGTATACGGAAGAGTAGCTCTGGAGGTCCAATATTTATACCTGGTGCCAGCCTTTGAAGTGGGAGAATTTCCTATGCTACCCCCATTCTGGAAAGTTCTTCCATTCCCCTGTCAAGGCTCCAAGAAGTCTGAGGGGGACAGAATACTAGTGCCAGATTCCTTTGTGTGTGCTGGAGCACTTTGAAATATAAGTGGGACTGGGTATAGCTCCTCCCTCAACCATCCTGACAGGATGGTTCATCTTGTCCACACTTAATCCCCTTTGTGTCACTGTCTGGGAGGAATACACAAACCCCAACAGCAGAGCATTTCACAGTCATGTCAAAAGGCACAAATGGTTAGGACAAAAAATGGCAACTTCTAATAGCGGCCTTTTAGGAATTGTGACTTAAAATCTGACTTTAACATTAAAGAGGATTATAAATTACAATTCTTTAGAGATCAAACATGACATTTCTACCTGTTCCCAAAACAAAGTTAGCACTTACTAAATGCACAATTCTCATCAATAATTTCATTGCAAATGTTGCAGTGATATTATCAATGGTGTCATAGAAGTTGTTATGAATGATGTAATATGTGGGGTAAGTAGCAGTGCATGCCGCGGACGTGAGTTATAGTTATCTTAGGGTACGAGTTATAGTTACCAGAGATAACTATAGCTGGCGAATTTCTGTGGTTTTGTATATTTAAAAGGTTATGTTGTCACTAAAAAGTCACCTAATTATAATGTTACTTTAACCCTTGTTTTTTTCAGTGAGTTTCTAGGGTTTTTAAGCGTAAAGTAATATTTTGTTACCATATGTAAACCCAACCCCTGCTGCGCACGTCATGTCCAACCAGTGCTTAATTTCTAAAAAATGATACATGTGGGGCCCTCGTCAGGAGGCCACCGCAGTTTGCACCACACATTGCCGTTGTACTTACACAATTACTACGAGTGTGACAATTCAGGCTGTTTGAGGCCACCAAAGCTTTAACAATGACTTGGTGGCACGTATTAGCTGTTTTTAATGTATTTTGACAACAAACAACTGTTTTTCTGCTCATCTTTGAATTACACAAGCAGCGCCACCATGTGGCAGTTGCCATAAGTACAGGTTTTGGCAATTAAGTGCCTGTGCCAGCAATTAAGTGCCAGTGCCGAGCACAGGAAATCACCGGCTCAAATTAAGCTCTGTGTCCAACCGTCCGCATGCAGCTAACCCCACACTGCGTACAGCCTTTGACCGTGCATAGCAGGGGGTTGGCTGCAGGGCCAGGCCTGTCTCCAGGCCCTGCATCCAACACCCTGCAGCCAGATAGCACCATGCTGTGTACGCCTTAGGCAATGGGCAGCATGGGGTTGACCAGGCCCTGTGTCCAGCCCATTAGTGCATCCCCCTCCCCAAGCCACTTTGGGCCCTGGGGACCCGTTCCCCTGAGCCCTTTTTTTTAAGGGGAAGGGGCATAAGGTCCCTCTCCCTGAGCCACTTCTGCCCACCCCCCAGGGTCTTCACCCCTCAGGGCCAAAACATATTTGTAAAGGGATGGGGCCTTGTGCCTCCCCTCCCTTAGCCACATGGGGCCCTGAAGACCCCAACCCCGGGGCCTTTAAAGTAAGGGAGGTGCACAGCACTCTCCATAAGCCAATAGTGGGGCTATTACTTAAATATAGGGGAGGGGGTGTATTACCCCCACCCCCTGCGTGCAGCCAACCCCACACTGCACGCAACCCCCTTCCCGATTATTGTTAGGCCCTGTGGTTCGTATTAAATGCCAGTAAAAGAGAGGTCTTTTGTAACGCTTTATTCTTTAGACCTCTGGCAACCACCAACAGGTCTCTTCAGCAGCTCGTCCATGGAAGGAATGCCACATGACAATCTATGAGGTCACTACATTCCATAGCTCAAGCTAGTAGATTACAACACATCCTCTTTACCAAAACAAAAAAACAAAAACAAAATAAGCACATTACCTGTGTAGGTTATCAAGGTAAAAACAAGAATAACAGAAAGGAAAACAGTGTACTAATAAAGAACATAGTCATTAAATTTTGCAGGCAACCTCTTGTACCTACTAGGGTTACTAACAGTGCTCTCTTCCAGAGAAACAAAGTCGTGAGAAGGTTCAGCAACAACTGTACTAGGAGATCTCTCAGTGAATTTAACAAGTCTGGACATACTCCAGGTACAGCCATTGTCCACAGTCACAACATTCTTCCTAATAGCAGTGATGGTAAAAGGGCCTAGGAAATTAGACGAACCTTTGTAACCATGTTTCGCCTTTTTCACCAGTACACGGTCTCCTAGGTTCCACTTCTTCCTCTTGACAGACATCTTATTGTCATACCTCAACTTGTACTTTTGTTGATAATCTGAAAGCCTTGTTCTTCTCAGCTCATAGGAGATACCCTCCCTCTTACAATCAGGAAGCCATACAGGATTCAACTTAGAGCTGGCAATTCTACCTCTCAAAGCCTTAAAGGGGGATTTTTGCGAAATGGCATTGGGAAAAGTGCGATGTGCCCACCAGGTTTCTCTTAACACACTGCTGAAGGGCATCCTAGAATGTAATGCTCATTGAGCGCAACTCTTAACCACCCTATTCATACTTTCTGTAAGACCATTGGCCTGTGGTGCATATAAGGCCGTCTTCTGATGAATAATTCCGAGGTCTTTAAGGAAAGCATGCTCCTCATGAGAGGTAAATTGCACCCCATTATCAGTGACCATGTATTTGGGAATCCCTTCCGAAACAAACACATCCTTCAGAAATTCGATCACTGATCTAGAGTTAACAACACTCATGCACTTGGAAACTACCCACTTGGAGGTGTAGTCTACAAGGAGAATGACAAATCTCTTGTGAGGGGGAATTAATTCGAATGGACCAATTATGTCCAAACCCAATTTGGACCACACAGCATCTGGAACCTCCACAGGAGAGATGGGAGTGTGATTAGTGGCATGGGATTTATCATTAATGGCACACAAGTGACAGTCCTTGACAACGCCTTCAATCATCCAATCCATGCCAGGCCACCAATATCTCTCTCTGGCACGCGCTTTGGTAAGGCTCCTACCCAGATGTCCTTCATGGGCTAGGTTGACAATTTTGTCTCTAAGCTCAGCAGGAGGAACCACCCTTTCGCCCCTCATGAGATTACCGTGGCAGAATGTGAGATCGTTTCTCACCGTCCAGAACGGTTTAAGGTCAGGATCAAGATGTTTGCAATCTGGCCAACCCTTGCAAATAACAACCTTGAGGGAGCAAAACACTTTATCATTATTAACACAGGATAGCCATTCGTCTTTCGACAGAGAAGGTTCAGTTATCCAGCTCACACACTCAAACTCTTCCAGAACGTGCTCAGTATTCAAAGGCAGTCATGACAAACAGTCAGCAGACTTGTTATTTTGCCCAGAAATGTACTGGACCCGGAAATTAAATTCTTGCAAACCTTCACTCCACCTCTTGAGCCTGGGGGTCATGTGGTCACTATGATGACAGGAGAAAATTTGGACAAGAGGGCGATGATCAGACTTAACAGTGAATGGAATCCCCCAGAGATAAAACTTGAAATGACGCACCGCCCAGAACACACTCAGGGCTTCTCTTTCGATACAAGAGTAATTGGCCTCGGCCTCTCTAAGAGCCCTGGAGGCAAAGGCAACCACCCTTTCCTCACCATCAACAACCTGAGAGAGTACGGCCCCTAGTCCCTTAAGACTGGCATCAGTGGTTAAGATCGTTTTCAAGTTGGCGTCAAAGTGTCCTAGAGTTTGCATCTTGCCAATCTCAGACTTGATTGTTCCAAAAGCAGCCTCACACTCAGGGGACCACTCAAAGCGTACACCATTTTTTAACAATGTCCTGATGGGCTCCACAACACTGGCAAAGCCTTTAACAAACTTGGAGTAGAACTCCGCCATCCCTAGAAAGGACCTAACCTGCTCCTTGTCCTCAGGTGCAGGAGCTTTAATGATACTTTCAGCAAGTTCCAACTTGGACTGTATTCCATCTCCTGAAATAACGTGACCAAGGTAAGTAACAGACTTCAGCCCAATACAACACTTCTCCTTCTTAACTGTGAGACCCTTTTCTCTTAATCTCTCCAATACAGCCTTCAAAACAACTCCATGCTCAGATTCATCCTTACCATAGATCAAAATATCATCCTGGAAAAACATCACATTTGATAAATCACCCAGGACCATTTTCATAATCCTCCGAAAACAGGCTGCCGCTGAGGCCAACCCGAAAGGCATCCTCAAAAAACGGTAGGCTCCCAAAGGAGTTACAAAAGGTGTTAGGTGTTTGGAATCGCCATGGAGTACAATCTGGTGATATGCAGACGAAAGGTCCAGAACACTAAAAATCCTGGCACCTTTCAATAGACTGATAGACTCAGAGATGTTGGGAAGGGGCTGCCGGTCCACCCAGATCCGTTCGTTCAATCTGCGCAAGTCCACACACATCCTCACGGCGGCCCCACCATCCTTAGAAGCTAAAACAATTGGAGCCAACCACTCCAAGGCTTCTATCTCTTCAATTACTCCCAACTCCAACAGCCTCTTAAGCTCCAGCCTCAAGGGCTCAATCATCACGTGGGGTACTCTGCGCACCTTATGCACACAAGGCTTGACTCCCTCCTTCAGGATGATCCGATGCTCAAAGCCCTTGAGACATCCTAGAACATCCGTAAATACCTCAGGAAAATCCTTAAAATATTCGCCTCCTTCACTCGCACTATCAGCCAACATAACCTGGTCTTGGGGATTAGTGGCACTCAGGTTCAAAATTATACCTAAATCACGCTGATGCCTCCATCCAAGCAAATTGTCCCCTCTTTCAGCCACATACACCTTCCCAACAGTCTCTCTTCCTTTTAACACAATTTTCGCCACAACATAACTGATGACATCTATGCGAGAACCACCGTAACTAAGTGGGCTAATGCCAGGAGGAAGTAATGTTACATTGTCTATCCCCACTTTCTCGTTCCACTGCTTATTACCAATCAAGGTAAAGGGCGAACCTGAGTCAGCCATAACATCAAACACTTGTCCATTCACACCAACAACGTATACGTCAGTATCAGCGCAGCGTGGTCAGCTCGCTGATCGTCAGCGCGAGAAGATGCAGAACGGAGGACACAGCTCAAGGCACAGAATGGAGGCACGCGTGAAGGCGCGAGCAAGGTAACTGTTACTTACGGTTGGGAACAAGGGTGGCGTTGAAAAATGTTGGAAGGCATAGTACAGTTGAAATACACACTCCGGTGTGAATTTTCGATGTCTGATGTTTCAAGATCCGATTGTAGAAATGTCAAAAATGCAGTGCCGAGTGTAACGTAGAGATGTAGTGCTGAGATGGCACCATCCGCGTAGATCAGCAGGGGAGTCAGTGGTTGTTCGCTTGTCCCCAATCAAGCAGGAATCATCGCCAGTATTAAATGCCAGTAAACGAGAGGTTTTTTGTAACGCTATATTTTTTAGACCTCTGGCAACCACCAACAGGTCTCTTCGGCAGCTCGTCCATGGAAGGAATGCCACATGACAATCTATGAGGTCACCACATTCCATAGCTCGAGCTAGTAGATTACAACACATCCCATCCCCCAGAGCCACTCATTAACACAAAGGGCAGGGGTGCTGCAAGGCCCCCCTTTCCTAGCTTTGTTAGGCCATGGAGACCCCATCCCCTAGGGCCATTTCTAAAACCTGAGGGGAGGGGGACTCAAGCCACTATTAGCCCCACAGATCCCATCCCCCAGGCCCTGTTTTTTTTGTAAAGGTGGGTGCCCTGGTGCCTATTTAGGGCACCCACCATATACTTGGTGGGGGCTATGGGGGAGCCCCAAGGCCCCAGCCGGCTCCCTGCATGCAGCAGGTGCCGTCATTGCTCCCACCCAGCTACTACTGCTGCTCCCTCCGGGCGGGAGAAATATTTTGATCTGTTTCCCTGCCCGCTTCAGTGCGGGCAGAGAAACAGATCAAACGCAGGTCCTAGCAGGTGGAAGCATTTTCAAAGCCTCTGTCCACTGGGAGCAGACTTTGTGTTTGCTCCCGCTTGGAGGGAGTTTTGAAATGGTGAGGGCAGGGAAACATCTATGTCCCGGGGTGGGCTTCCTGGGACATAGCTTCCAAGCCAACCCCGGGTGATAGAGTCCCTGGGGCTATTAATGGCACAGGGAGGGTGAGGCCGCGCGGCCCCCCTCCCTTAATAGAATCAGGCTCCCTGGGATGTTTAATGGCTCAGAAAAGGGGAATGTGCAGCCCCTTCCCCATTTTAAATAATTTTGGCCCTGGGGGTGGGCTCCCCGGGGCCTCTGTATTCTCGAGGAGGGGGGCTGTGTGGCCTTCTTCCCCATATAAATTAATTTCTATCCTGGGGGAGGGATCCCTGAGGTTTCTGGAGTCTCTGGGAAGCGGGCCGCACGGCCTCCCTCTCGTAACATGGACATTTTGACCCCAGGGGTGGGCTCCGCTGGCCTATAATGGCTTGCAGAGGGGGGTCACGCACGCCCCTCCCCATTATGAATACAACCCTGGAGTTGCACTCCCTGGGCATATACCTAATAAATGCAGGCGGCCATCCTTATTTTTTTTTCTGATCCCACAGGATCACTGCATTTTTTGCAGATTTTGTTTTTGGTCTTTGGCCCCAGGGGGAGTACCTCTGGGTACCCCCCCATAAGACCTAGGGGGTCAGGGTATCCCTACCCTTATATATTTTTTTAAAACATGTTCAGGACAAGGGACTAAGTCCCCGAGTCCTGTAATGACTTCCATCATCATTTTCCCCATGTTGCTGGCAGCCAGCCAGAGCCAGATGGCCCAAGGGAAATAACCCTCCCCAAGGCCAATCAGAATGCTCTATTTTTAAATTCGAGCTCCTGCAAGAGTCTCTGGATCCTCTCGTGGACCCAAGCGTTCAGATATATAATTATTTTGAACCTTAATTTCTCAAAAACTACTGAACAGATTTACACCAAATCATAAAAAGCACAAACTGCGTACCAAGCTCTAGCTTCCTGCCAATTCCATTCAGGAAAATGCATGGGGTTTTTGCATTGCGGGACCCCCTTTTTCTCAGCCCCTGCTTGACGGATCACCTTCAAACATTCCATACACAAACTATTCAATAAGTAGCCCCTGTTTGGAAAGATTTGTGGAGATTGGTCAAGCAATGCTAAAGTTATTAGCAACATGCTTTTCCTACAGAACAACTGACTTAACTATAACTACCTAGTGGCGACCGCCACTAGGTAATAAAAAAAAAATATATATATATATATATATATATATATATAGAGAGAGAGAGAGAGAGAGAGAGAGAGAGAGAGAGAGAGAGAGAGAGAGAGAGAGAGAGAGAGAGAGAGAGAGAGAGAGAGAGAGAGAGATATATATATATATATATATATATATATAGATAGATAGATAGATAGATAGATAGATAATAGATATAGCATTGACTTTTAATCATGCCCCAGTGTGTTGGATTGCTCTTTTGGATTGGGTACTTTACCGGAATCACAATAATGAAATGTGCTACAGCAGTCCTTTTCATCTGAATAATGCTATATACTTTGTGCTTGTAGAGATGTAAGAAATTGGAAATTGCAGGCCTGTTTTCTTAAGTTGATTTTAAATGGGTGGTGGGAGGAGGGCGTTTGCCCTTCAAATGTGACACTCTGCCCAACAACTGTATGACCCAGGTGAAGGGTTGTTGCTGAAACGCATAGGTCCTTTCCCCTCTGACACACGTGTACTTTTGCTTGAAGAGTGAAATGAAAATAAAAAACTGAAGAATCCGGTTGCCTACGTGTGTGCCGTCTTCCTAAGAATTCTGAGTTTGCTTGGGTGGAATTACTCATCGAACAGTGGCTGGGAGCTTGTATCATATATATATATATATATATATATATATATATATATATATATATATATATATATATATACAGTCCTGTCCCACCTTCTACAATGCGGGGATTCAAAGCAGGTACGGACCTCAAAAAAACGCCTCCACAGAATCCAATGTATTTTGCAGTTCTTATTTTATTTTCTTGAACACCACACAGTGAAACAGACAAGTGTCCGCCCTGACGCGTTTCAGTCGCTCCTATATAATTTTTCCTATGTGAATGAAACTAAATGTGGCCCAATAAGATTTTTTTTTTATAGAAACTGTACTAATAAACATACATTTATTAATTACAGTGCAAAGTCAAATTCCATTTTATTACCTTGCGGATCGCATGTTACAATGTCTTTATATAGCAAAACATTTCCTCTAATAGTCATGCAGCTTCTTCAATGTGTTTTTTACTTTACTGCACAAGTTTAACTTTTAGCATCCTCGTTTTAGTTAAATTAGTAGGTTGAAAACAAATACCCATGAACAAATGTGATGGTATAAACAATATACACAGATTTGCAGAGTGTAATGTTCTACTTATTACTGTTGTTGTGGGAGGGAAGAGACATCATTACCAATTTGAAGTTTTGCTTCTTGTGAGTCATATAACTTTGGGACACTTAACAAACTTTAAATGTGGGTTATACAGGCCCATAAACACATACACACACATCTACACACACACACACACACACTCTATCTCTCTCTCTCAGCCAGTGGTGCAAAAACTAAATAACCGGATTACGCTGATTTTGGTGTTAAAGATACAGTTTTTGGAACCTTAATTTCTCTAAAACTACTCAATGGATTTACACCAAATCACAAAAATGACCTTTCTCAACCAAGATCTTGCTTTCTGCCAAAATTGGTGTAATTCCATTCAGTCTTTTTTGTGGTATCCCTGTTCAATTTTCTAAAGGAAAACTGCATAGGGAAAGCATGTTTTGGGACCACCACTTTTCTCGTCCTCAGCTTGGTAAATCACCCCAAAACCTTTTAGGAAGGAGTTGAGGTGGATGAACATAGTTTGTTGGACAATTTTGTGAAGATATATGTATATTTATTACATGGGATTCTGCAATCCCTCTATAAAAACCTGTCTCTAATTTTGTAATATTAGGCAACCTGTAACACAGTCAGTCACCTATTATAAAGAAATGACAACCAAATTCAACTGTAATAACGTATTACTGTTGAATTCTGACTTTGCAATGCCTGCTGTCAGAGCCAGAAGCTGAGGGGAAAGGTAAATCAGGTTACAGCACAAATTTAAAGCAGCTGTTTAAAGAACAATAACGAAACTATTGCGTTTTTTTCTACTGCTTTGAAGGAGATATTTATGGCAACATGTATTTTTTTTGCACTCCTTGTGTAATTATAGGAAAGCTAGAATCCTACTGCATGTGCCTACACACTCTGAGCTACTGTGCCTTTGTAAAAAAAAACTGCACTTTTATTAAACTGATTCTAATATCTTTTTGCAACAAATATCTAACAGCTTTCTGATGTGTTTAATTTTGCACTAGAGATTCTATTTTTATTCTTCATGTTTGCAAACGTGGTTTCTTTTTCATATGAAAGAGCTGCGCACCAAGGATTTAAGAGGTATAGTTAAGAGGTATATATGTATTGTATACTGATGATAGCCAGTGTGTAATTATGGTTAGGCTTGATTTACAATTGAAAAGGCATATTTTTGGTACTTTTAAATGAATGAACGCAAAACATTTCTATCAAAAGTTTCTTTTAATTTGCATTGCAAGTTTCATGTATGTCAGTCATGTGGAAAGCAAAAAAAGGAAAGGTCTAAAAAGTGGCATTTCCCAATTTTATTCCCAAAGGATTCTTTGCTCTCCGACACAGAAACAAAACATTGAATAGAATCAGACCAACCTCGTCATGAAAGTAGAACCTTGCTCAAAGAAGTGCCTTTGCTTGGTTAAGTGTAAATCCATTCACTAGTTTTCGAGAAATGTGTTAAAAAAAAGTGGCGGCCTTCAAAGGATTAAAATGATAGAGATATCTGGACCATTAACCTGCGGAAAATCACGAAGCAAGGTTCAAAGACCCTGTGTGGACCCAAAATTTTAAAAATATTGAAGTCTTATTTGAACGAGGAAATGTTTTCACCCTTCATCCATTTCGGTGTGAATCCAAAGTTTGGCTGCAACTTCAGGAAAACGTTTGTGGATGTCTTTGTTGGAGGTGAGGACCTACATCCTATAAAAAACAATGAGAAAGCAATAAGGGGGTATCCCTAGACCTCTGGCACAGGTGCTTACCCTGGCTAGGTTCACAGCCCTAGGGTGGCTCCCAAGGTTTGCAAACCCTGTCCAATGGACTGAGAACCCAGGGCAAATGTTGTGGATACACACTGGCCTTTACATGGTGTCCACCAATCCGAAACCAAGTCTGCAGAGGTCAAACAGAGGGGCCCATGAGCCAATGAGGATCCATAAACAGTTCACTAGGTCTGCGAACCCTTAAACGTTTTTAAAGAAAAATGCCTGACTAAAGACCAGGCCTTGCACCACCCCCACTGCACATGGACAATGAGTGCACCGGTACTAGGCGACCTGAAAATCTGTGGCATAGGTTGTATGTCTTACACAAATGTGTACTAACAATAGCTTTCTACCCCTACAACAGTGCATCGTGTATTCTAACCAAGCCTTTATTTCCTGCTCAAGACTGCTGCATACTGCACTGTCTCCTACAGAAGAGTGAGCATAAGAAAACTATCAGTGCCTAACAAATAAAATATGCCTTGAGGGTGATGGCCACAGCACAAAAAAAAATGCAAGCATTTGCAAACCCAACAGGGCTGACTTTCACTGTGTAGAACATTTCTGGTGCAATGATTAACGAATAGTTTGTTCCAAGGTTATTCATGTTACAGGAAAACCACTAATTTACCTTTATTCAGCACTCAATGAAGTTTTAGAAGTACATGGAACACAAAAGTAAAATATGCCACCACCTATAGCATAATATCTGTAATTCACTGTGTTTAGAAACAACAATTGTATGTTCTTGGTAAACTTTGAAAGAGGTTTTAAAAGAACAAGCCAAAATCCCCAATTCTCCCCAGATCACTCGGTAAATACTAGTATGTTGATAGGGTCACACAAAGCAACAAGTGTGTAGATGAGCAAAGGGGAAACTGAAGATTATTTTTAGGGAGCTGGCACAGTGCATCAAAATCACATCTCTCCAAAGGGTGCAGGAAGTGGCCCTTTCTCTTCTTTTGAGGCAGCATACACATGTTAAACATTAGTGGAGAATGATCATAAAATGAACATACAAGTTAGGAAGATTGAATAATGTATTTGGCTTACCATTCACCTCTGGCGAGTCAACTCACCAACTAGGACACTGATAATGAACATGTGGATGCCAAGGCAAAGAAAATTCGGGGTAGGCAATTGCAAAGGAAGGAAGAGGGACCACAGAACTTACCAACTACGAAGCAATGCAGTTTTGTTAGTAACAAGGGGTAACCGAGAGGGAAACCAAAATGGGTCAAAATAGCAGAGACAAGATGCAGAGTTGGTTGTTAAACTAG
Organism: Calotriton arnoldi; assembly: GCA_963921515.1. Lineage (NCBI taxonomy): Eukaryota > Metazoa > Chordata > Amphibia > Caudata > Salamandridae > Calotriton > Calotriton arnoldi. The sequence continues at coordinate 887,950 of CAWUFW010006008.1, forward strand.
CATGAAAAGATGTCACTAGACTACAACTAGGAAGCATTGCCAGGCACAGAAGAAATGGTGACACTTATGTAGGGCAATCCCAAATAATAACTCGGATTCTAAGTATGCTGTGTGTAGACAAAGGTTTTACTGCATAGCAGTAACAATTTGGGGTTCTTGTTTATGTGTCTCTCTGCTTCATTAATTGTGTTTTGAAATTTCCAAAATTCTGATCTATTGATTTTTGTTGAAATGTGTAAAAAAATAATTTCTCATTATATAGAACCATTGTTGTTTGTCTACCATCACAATTCCAGGCATATGGACTGGTAACAGGAGTATGCCTCTTGTGCTAGTTTGCGGTTCAAATGCATGCCTTCCTCTCTCAATGCACAATGACAGAAGGAGAGATCCAGGCTCACATAACAAATTCTCCTTTAGACTGACTTGGAAGGGATACTTCCTTCTCCAATAACTCAAACTTAGGGGTCGATTCCGATTCGGGCCGGAAATTTCTCCGACCGAGCCGGACCCGGAGAGATTTCCGACCGAATCGGACCCGTGCAGTCCGACCGAACGAGTACGATGCGTCCGTATGTTATCGGACTCGAGTCGGTCGGACTCCCATTGAAGTCAATGGGAGCCGGTCGTACAACGCGTACGCGGGCTCCCATTGACTCAATGGGTGCGAGTCGGACAAGGGCGCCCCCTACAGCGGGTACGCGGCGAAGCGATTCGCGCCGTACACGCACAGGTAGGGGGACCCATGGGTCCCCCTGTGTGCGACTCGCGCGGCTACGCGTACAGGGGGTCCGACACGGACCCCCAAAGTACGGCTCCGACAGCTCTTACGAGCCGGAGTGCGCGGCTCGGTCGGACTGCTCGCGGCGCGCATCGTACTTACCCGGCCGGGAAACGTCTCCATTGCGCGGTGCGAGTCGAGTCCGAGCGAGTCGGTCGGAGCGGTTCGAGCCGGGAGCGAGTCGGTCGGAGCGGTCGGGACGCCCGGACGAGTCGGTCGGAGATTTCGCATCGTACTCGCTCGGCCGGACCCGTGTACGGTTCGGTCGGGAAACAGGGCTCCGAATCGGATCCGGTAAAGCCGAATCCGATTCGGAGCCCTACCGGCCGAGATCGGAATCGGCCCCTTAATGTCCATCTCAAGAAGATCTCTCCCCAAGGTGGAGTCTTCATAAGAATTCATATTCAGCTATGTCTCCATGGCACTGCACAGAACATTCACTCCTATGGTTGAGAGATACACACAGGACGACTCTAGTCTCTAAGGATGCAGTTGTCCCAACAGAGCGTCAGCATCTATTTTTGCCTTTCCAGGCCAGTACTAAGTTGGAAGTCTAAACACTACATAAACATCATGAATTTGAAACCATGAAGTAACAAAGTGGTAAGTAACAGCATCAATGTGTGTAACATGGGAAATGGTAAGGAAATTTCATGGTAGCCGATAAAAGATCACCAAAGAAATATAAGTAATGATAAGCTTCGTATTTGAATAGATATACCTTTTAAAAAGAGAATTGCAGAGCAGAAACACATATTTAGGATCATTTTAATAAATGATTCTGAACAATAGAAAGCATTTGAAGGGGTGGAGGGTGTTAGGCAGGGATTTAGACTGATTATCCTAAAAAGTGCCCTAAAACCACGGGGATGAGTAGAAAATCTTAATTTGTTTTAGAGATATAGAGGCTAATATTATGCAATTTTGTTACTCCCATACATCCTCATAAACAAAAAATGGAAACATTCTAGAACATGCATAAAATCCTGGAATCAGCAGCCATCTTCCTTTTCTCCAGTTGGTAATCATTCAGATAACACTGTCCAAAAGTTAAGCCTAAACAAAACCTGAAACATTCATTTTTATCTTCCATATTCTTTTCACCTTTATAATGGAAAGAGGGTCTTCCTGCCCACTAAACATTTCAGCCTGTCATGCAACAGAGAGAAAAACAAAAACTCGTATTAAGGCGTTGTGGCTTAGGCTGAGGTAATTTAACCCTCTGTGTTTTAAATGAAATTAATATTTATCTACCCACAAGGCTGTGGAAACTCTGCACACGCTTAGGCCAACTATTTCCACCTTGCCCTTAATTGATTTAAAGTAAAATGTCATAAAAGTTGAGCCCCCTGACCAATCTGCCAAGCCAGGTCTTCCCTGAACTGGAAACAAGCATCCTGGGACTGGTTTCTGGTGAAGGCTGATGAAGGGTGTTACCCAAAAACCGGTCCCAGGATGCTTGTTTCCAGTTCATGGAAGACCTGGCTTGGCAGTTTGGGCTGGACTGTTCCCATGAGGCACAGGGTCAAGACTGATTTGCATATAGCTGGGTCTGAACTGAGGTGACGAAGTGAGCTAAAGAATGATGATGGATTCAACCGAGATCTGTGACTGGGGGTGAGTGTCTGAAAAGTTTCAGCGCTCTGTCCATCATCTCGTTGTGTTTGCTTTGTTCGCCCCAAGTTGGCAGGGTGTGCCCAGACATGGGTCCCTTGCTCACTTTGCCACTGGATTCAAGCTAGCCTGGCTGATGAAGGGTGTTACCCAGAAACTGGTCCCAGGATGCTTGTTTCCTGTTCAGGGAAGACCTGGCATGGCAGTTCGGGCTGGACTGTTCCCATGAGGCACAGGGTCAAGACTGATTTGCATATAGCTGGGTCTGAACTGAGGTGGCGAAGTGAGCTAAAGAATGATGATGGATTCAACCCAGATCTGTGACTGGGGGTGAGTGTCTGAAAAGTTTCAGCGCTCCGTCCATCATCTCGTTGTGTTTGCTTTGTTCGCCCCAAGTTGGCAGGGTATGCCCAGACGTGGGTCCCTTGCTCACTTTGCCACTGGATTCAAGCTAGCCTGGCTGATGAAGGGTGTTACCCAGAAACCGGTCCAAGGATGCTTGTTTCCAGTTCAGGGAAGACCTGGCTTGGCAGTTCGGGTTGGACTGTTCCCATGAGGCACAGGGTCAAGACTGATTTGCATATAGCTGGGTCTGAACTGAGGTAGCAAAGTGAGCTAAAGAATGATGATGGATTCAACCCAGATCTGTGACCGGGGGTGAGTGTCTGAAAAGTTTCGGCGCTCCGTCCATCATCTTGTTGTGTTTGCTTTGTTCGCCCCAAATTGGCAGGGTATGCCCAGACGTGGGTCCCTTGCTCACTTTGCCACTGGATTCAAGCTAGCCTGGCTGATGAAGGGTGTTACCCAGAAACTGGTCCGAGGATGCTTGTTTTCAGTTCAGGGAAGACCTGGCTTGGCAGTTCGGGCTGGACTGTTCCCATGATGCACAGCGTCAAGACTGATTTGCATATAGCTGGGTCTGAACTGAGGTGGCAAAGTGAGCTAAAGAATGATGATGGATTCAACCCAGATCTGTGACTGGGGGGGGAGTGTCTGAAAAGTTTCAGCGCTCCGTCCATCATCTCGTTGTGTTTGCTTTCTCCAGAAATGCAGCCAGGAGGAGATGCTTCTCCACCAGTATCTCCTTCATTGACTAAAGGCCGGGGTCCCGAAAATGGAGTCACCAACACCACCTCCCTCTTCTCATATTCAACAGAATTCAAGGGATCATTGAAAATAGTGGAAACACGTATGGAAGAACCGTCTCCCAGCTCTGACTGAAAGCATTAATCTTCGGGACTCTGAGTCGGTCTCTGACTGTAAAACTCCACTCTATGTGCATTCAATCTATTTGCAAACAAATCTATTCCAACAGGACTCTGGTTTGTAACCTCAGGAATACCCCCTTTTCAACATCCAAACACTTGATCCCACAGATTCTTTAAATTACAGTTCAACACTGCCTTCTTCAAACCTGGACCTATTCACATATGCCTTCTCCAACTTACTAAATATGTTTTTAATGGGCCCAGCACATCCAACAACCTTTTCTGGCAGCTTTTTAATCCATTATCTAACCCCTTCCTTGGGTTTCTTCCAGATATATTCAATCTTCCACCTAGTTTGACATAGTTGGCCTGGGATATTCAGAGAGCAACCTGATTCTCACCTCCTTTGGCATTTAACGCCTAATCCAAAATTTAATATAGCCACCAACATACTGGATTGGTGTCCACTGATGTGGCAGTGGATCCTGTATTAATAATGGGCCAATCATTTGGCCATAAGACACTTAGGGCCATATGTACTAAAGCATTTTTCAATTGACACAGAATGGGTAAAACCCTTTGATATATCTGGCCCTAAATTCCTCCACTCATCTTCCTTTGTTCCAACATTCTTCTATTAGGCTTTACCTCTTTTTCATCCATTTCTGAATCTGTTGAACAACTCAGTGGCACATGGCCACATCCCAAGGACTCATTGCACAACACAAGACCGTGCCTCTTTTCTTCTCGTCTTTTTGCTAGTCAATTTTTTTCTACATCCACATGTCTTCTCATTATACCAGAAAGCCCTTGCCTTCTATCCTCTCCCTCAGACTCTGGACCATCATGCTCACTTTTTTTGTAGACACAAATTAAACCTCATACTATTGGTATGTTTCCTGCCACTTTCCTGCCTTCCTCACCTTTGTTCACAATTTTTAGTAAATCTCCAGCCGACCAAAATGCACACACTGCTCTTCTATGTCCCTGTTACCATATTCATGAGAAGCTAATACATGCTTCAATGTTCATCCAGATACTTCCCTAGGTATGTGGCTATTAAACAAACACCCTCGTTAGACTAATGTTGTGTAGTTCCTACTAATCCGTAGGATATGCGCATTGTTAGGAAAACATAAACTTAGGGCTTGGTGCCTAGACTTGTTCCTGACACTTCTGCAGGATATGTTGGCCTATAGACCAGCTAGCTCACAGTGCCACTGCAAGCCCCCCTAACCTACTAGGGAGGAAACAGTTTCTGGCAACCATTGAACATGACAACCCTGATGCCTCAGGAATCATGGAAACAGTACAAAACCTTTCGCTCAGTCACTCGTACTCACCTGTTCTCCGAGAAATATACAGAGAATACACAGTGGGACGCTTTCAATAATATTTATTGAACCAACGTTATTCTTGAATAAAATACGTGTGCTGCAATGATTAGGCGACAGAAGCAAATAAAGGAGATTACACGCACCAAAAGAGTGAACAGTAGATACATTTCTAGAATGGTGCTGAAGCAATGAATATATGCAGGCATATTTGTAATATGATAATCTAATGTATTCCTACATGCGGGTCCTACTCTAAGTGTACCTAGAGTGTGTGTAGGTGTAGAGCCAAGAATCCCCCCTAGGGACGATCCAACCCCATTACCTGATGGGCGAGAGTAAAGGACCCCGTCTTGGTCTCGAGTTGGACACCCCTCACGGAATGTCAGACCGGTGCGAAGTGATTTCTCAGCATGAAGGGACCTTCGGTGTCAGCAAAAGTGCCTCCTCTCCCAATCTATCGGGATGCCTATTATTTATAACAAAAAGCAGCCTTTGCGATGTGCACGCTAGATTAGTGATGTTATGGATTTGTGGATATCGCTGTCGCCTCGTGGATGAAGATGGGATGACTTTTGTACCTAGCGCATAGAGAGGCCTAGTACATGATGTTCAAGGCATCATGATAATGTTGCGCGAAGCCGGATGTTAAAACAATGTAGTTTCAGGGAAACCAATCCAACATTGTCGTGCATGCAAATGGGTGCGAAAGGTCACAGCTGAAATGTTATTTTCTAGGGCAATGTAAAGAATAAGCTGCCTTGCTTTCGAGAATATAACACCCACTCCTCATCCTAAGGGTCGACATATAAAAGCTATCTAAAAAGGCTAATATATCAGCTTATCATAAAAATGGAATAAAAAGGTAAAATCTACTCTTAACATTATCTAAAAGCAAGCTTCCCTTTAAAATATTCATAAAAAGCCTTTAAGTCATTATACTGTTCTAAATCCTAAGCATCCGAAAGCCATGGTGCCTGGAAAAATAAAAATAAAACAAAACTGTTTTGGACGATTTTAGTTTATAAAACAAGCCGAATTATTCCCACACGGAAAAAGGCCAATTATTTCATGTGTTCCGGGTGGCAGACACAACATTGTTGTTGTCCATAACCGCAGACGATGATCCCAGAGTCGCACCTCGGAGCAGATTTATGGAGCAAAGGTGAGTCCATCTAACTCCCACAGCAGCCACTGAGGGAAAGACTGCATCCTGTATGCGTATTGTGGAGCTGTTGTCCAAGTCACTAGGGGCCAAAGCGTCCCAGGGTGGCTCAAGAAATGCATTCATCAGCAACGGAAGATGCTGGGGACAACAATACCCATGGGCTGTTAATGGGCCCAGTAGTACATCAAAGTCCAATGCGCAACCAGCTATGATTCTAGGCATATGTCTATTACACATTTGTGGCTGCAAAGCAGGCAGTAGAATACAGGTTGTATGCAGTTAAGCCAAACAGGCCTGAAGGACAAGGAACAGTGCTCATCCAGTTCTCGAAGTCGAAGTGTGCCAAACATGTGAACCATGTACTCACGGCATCATAGCACAAGCAGTGCTGTCTCCATTCCGAATCGAACTGGGACGTCCATTGCGGAGCCGAAAAATTAAAATCAGAATTCCTGGCAAAAGTGGCAGGACTAGGGGGAGCCCTCCAAAAATGCTTCCCAGCATGGACTGTATGAATGATGGTATAACTCTGAAGATTGTCTGAAAGGTGCTAACCACTTCGAGCCGATAAAGTTTTTTTAAAAATGCACTATTCCTCTAGTATCAGAAATGTTAAAGATATGATGGACTAGCTCCCCAAAATGCAGCTGGAAGTTAGTGTGGAGTAGTATCTGTATCTTAGACTAGGAGCTTGCAACCTGGAGATCAAACGTCCCTCTGGCCGAAGTTAAGGCCACATCCTGTTGAAAAAGCATGGCTTTCAGTCTGCTAAGGGAATCAAAGTTTATGTTGGACATATTTAAGGCCACAGCACTGTCTCCCTAAATTTGTGGGCAGGTGGAAACAGTACTTGTGCTCAGCAAGTGGCTAACGAATTAATCGTCACCAGATAAGCAATGCCCGGTTCCATTCCACAGCAACCTTGATCATTCAGCATCAAGTAGCTCCCATTCGAGAACAGTTTGAAAACTGGATGTGTCACAGCAGCTGTGGAATCCTTCAGATAACATGACAAATTTACAACGGAAGCATTACATGCCTGGTGAAGAGAAATGTCCTTGGAAACTAAGGATCCGCTTACGGCATCCTCACAGTCAAAACCACTAAGAAAAACTTCTGTGTCCCCTTTCCTGCACCTAAACCTGAACGGCAATTCCCAATACTCGTGCACAAAGAACTGTTGCAGGGATTCTGCACAAACACAGAACTATGCGTAGGATAATGAGACCTTTGTGCATAGGGACTGAGTCATCCTACCACCTTAGTATCCATGAGCCCAGGACCGACTAGCTATAGTGTCTCACTTGCTCTCCTACTCATTCACAGAGAAACAAGTGATTCGACACACCAGAACACAACACTCCCGACTCTCTCAGGATTCGCGGTTGCAAGACACACCCTTTTGCTCACACTCTTGTACTTGTCCACAATAAGATCTGACAGAGACACGAACAAGTTTAAAATATTTATTTTACCTAACGTGCTCTAATATGCAGTATATGTGCCACAATAAGCAGGAAAATGCATAACACAAATACTGTTAGCATAGCAAGTAGCCCGTAAATCATGAAAGGAGCTGTCATTATGAAAAGACAGTGTAGCCTAATCTCCCTCCCTTTATATAGAAGTAGAATGATTATATATTAGAAGATCTCTGGGCGTTATCTGCAGACCCTGTACCTCAGTCTATAGATGGTAGCTCTACATCATAGGTGCTGTCTTGCTCTTCTCCCTGGAAACGTCCCTCTCCAAGTGTGTGCTACCTATTTGTGTATTCCAATAAGACCAAAGTATGTATTCCCAAACAACGGCTGCATCTGTATATTTTGTCTAGGTGCTAGGGCCTGACCAGAACAGAATAACAACGGGCATTGTTGATCGATCACAATGTTCAGACTAAATGCCAGGAACCTGCAGAGTGTGAACATAGCAGTAGGTTCTCATGTGAAAACGGCAAAAGAGGCATTTGCAAAATTAACTTGTGTAGTATCGTGCGCAAAGCAGCGGACAGTCTGCAGTGTGCTCATGGTAACTTAAAGAAGACAACAATGTCCCCATGGGCCATGTGACACCCTCCCCTTGGTCAGGTCGGTAGCACTGGACTAAAACAGAAATCAGAGATAAGCAAAGGCAAAGCGTCTTGGTGAAAGGCCAAATAGCAATTCAAATCCAAAATAGAATCACGGTGGGCTGAAAAATGAAGCCGAATGATGAGAAGAAAAAAAACATTTTGTACTCAATACGATATCCATTCACAGCTTGTGGGCCAAAAACTTTGCGGGATAAGTGGAACGCCATAAGCTCCAACAAGCTGTCAGAACCTTCAATATTAAAAAGGTACGTCATTCAATTAAGCAATTCAAACGAACAGACATGCTCCTCATATCCAGAGGCAGTTAGGAGCATTTCAGGGCAACCTGCGTTGACTTCGATGAAACTCTGAATCAAAAGGGGCTGTGCACGAGCACAGATACTCGAGTCTGCCAATGGTCCAAGTGCAGCATCGTACACAAAGCGCCTACCCACGGAACAGGCCTGGTCATGGAACATCAACGGACCCATCAACAGATCACAATGCAAGGCAGAGTGTGACGTAGTGGACAGGCAAGTAAGCAAACAAGGTATGCAGTTCCTAAGGAGAAGAGCAAAAGAACGGGAAGAGGCTAGGTAGGTCTACTACCCTGACCCTATGGTAGAGACAGAGAGTCTCCCAATTTGGGAAATAAGGCCCTCACACACCCGGATGGGTGTTATGCTTCATCATAGGGCATGCTCCTCCTCAGGCCGGCACTGCAATGCCTGATGGGCACCCTATGAGGGGCTCTTTTTCAGAGATCTTTTTATCCCAGGCCGTCGGGTGAAATGCAGGTCAAGGGCCTTGTGGTGTAGATGTGAGTGAATGTGCAGAAATGGTGTGGGGAAGGTTAAAAAGGGAGTCTAGTGGTGCTCCAAATAAATTTTAATCAGAGAGCCCACTGGTCCCAATTAAAAATGGGAAGTGTGCGCCACCTCTGAAATTATGTCAAGTAGTGGCTACGAGTTGAAGGTCGACATGTTTCTTGCCTAGTGTGTCTGGGGGATCATATGGCAATTCTTCAGGACCAATATATATATACTATCTACACAGTGGTTGGTTCATTATTAGTATCACCTGTGAACCAAGCACTCAAAAGCAACCTAACAATGAGGTACCTTTTGTTTGTAGAGCAACCCAAATAGGGCGAATGACTAGCTCCTTTAATCCATGGGCGGAGGCAAACGCTAAAATTATTAGCGTCAGTTCAGCAATGGCTGATTAGCCAGGGACCTACCTCGTCCTCGGCCAGATCGGAAGTAGTGGACAGGCAGACATCCAGGGCCCATTGAAAAGGGCACCGGAGGCAGTAGAACACAGGTTGCACGCAAGTGAAGTAAGCATAACGGAAGGTCAACCAATAGTAGATTTTAAGAGCTTCTAACGGCATCAAACCAAAAAGATGCCGCATTCGATCACAGTACAGCTGCTACTGGTCCCGGCTTGGCAGTACGACAGGCCGAGCAGCCATTACAGAGCAGCAGTAGAAGTACCAAAACGCCGCAAACCAAGAGCAGCAGCAGGGGAAACCCTCCTAAGACGCTGGAAAAAATAGAATGAATAAAAGCTGGGATTTCTCCAAAAATGAAACGAGGTGAAAAGGCCAGATCCCACAACCTTAAAAAAGTGGGCCAGGCCCGCTGTAACAGACGCATTAAATATTTGGTGAATTAATTCTCCAAAATGTAGGGGGAGATTCATGTTTAGCAGTGACTGAATCTCACTTGATGTTCTCGCCACCTGCAATTCGAAGGTCTCGCGAGCTGATGTGAGAGCCACTTCTTGTTGAAACAATAGCGCTTTGAGTCTGCTTAGCTTATTGAATTCTGTTTTCAAAGTAGGAATGGAAGGCCACAGCAAACTATCTACAATCCCCTGCGGGGGTGGAAACAGGACGATGCTGCAACATGTAACACGTTGTGAAACTGTTACTATATACAGGATGCCTGCCCATAAACCGCAGCAGTATTTGTTATTTAGAATAAAATAACTGCTGATAGAAAGCAGAGTCAGTGTGGGACTAATAGCTGGGAATGGAGTACCCTTTAAAAAACAAGCGAAATTAGGGGCTGAAACGTTGCAAGCTCCGGGAAGTTTTACTTGCTTACAGACAAGGAAGTGTCCCTCTGTAGAATCACAATCCTCCCCTGTAAGGAAAACTTCCTTGTCCGCGCGCTGACCACAATTCATGAATATAACTGCTCCCAAGTGGTTCATATCTACCTGCACGTTAGTGTTTCATGCCCGCTGTAAACTGGAAAGGTGAGATGGGCAACAAAATAACCCCATGGATTAACCACACAGCTGAATCAGTTTCTGCAACAGCAAATGGCTACTGTTCTAGTTTCTAAATGTGTAACATAGTGTATGTTGTAATTTCATTGACATAAGTTTAGGTTTATCTGTCAAATTAAATGGTAAAAACAGAGCAGAAGCATTCAGGTAATCCCATGGCACTCTCCCATTTTTAAGTGTTTGCAAGGTACAACCAAATTGCATAACAGAACGCAGCTGATTCTGACCATGACACAAAGTAGACACTTCATTTTGAACAATGTCAATAACAGATGATACAATATTATCCATAGTGTATATATGAGTGAAGGAAGTGACCGGCCGAGGGGTTACCCGGGTCAATACAGACCACCGATCAGGCTTCTGTACCAGATGAAAGAGTCAGGAATCAGTAGAGAATGTGCACAAAACAATCATTTATTGCAGACGCTCAGAGCGGGTCCCGTCTGCACAGTCCCGAAAGAGTGCTACTGAGGGAACTGCTAGTTACAAGAAAACAGCAGATTATATACACCATGAGCAGCTGGGCACCAGACAGTCGTGGGTGGGAGCAGGCATGATGAATTACCAATAGTCTAGGATGATTAATAATCTTCAGACAATAAGGGGCACCGGTCACGACTCGTTCTTCAGAAAGTATGAATACATATCACGCTGGACACAAATATAAAGAGTAATCACTAACTTCCTTCAGTCAACAGTCATCCTGGGGTCAGTATAGATAAAGCAGAAGTGTACGCAACTGGCGCCAGAAATACAAACATAGACCCGCCTGTGGTTACAGAATCAGGCAGTTGCAAATAACTCATTTAGATATGGAATGAAGGGTCATACATCTGGCTCCTAAGGAGAAAATGTGAACATCAGCAGTTTTTCATTTTCGTTTCGCTAGTGATTTGCTATTGATAACAGGGAAGTAGAATAAATAAATCATCCCCCTCAGTTCGTGCACCCTGGCCTACTTGCACGCCATTGGAAAGAGGAACAAATGTGTGCTCTTTGCCTTAGTGGTAAAGGTGTCAACAGTTCTCTTTGCAGATGGAACATTCATGTTTGTCTATAACAAATAAGTTTTGTGGGTCTGCCAGGGGAATATGTTTGCACTGATAACATAGGCCTTCAGGAGGGTAGGACAAGATGGTAACCGAATTGAACAAAATGGATGGACTTACGTCCATACAGAATTGCATTTCCACTATCGGCCCTATGGACGTAAGTCCAATCATTTTGTTGCCCTAAAACACATGTTCATATATTGGTCGACTGTTACTATAATGGGCCTCATTGCGTTCATTAACGTAGTCAACAGAATTTTAATTTGGGGTGACATTATCCATAATATCTATCTCCATAAATTGCTGTGTCACTATGTCCTGCATGATAAGTGCATTAGTTAGTGTTACAGGGGGCATTGGGGGTGGCTTCAGTATCCGTCCCAGAAACTGACAGCACACGGGCAGGCAATTTAATGAAGACACAACACCCTATCACTATGAAGCATATAGTCCCTAGGGACATCCCTATCTTCGATCCCCAGGCTGATAGGACACTCCAAAAGGAACCTGCGGGATCCCACGTGCCAACATCACTATGGGCCTGGGCCCTAATATCGCATAGTCTCTTGACAGCTTCCCTAACTGACGTAGAGGAGTCAGGTACGTACGTGCAGCAGGAAGTCCATATCACCCTACAGACTCCACCCCTCTCAGCCAACATCATGTCTAGAACCATTCTGTTCTGAAGAGAGACCAATCTAACAGCCTGGAGCTCTACATTAATATTGACAATTAATACTGCTGTCTCATCCACAGTGGCTTCTAAAAGTCAGGAATTTATGGTGGGACCATACCATGGAATTAAGGCTTTTAACACATCATCAGCTATATCAGACACAGTGTCCCCTTGTTCAACACTTCTCTTGCCTCTTACAGTGTTTAGGGCTCTATTTACTTCCTTCGTACTCTTGACAGACATCGCAGGTGTTATAAGCCCCAGATGACAACAACCTCCCTAATTCATTGGTACCCAAGTGTAGGCCTTCTCACCACAAATAAAATATACTGAGTCACCTATAAAGGGGGATAGTCATTTCTTGCGATGCCACCTCGAAAGTCATGTTACACATGGTACTATTCCCCATATCGGTGGTACCATTACTTCTAATGCAGATACTCCCAATCACCCTATGCTGTCTCATTTTCAAGAAAGGTGTCTTTCTGTTGTCTCTGTCAAGTGGGGCTGTATAGGCGCTGTCATTATTTTCCCCTAAAAATATTAGGGTAAATATGTTAGAAAAGGGGAACGTTGCATTAGGCGTAATAACTTTAGTGCAGTTCCCTGCATTTAGAATGTCATTCTGGTAATGGGTGTACAAGGAGGCAGTAGATGTTCCAGTAGTAGAGCAGGACACGACCAAACCTTAAAAAATCGCTATTAGCTCAAGCATTAATTTTGCAAAATGTAAGGCATAACAGGATGCTTCGAAGGGCAGGGGTACTTGGAGGAGGGGTATTCCTTCATCCACAAAGGCTGGAAATTTCAAGCATATCCAGCAATCTTTTTTATTTACTATTTGATGGGTCTGATGTAGTACGGTAAGAAAAGAATTGTGACGCATTTCCTCCCTGTGGTCCATGTCTTTGGGTGCTACCGTAATTGAGGAGATAATTTCTGAGGGAAGAGGAGCTGTCTTTCGTATATCGTACTTAAACTCCAGAAAATACAAAAGACCTATTACTAAAGGCATTAAACAGAATAACACACAAAATATGCACAGTTTGGGGCACCGTTGCCCCCTTTTGTTCAATTTAAGAGTAGAATGCGTGTTCTCCATCTTATAATGTTATCACTTTTGATAATATCGTACATTATCGAGGAATATCTAGATATTCACACCTAGAGTAGTTCAACAGTGTCCGTTAAAAGCCTCACTGTTATAGGCTTCTATTGCCCATCAGTTGGCGCTCTTGAGCACCGGCGTTGGAGCTTGCTCTGTCCTAAGCTCGTTCCTGATCTATTCCACGTCGCTAAAGGTGGTATACTTTCAGGAGTATACTTTCCTACCTAATGTCCGTACAACAAATCAAAGCAATACAGGATCTGTTCCACACCCTCGTTGGTACTGCTAACCAGTACTTTCCTACCTTGTACAGTCCATCCCTCATCTTTTTTCTTCTTTTCCTCGTTGGTCCTCGGCCGAGGACTCAAGTTGTACTTGGCTGCTCCAGGTACCGTGTGATCAGTGAACAGAGGCTCCTCAATAGCTCCTATTTCTGGCGGGACAGCTTCGTTCAAAACGTTGTAGTTTTTTTGATCTGTTTCTGTCCAGACCAGCTTAGCGTCGCTGAGGGGCACAAACCTAGGCACTTGTTCGCATTCGTCATCTCCCATGCCCTCCTTTACCCATTGGTCAGAGGCAGAGGTATTCGTTTGTAGTGGGTCGCATGTATCCAATTCTTCCTTCCGGTGACCTTCACCGCTGTCTGTGTGGCCAACAGGACCTGTTCCGGACCTTTCCAGTGGAGCGCTAGATTTTTCTTCCTCTGGAAATTCCTCACCAGGACCCAGTCTCCTGGCTGGATGGAGTGGCCAGGTCCTACTGGTTTGGGAGGCAGGGAGTCACAAGCCTGTTGGTGAATACAAAGCAAACTTTCTGTCAACTGTCCAAGATAATCAAGTAACATTGGATATTCAATCTCAGAGAATTTTTTAGGATGGGGCACACCCCACAAATTAGCTGGATGGCCAGCTAATGTGCCTAGCTCCTTACCTCGTAAGGAGCTAGGCCTGTGCGTGAGTGTGCTGTTGCTCTGGTGGACAGTAATGCTAATGGAAGGGCATCCGGCCACTTTAATCCTGTCGTCGCCTGAATCTTTGCTAGCTTTAACTTGAGTGTCCCATTGTACTAATTTACGAGACCGGCGGACTAGTGGTGGTTAGCCGCATGGAATTTTTGTTTAATGCCCAATCCTTCGCAAATCAATCTAATCACGTTCCCAGTAAATTGAGAGCCGTTGTCACTCCATATGACTCTTGGCATCCCAAAACGTGTAAAAAACTCTTTCAGGAGTGTCTGAGCAGTAGTTCCCAGTAAATTGAGAGCCGTTGTCACTCCATATGACTCTTGGCATCCCAAAACGTGTAAAAAACTCTTTCAGGAGTGTCTTAGCAGTAGTAACAGCAGTGTTATCTTATACGGGGTACGCCTCTACCCATTTGCTGAAGGCGCAGACCACCACCAAAACATATTTCAGATTGTTACAGCGGTCTAATTTGATAAAATCCATTTGTAGGACTTCAAAGGGGAATATGAGGGGTGCAAAACTGCCAGGCGGGGTGGGGACACCCGTACCTGGGTTATGCATCAAACATACCATACAATTCTTTACCAGTCACTCCGCTGTATTGGGAATACTATAGTTGCACCAAACCGGTGCCAACAATTTGCAAATGCCCTTCGCACTAATATGGGCTGGGCCATGAGCCATGGTCACACCTGGAAGGACATATGCGTCAGGCAACATCCATCTCTGCTTCCCTGACAAGTCAATCCAACATCCTTCCTCATCCAAACGTGCCGTACTTTCCTGCCAAACTGCCAACTCCTCTATCGTTGCTTCACTTTGTATTTCCTTGACGCTCTCAACCGTATTCTCAAACATCTCATTTTCGGGGACCCACCTGGCTGGTCCTGCCACAAACATTCTCTTCATCTTTCTTTGAGCTGTCTCTTTGGCTGTCTGATCTGCAAACGCATTACCTTGTCCTACGTCATCTGTCACTTTCTTATGAGCACTACACTTTACAATAGCCATTGTCTTAGGAAGCGCCAGTGCAAACAACAATTGTGATATTAAATGTCCATGTTGTATCTTAGTGTCATGTGATGTAAGGAACCCTCTCTCAGCCCAGAGGCAACCGAAATTGTGTGCAACACCAAAGGCATATTGACTGTCAGTGTAGATATTTACATCTAAGCCCTCACTTAGCTCACAGGCACGTATCAGAGCTACTAATTCGGCTGCCTGGGCTGACTGGTAAGGTACCCTTGAAGTCTCCACTATGGTATGCAATGTTGTAATGGCATAAGCCATCATGGTGGTGCCATCTGGTAACTTGAAACAAGAGCCATCAACATATAGTTCCCCTTGGGGGTCGGATAAAGGAACATCAGTCAAGTCTACCCGTCCTTTCATCTCTTCTTCTGTTCGGAAGATGCAGTCCTGTTTGTCGGCTGCGTCATTCTCAGAAGGAAGGGGTAGTAACGTGGCTGGGTTGAGAGTGGCACATCTTTTTATTGTGATATGTTTAGCAAACAATGTTAGTTCATAACCAGTAAGACGTGCACTGGTGAGGTGCTGTGTCCTTGTTTTATTCAGAAGGGTGTCCACAGCATGGGGTACCATGACTCTGAGGTCGGTGTCAAGCATGAATCCAGCCGATTGTCTAATTGAAGTGGCCGTTGCTTCGACTGCTTGTAGACAGCTTGGGAGGGCTCTAGCAACAGGATCAAGCAAAGCAGAGAAATAAGCACAGGGTCTTTGTTTGTCGCCAAATGTCTGGGTTAACACATAGACAGCACAACCACCCACCTCGTGGACATATAATACAAAGGGCTTTTTATAGTCAGGCGTCCCCAACACTGGAGCAGAGCAGAGCGCAATTTTTAATTCTTCAAAAGATTGTTGGCAAGCAGGTGTCCAAGGTGAAGGTTCATGGACATCTTTCATTGTTAATGCAAGCAGGGGCTTGATTAGCAAACAGTAGTTAGGAATCCACTGACAACAATAGGAAATGATACTTATGAAAGCACGTACATCTTTTTGAGTGTGTGGAAGGGGCTTCCTTTGGATGGTACTAATACGTTCTGGTGTTAATTTCCTACCCTCCTTCGACAGGAGGTGACCTAAGTAGGTAACCTCCTGTTGACAATATTGAAACTTAGGAAGGGAGACCTTGTGGCCATGTTGTGCTAGATGTAACAATAATGCAAACATACTATCCCTACAGCCTTGTTCGGTATCAGAGGCTATGAGTAGATCATCAACATATTGCAGCATGGTGTTACCTGCAGGAAGTACAAGGGAGTCCAATTGACCTTTTAATGCTTGACTATAAATATTAGGACTTTCCGTATAGCCCTGAGGAGTTCTACAGAACCTGAAACTCTTACCAGCCAATGAGAATCCGAACAAATATCTGCTATCGAGATGTATTGGTATGCTAAAAAATGCATTTTTTAAATCAATAACAGAGAAGAACTTAGCAGTGGAGGGAATCATCATTAAAAGTGTGGTAATGTCAGGAACTACTAAGAACTGCGGGACCACTATTTTATTGACCTCGCGTAAATCAATCACAAAACGATATGCATCATCAGTGTTAATTGGGGAATTCGGAGCTGCACGTTTCAGAACTGGAAGAATGGGACTGTAACATACATTTCCATTTGTCTCCTCAACAACGCCCTTGCGTATCAAGTCCTGGACAATACAGAGGAGAGCTTGCTCTCCAGCCTTCGGTATTTTATATTGCGGTATACGCAGTAATATGGCGTTTTCTTTCACTTGTATGGAAACTGAAGGGATGTGTAAGAGACCCACATCTGTGTCGCCTGTGGCCCATAATGTGGGTGGCACTTGATCAAATTCAGGGGAGAGTGGTGTATTTTTAGACAAACATTGTTTGGTCATGACGCTTGGACCCTTTGTAATGTAAACACCATCGGGTGAGCAGTATATTGCAGCGTGCAATTTCTTTAACAAATCCAAACCCATCAAATTCTCACCACAGTTTGAGTAGTTGAGAAGGGTCATACATCTGGTTCCTTCGGAGAAAATGTGAATATCAGCAGTCTTTCGTTAGCTAGTGATTTGCTATTGATAACAGGTAAGTAGAATAAATAAATCATCCCCCTCAGTTCGTGCACCCTGGCCTACTTGCACGCCATGGGAAAGAGGAACAAACGTGTGCTCTTTGCCTTAGTGGTAAATGTGTCAGGAGTTCTCTTTGCAGATGGAACATTCATGTTTGTCTATAGCAAATAAGCTTTGTGGGCCTGCCAGGGGAATATGTTTACACTGATAACATAGGCCTTCAGGAGGGTAGGACAAGATGGTAACCGAATTGAACAAAATGGAGGCACTTACGTCCATACAGAATTGCATTTCCACACGAGAAGACAGAGTGTTTATACTGTTATCAGCCACGGCAAGTACTTTTTCTATATTATCCTGATCAATTTCACGTAAGGGTACTGCTGCTTTAATTTGTGACAGTTTTCAAAACTCATTATATGCTGCATAAACAAAACGTTTAGTGCGAGGGGATTTTGGACCTAAAAGAAAATCAGTAATCAATGTTACCTGATAAAAGGGAAAGATGTAGTTTGGAGGACCCAACTCAGATGCATCCTCCTCAACACCCGCTCCGCCCGCAAACACGCCATCGAACTCTGGGACCTTCTCGACTCAACCTCCCCAGACGTCGCATTCCTGACGGAGACCTGGCTGAATCCCGCTTCAGCCCCCGACATCGCCATTGCCATCCCGGACGGATACAAGATCACCCGCAGGGACCGCACCAACAGAGTCGGAGGAGGCATCGCCATCGTCCACAGGAACACCCTCAGAGTCTCAACCAACACCGACGACACCCTCAGCACCGCCGAACACATGCACTTCCAGATCCACACCGAACCCAACACCACCCTCAGAGGAACCCTCATCTACAGACCCCCGGACCCCGACCACAGTTCAGCGATTCCATCGCTGACTTCGTCAGCACACACGCCATCGCCTCCACGGACTACATCCTCCTCGGGGACCTGAACTTCCACCTCGAGAACAACAAGGACACCAACTCCACCACCCTGATCGACAACCTCGCCACCCTCGGACTCAGACAGCTCGTGACTACACCCACCCACGCTGCCGGCCACACGCTAGACTCCATCTTTTCCGCAAGCCCACACGTCTCCTTCAACCACACCTCCAAACCCCACTGGACTGACCACCACTGCATCCACTTCACCTACAGGAAGCCCACCACGCACCACCGCACCGAACAAATGCCTCGCCGCTGCTGGAGCAGAGTCACGGAAGACCAGCTAACCACAACCCTCGCCCTGAGCCCACCCGCCGAACCCTCCGACCCCGACACCGCCGCCCGCAACCTCAGACAGTGGATCGACGACTGCGCCAACACCCTCGCCCCGCTCAAAAATCCGCCCAACAGCCACACCAGCAAGAAAGCCACCTGGTTCACCGAAGACCTCCAGGCCTCCAAACGAACATGCCGAAAACTGGAGAAGATCTGGCTCCACGAACGGACAGCGGACAGCTACGCCGCCCACAAGAGCGCCACCCGCAGTCACCATCACCTCATCAGATCCGCCAAAAGGGCCTCACTCAAAGACCGCCTAGACAACAACGCACACAACAGCAAAGAGCTCTTCAACATCGTGAAGGAACTCTCCAACCCCAGCTCCAACACCAACGACATCCAGCCGTCGCGAGACCTGTGCGACTCACTGGCCACCTTCTTCCACCGCAAAATCGCCGACATCCACGACAGCTTTAACACCCCGACCGTCCCGGCAACCACCGAGACCACTGCCCCCACAACCACCAACCGCCTGCTCTCCTGGACCAACATCAACGACGAGGACACCAGCGAGATCATGAACACCATCCACTCCGGTTCACCGCTAGACCCGTGCCCTCACCACATCTTCAACAAAGCCAGTACAGCCATCGCGCCCCATCTCCGGAAAATAATCAAGATCTCCTTCGAGACAGCAACCTTCCCGGAAAGCTGGAAGCACGCCGAGATCACCGCCTTACTCAAGAAACCCAAGGCAGACCCCAAGGACCTCAAGAACTTCTGACCCATCTCTCTGCTCCCGTTCCCCGCGAAGGTCACCGAGAAAATCGTCAACAAACAACTGACCCGCTACCTCGAGGAGAACAACATCCTGGACCCTTCCCAGTCCGGCTTCCGCAGCAACCACAGCACCGAAACCGCCCTCATCGCCGCCACCGATGACATCAGGACCCTGCTAGACAACGGAGAAACAGCAGCCCTCATCCTCCTGGACCTATCAGCCGCCTTCGACACGGTCTGCCACCACACACTACGAACACGCCTTCACGACGCCGGGATCCAAGAGAAGGCCCTGGACTGGACCACATCCTTCCTTTCCGGCAGAACACAAAGCGTCCGCCTCGCCCCCTTCCGATCCAAGGCCACCAAGATCATCTGCGGCGTACCCCAAGGCTCCTCCCTCAGCCCAACGCTGTTCAACATCTACATGGCACCCCTCGCCCACGTCGCCCGACAGCACAACCTCAACATCATCTCCTACGCCGACGACACCCAGCTGATCCTCTCCCTCACCAAAGACCCTCACACCGCCAAAGCCCACCTCCACGAAGGAATGAAGGCCGTCGCCGAATGGATGAGGACCAGCCGCCTGAAGCTGAACTCGGACAAGACGGAGGTCCTCATCCTTGGTTCCAACCCTTCAGCCTGGGACGACTCCTGGTGGCCAACATCACTGGGAACAGCCCCGCCACCCACCGACCACGTACGCAACCTAGGGGTCATCCTCGACCCCACCCTCTCCATGACTAAGCAGGTCAACACCGTTTCCTCATCCTGCTTCAACATCCTCCGAATGCTCCGCAGGATCTTCAAGTGGATCCCCACCGAAACAAGAAAAACAGTCACCCAGGCCCTCGTCACCAGCAGGCTGGACTTCGGAAACGCCCTCTACGCAGGAACGACGGCTAAGCTCCTGAGACGGCTGCAACGCATCCAGAACGCCTCTGCACGTCTTATCCTCGACATCCCCCGACGCAGCCACATCACACCCCACCTGAGAGACCTGCACTGGCTCCCTGTCAACAAGAGGATAACCTTCAAGCTCCTCACCGACGCACACAAAGCACTCCACAACTCCGGACCAGCCTACCTCAACAGACGACTCAGCTTCTACACCCCCACCTGCCAGCTCCGCTCGACCAGCCTCGCCCTCGCCACAGTCCCCCGCATCCGGAAAACGACCACCGGCGGCAGATCCTTCTCCCACCTCGCCGCCAAGACCTGGAACACCCTCCCCACCAACCTCCGACAGACCCAAGACCTACTGGCCTTCAGAAGACTCCTCAAGACCTGGCTCTTCGATCAGTAGCAGCACCACCCCCTTCTTCCCCCAGCGCCTTGAGACCCTCGCGGGTATGTAGTGCGCTTTATAAGTGACATGATTGATTGATTGATTGATTGATTGAATGTTCCAACCACTGTTGACACAATTTACCAACAGAATACCGGGTAAATGAATGAGAATGGGGGTAACGAGGGTCAGGTCTACTTTGAGTGAACCCAATCTTGGCATTTGTAATAACGTAAATGACAAGCATTTGTGTTCGTTGGCCACAGAAACCAACCAGAAGGGTCAATACTAGATGAATTAAGAGTACCGTTTTGAAACATAACAGTCAAGTCCTCAATCGTGTAGTTTGTATATGTACGCCATGTGTCATAGTCAGCCAAAGACGGAATGGAGGGAGTATTCAAATTTTTAGCAGTGGCCAAACCGAAACAGGTAGTCTGCTGAACCTTCTGATTTAAAAATATTAGTTGAGATAGTGTTAAACATGCACGCTGCAAGGACTCAATACCATGCACCTGCCAACCTTCTGTTCCCCAAATAGATTTTAAATCTAATGGGTGCTTCCAATAATCGTAATGAAGGAAGAGGAATAAACCAATTTAGTGTGGGTAAGCATGTATTTGTTGTGGGTTGGCTTATTTAATTTATAAAAATTGGACACAGGGTCTGATAGATTGTAACCAGAAAAATATGCAAATTTTCTTTTCTGTGTTATTGAACTTCCCTTAAATGGCGTTGGGCAATGCTCCCACTGCGTGTAATTAAATTGTGGTCTTTGAGTACTGGTTTTGCGCAGAAAATGATGGCCATAATGTTGGTAGCAAAATAAATCTGCATAATTTGCGGAGTTTAAATACAGATCTTCAGTTTCAAATACAGCATAATATTGCAAATCAGAAAACAATGAGTAACCAGCATTGACATCCCAGTCATCGGAGTGTATTCTAGGTAAAACAACATCACCCAAAGAAACTCGGAATACGTATGGAATTTGCAAGGTCTCCATAGGACCAAATTCATCATATTGGCACTTTATCCCAAACGATGCCATCAGCGATTGGGTAGGCTGAAATGTTAACTAGGGCCTGATATCTTTTCATTTTATGAGATGAAGTATGAGGGGCCAGAACTCCGTCAACCAAGTCTACAGCAGAGCGTTCAGGTAAGTGGTGGCCATTAATCAAAAAAAAAAAGGCAGTCACAAAGCCAATCCACATGAAGAGGAACACCATCGACAACCACATCCAAACGTATGTCCATGGCGGGACCAGGTAAGTTCTTTTTAACCAGGAGATGAAAACACAAATCCGTGTAGGAGGCACCACCACAGACGAAGATGTATCTGAAGAAAAGTTATCTCTGTCCATATAATAACCATTAGAACCAAGCTGAAACAACGAGGGCTGCTCTTCATTGGAAGGTGAATGAATTGAATGGTCAGGAACATCAACTATAACCTCAACTGGTGGGGAAGCATACCCGTTGTCCACAGTTGTAGATGTAGAAGGCAAAACAGGCATTAAATTAATTGAAGACTCCCATTTCCCCTTCAGTAGTTGGGGAGAATTCCGGGAAACAGAATTCATCTGAAGTGAAACATCTCAACACAGAATTCTTGTAGGCATAATATTGAGTATCGGCCGTATGGTGTAACTTGACATGTTCAATGGAAATTAATCGATTCTCCTTGCGACCAGGTAGCGGAGGTAAAATCACAGTACGAGTGCCTTTCAAAACAAGGACTGGGACCGGTGCACGGTACGATGTACCAAATTCTTTCTTGTTTTCCACCTTTTCTCAGACCAGATAACCAATTTTAGGAAGCCGGCCAGAAACCGGAATCAGGACTGCAGCATCCGTAGATGAGGGCAAATGAGTTTTTGCAAGAGCGCCACGATTCTTTCGTAGATCCTGTAACATAGCACAATGGTTATCTATGTCAAATGTTGTGGCAGCCGCCACAACGTTTAGACCATCAAGGTCTGGCACAAATATTTTAATGCCAAAGAGCATTTCGTACGGGGTCCGCCCACCCAGAGATCTTCTAGGGAGATTATTAAGTGCACGTTGTACTCCATATAGATGACTCAACCAGCCCCGACCAGTACCTAATACCCTTGCTGTTAAACATTGCTTTAAGTCACGGTTCATCCGCTCCAAAACAGAATTGCCCTCAGGTCGATATGGAGATGAGAATTGCACCTGCACCGCCATAGACTTCATTGCATCCCGGTAAGCCTTAGAGGCAAAAGCCAGACCTTGGTCTGAACATAAGGTGATACAAGCAAATGTCCCTACAAAGACACACTAATCTTTTATAACAGTTCGAGCATCAGCACTGCGTTGCGGCCAAACCCAAAGGAACCTAGTGCACGAATCCATTGCAACCAAAATATATTTGAAAGCATTATCTGATGTCAAAGGATCGCAGTGATCAAGATAAATACAACCAAACGGTTGATTTGAGATGAAAAGTTGAGTATGTGGTGGACGTGAGACAGTAGAAGGTTTAATCTGTTGACAAATGTCACAGGAAAGGGCATATTTGCTTGTTTTCTGGTATAAGCTACACCACCAGAAACGTTGTTGCAAAAGCGAAATTGTCGCTGACACTACCGCATGTGCAGAAGCCATGCCTTCATGGGCAGCCACAATCAAAGAAAGTCGGGGGTCCTCGTTGGGAATCAAACGATCACCAACCGATGGAATAGTTACAAATGGAATCTGATCAGGTGTTAAGTGATAGGTATAACAAGAAGGAAAACGCTGGGGAAGCTCTGTTCCCTCCTTCGTTACAGTAATAGACGCCAAAATGTCATCATCAATTTTAGTCATAGACCTAGTAACAGCTGCTACTAAGCCTGCGGATTTGGCAGCCTCATCAGCCAAAGAATTACCAACAGCGTGTGCTCCCACATGCTGAAAGCATTTTATGCTTTATTGCGCTACCTTTTGAATCATGAAAATCATTGTGTTGCCAAAAGAACAAGTTGTCATTAAAGGGTTGTAAACAGTAAAAGGAATCGCACACTACAAGTGTAGACACTTCAGGATCAGCAAACTCAAGTGCCAAAATCAAAGCACGTAACTCGGCCAACTACGCCATGCAATCCCCAAGGGACTGTGTGTGAACGAAGGAGGATTTAAAATCACTGTCCACTATTGTGCCTGGCACTATTGCGCAGACCGCAGAATAAGCATTGTTTAGAACCAATGGCTGGCTGTGCAGAGCCATCAGTGTAAATTTCACATCTATACTGATCAAGAGGGAGTAGTGATAAAGGAGGAGGATGAACATGTTCATATTGTAAAAACTCTAGTGTTTGCAAGGAAGGGTCAAAGAAAAAATTGACATCAGCCGACGTCAATGAACTAGCCAACTGTATCCATTGAGGATGTAGAGCTTTAGAATTGGGTACACTCGCCTTCGTGACAGCCTCTAAGGCTGACACCGGCGAAACCATGAGCCAGAGAGCGTTCCTTCAGAATCGCCATCTGTACTGCTGTCAAAACTTTTTGGTCGAAGAAAAACGCATCACAGCAGGAGTATAAAATGCGAGTTATAAGCTATGGGATCTATGTCCCCCTCATTGAAAGTCACGTAAGTGAATCCTAAAGCTTCTGGCACAATCTATATGACTAAATTAGTGGTATTGTCTCTGGTTAACAAGAATTGAGTAGTGAGCAGATCAGACTGCAAAGACCTAAGTATAGTGGTATGTTCCGGAAGCCAACTGGAAGAAGAAAAAGAGGGTTGTATCAACACGTATAGCGGTTTGACGCGTTGGGCATAATCAGGAATATAAGTCCTGCCAAAATTTACAAAACCCAGCAAAGATTGCATTTTTTTTAGGGTAGATGGAGGTTGTAATTGAGCAAATTTCTCCAAAAGTGGGGGGCCAATCCCCTACCTTCGTTATTGAGCTCATAACCAAGAAAAAGGACAGCCATAAAGGCAATATGTGGCTTCGCAAAATTGAATTTGTAACCTAACATCGCAAAATGTGTGATAATGCGATCCACCCGCATAAGATGCGGATTTGTTTCATCATCCGTCAAGTAGATGTCATCGACGTACGAAAATGCATCAGGGCCAAAATCATATATGAACGACACAATGCATGCCGCAAACACTCCTGGGATATTCTTACATCCCATTGGCAATCTCGTATATCGCCTTTGAACGCAGAGAGCGCTGAATGCTGTCAAGTCACGGCTTTCATGAGCCAAGGTGTGACTGAAAAATCCATTGGAAATATCCAATGTAGTTTTATATTTCTTTCGAACAATGTTATTTACTAGCGCAAAACTATGTGTGTTCTGTACCGCAAAGGTATGAACATGACTGTTCAAGTATCTGTAGTCTAAAAATATACAATATGAACCATCCGGTTTCAGTATCGGAAAAAGAGGATTATTCATTGACAAAACACAGGGTTCAATCACACCCTGATATTCCAATTGAGTCAGAATGTCAGCAATTGATGCTTTAGCATCACGTTTAATAGGATAATTCGGTTGGGGCTGTGGCATAGACGGCAAAGGAATAACATGCACTGGCAAATCCTTATCCCAACTCGCTTGATAGTGATATAATTTAGGAGATAAGAATAGGGTGCACTCTGACGCATATGCAGTTTTAGTCTCCTCTGGGACATACTGCGAAAAACTTGGCAGAATTACCTCCTCTCCCCTAGAGGAGGTGAGGACAAAGAGGGGAGGCCAATTAACCTCTGCCAATAAAATATCATAAGAGGTTAGATTGTCCCAAAAGACTGCCTTGACAGTACGTTTAATATCACCTTCAATTTGGAGGCTTCCTTCATAAAGCCTATCAGGAGGAGCAACACGAGTGTCAGCGGTCTCAACGGTACTAAAAGTGTCAGTTGCTTTTGCCTCCAGGTGCTGGTGGAGTGTTTTCCACACTATGGTAACCTCCGCCGCGCTGTTGAGGAGGGTTACCGCCCAACTCCTGTCGAGTAGGAGGGTTCTCACTGTCTGAGGCATACTTTGCAGTCAAAGCGGCAACTTTTTTCTTCTGAAATGGGGCTCGACATTGAGGAGGTTCCTCTTGCTTGACTTTCACGTCAAACTGGCGCTGGAAGTTCTCGCCTTGTCTGCGTAGACTCTTGTCGCCCTCCTCCGCCGAAATGTTGATCCTACGATTCTTGAAAGGAACGAGGAGAACGAAGATCAGGAACCTGGAACCTCTCGGTGTCTTAATTTTAGAGCGGTCACATAAATCATATCTACATTCAGAAGCATCAGGTGGAGGCGAACCAGCACAAGAACTAGGCTTCTGTTGTTGCTGCCGCACATTCTTATTCCATGTCTTCTTTGGAAAGACAGGACGACACTCCTTTTCAGGAGGGGATTTACCTTGTGTTTGAGTAAATGGTCGGACCCCTCAACTATTGCGACCTAAGGATGTATACACATCTGCAATAATAATCGGCAACTGTCGCTCCCGATCAGCGTCCGCCACCGCCGCCAGGCGTTGGCACACCTGTAAGCAAACTGCTTCACCCTTAATATTGGCCAGGATCATATCGGAAACAATAGGGAACATGCCCACTAACTTCATCCCCAAATCCAGGGCTGTACCAGCCCTGTGTTCATCCTGTACGCGTTGAGGAATGCTCAGCAGAACGCTCATGGAAGGGGTGCCCAAGCAAATCGTATACACTGAAGCAAACACCGTCCCCCAGGAGGAATCAGACCACTCGGTAAACTCATCGTAAGAATTTTGTGTTTCTCAACAGGAGATGTATGTGGAAAAACAGCCTCAAGCTGCTGCTGCTACACTTTTTGTGCAATCCAAAATGGTAAGTCCTCACGATTCTGGGGATGTTTTCCCATCACCGAGTTAATCATGACGGGACTAATCACAAGTCCCCTGCCCTGACCTGGTGCCGGAGGAGCAGCTCCAGCCAGAGCTGCGTGAAGTGCAGAGACATAAACTGTATGACTCGTCTATGAAGATGAACTAATTGTGTATATAGCAGACGTAGCTCCACGATAGTAACATTGAGATAAGTGGGATGTGGTGTGAAACCAGCCAAAACTGGCCAAGTAGCCCCATCAATAGACAAGGGGCCCATTCGAACAAAAGAGACTAGGTGAGGAAGGGCGCCATTAAACCAAATAGTGTGCTCCCAGGACGTCAATGGAACTTTAATCATCCCATATGGACGATACGCTGCTGTAGGAGCATACGCTGTGTAAGTATGAAAAAAATTATCATTAGCGTTATCTGCGGGGAAATGTAACCCAAGAAAAAAACACCTCGAAGCGGTATGCCTGATCTGCTTCAACCACCAAAATAAAGGTAGCCCCCACATTGGGGACCCCGTGCTGAGCCAGATTTTATTTTTTTATTTTTTATTTTAAAAGTTTTATAGAGCGCTAGCTTGACCCGTAGGTATCAGAGCGCTTTACATACATACTGTAAACAGAAGGAAATTGCATTACATAGTAGGAAGGCAGTAAGGAAGCAAACAGAGATAAACAAAAATATAACATGAAAAATAGGTAAACAGTGCATCGGAGGGAGAGAGAACAAACGAGGGTGGTTAACGCAGTCCGGTCACCAATTATCCTTGAATGTCAAGAGAGAGAGGAGTCAACTCGGATGTTGCAGTCTAGGTTAGTTGACGTTGGTCAGGAAAGTATTTGTTAAGGAGATGGAGTTTCAGGTCCCAGATAATTTGTAATCGCCGCCCGGCTGTGTGCCGGAATAGGGACCAGTTGTGCCATATAAAAAAGAAAAAAGACAATACAACGGTAGCGCAAAATGGGGTCTATAAACCTTTTAAACTTCTAGCTTGAAAAACCTACAGAAATAGGTGTACCCACAAATGCAGGAGGCAAAGCCCCCAATGTCTCCGGGAACCGGTGAGAGGGTATCGTGGACAAGCACAAGTGCTACTCAGGGGTTCTGTATATAAGTACCAAACCAAACGTTGGTGGCGTCATGTTGCAGGGATTCTGCACAAACACAGAACTATGCGTTGGATTATGGGACCTTGGTGCATAGGGACTGAGTCATCCTACCACCTTAGTACCCATGAGCCCAGGACCGACTAACTATAGTGTCTCACTTGCTCTCCTACTCACTCACAGAGAAACAAGTGATTAGACACCCCAGAACACAACACAACACTCCAGACTCTCTCAGGAATCGCGGTTGCAAGACACACCCTCTCGCTCACACTCTTGTACTTGTCCACAATAAGATCTGACAGAGACACGAACAGGTTTAAAATATTTATTTTAACTAACGTGCTCTAATCTGCAGTATATGTGCCACAATAAGCAGGAAAATGCAT
This sequence comes from Calotriton arnoldi, assembly GCA_963921515.1. NCBI lineage: Eukaryota > Metazoa > Chordata > Amphibia > Caudata > Salamandridae > Calotriton > Calotriton arnoldi. The sequence continues at coordinate 915,926 of CAWUFW010006008.1, forward strand.
AACACAAATACGGTCAGCATAGCAAGTAGTCCGTAAATCATGAAAGGAGCTGTCATTATGAAAAGACAGTGTAGCCTAATCTCCCTCCCCTTGTATAGAAGCAGAATGATTATATATTAGAAGATCTCTGGGCGTTATCTGCAGACCCCGTACCTCAGTCTGTAGAAGGTCTCTCTCCAAGTGTGTGCTACCTATTCATGTATTCCAATAAGACCAAAGTACGTATTCCCAAACAACAACTGCATCGGTATGATTTGTTTAGGTGCTAGGGCCAGAACAGAATAACAAGGGGCATTGTTGATCGACCTTGCTCACAATGTTCAGACTAAATTCCAGACACCTGCAGGGTGTAATTGTAAACAGCACGTGGGAACTAGCTTTGTGTAGAAAATAGTGACCATAATGTTGATAACAGAACATGTCACCAAAATTACTTGTACCATTATACAATTCATCATTAGAAAATGCTGCTGATTGCTCTAAATCTGAAAGCAAATTATGCACAGTTTCAATGTCGCAATCGTCAGAGAATGTAGTAGAGGTGATGATATCATTTGAAGACATTTTAAACAAATATGGAATTTGCAAAGGTTCAGTAGGACCATACACATCATACAATACCCTGTCCCAAACTATTCCATCAGGAACTGGAACCGCTGTAATGTTCACCAGGGACAAGTCTAAGTTCACAGTGTGCTGATGCATGTGGTTTTAGTACCAAGTTCACATATTCAACTGCAGAGCATTCTGGGAGATAATGTCCATTCATAAGTAGAAAATAGACAGTTATCAAACCAATCAATAGTACCAGGAAAAGTAATCCAATTGTAACCCAGAGATGTATCTAGGGAGCAACAAGGTATGTCTTTTTCAGCCAAAGATACTGAGAATAAACTTGCAGCTTAAAAGGAAGTGGCGGTGTTTGCAGTTCAGGCTCACTTGGATCCGATAAAAAGTCGGCATAGTGCACGAAGTAGCCAGAGGCCGTCTAATCTATTTTTGGCAGCTCAGCAGGTTTCGTAGAACTGGGAGATGACTCGATCTGTGGCATGTTGACATAGACGTCGTCAAGTTTTTGAATTTAACTTTCTGTACTGGATGACTTTACAGTTGTAGTTGTTTCAATGAGGAGAAGCATCATCTCATTTTCATTGACAGCCTCTCTTTGGAAAGCGGAGTCTTCAGTCGTTATTAAAGCTTCCATCTGAACTTCTTGTATGGTAGCGAGAGGAGATTGTCGGCTACCCAGGAGCCCATGCACCCTACTATTGAGAATCACCCACATAGTGTGGTTTGATCAGATCAATGGAGACAAACCTTTTGTCTCGGCGACCGGCAAGAGGCGGAAGAAGTACAGTTCTGGTACCTTCAACAGCCAGGACAGGTACAGGTGCTCTGTAAGATAGTCCAAATTCTTTCTTGTCCAGTATTTTTTCTCTGACCAGATCCCCAATCTTTGTGACCCAGGCAGGTCTTGCCGATACTGCTTTCACTTCTCCAGTGGTGGTGCGTTTCACTTGGACGTTGCTTTGTAAAGCTCTGTATTCTTTTAAGTCCTGAAAAACATCCCAATGATCATTGAGGTCAAATGGAGTTTCAGCTGTCACTGCGCTGACACCTTCGAGGTATGGTACCCACATTCTCACCCCAAACAGGATCTCATAGGGTGTACGACCCTCCCCAGGGATTTTCTTGGCAAGTTATTAAGTGCCCTCTGGACCCCATATAGGTGATTGACCAAACTTCCACCCGAGCCTAGTACCCTAACTGTTAAGGATTGCTTTAAGTCCCGGTTCTTCCTCTCAACAACTGAATTTCCCTAGGAATGTTAGGGGGAGGAGTACCGCAAGGCCACACCCAGACTTCCCATGGCTTCTTTGTAAGCCCGAGAGCTAAACGCTGGACCCTGGTCGAAATGTAGTGAGCCAATTGTGGATGTCCCGATAAACACTCGCAAATCTTTTATAACGGTTCAGGCGTCAGACGTGCGCTGGGGCCAAACCCATAGGAATCTAGAGCATTAACCCACTGCCACCAAGATGTACTTGTAAGCCCTGTGTGAGTGTAAGAGGGCCACTGTGATCCAAATAGACACAAGCGAGAGGTTTGTCTGAGATCAATAAAGGTGTTTGTGGTGGACGTGCTACGGTGAAGCCTTTCATCTGCTGGCAGAAGTTGCATTTATGGACAAAGTCCCCGGTCTATTTAGTGAGGCCTGGCCACCAGTAGCGCTGCTTCAGTAATGAAACCGTGGCAGTAATACCTGCATGTGCTGAACCCAGACCATCATGTGCAGCTGGTATCTATCCCAATATGGGATCTGTGTTTGGTATTACTCTATTCCCAACTCCTGGAATTTGAGCATACAGAATATATTGTCCTTTTAACTTGTAGGAGTACTTGAGCGGAAAGGCTTTCTGCGGTGCTGCACATTGACAGCTATCATAGTTGCTCCGTCTGTTCTTGTGCTAGAGCGAGTAATTGCAGCAACTGCAGCAGTTCGCACTGTTGTCTTGGCGGCTTCATCCGCCATTGAATTCCCATCTTCGTGAATGCCAACTCGCTGATGACTCAATGTATGAATGACATGTGCCCGTGGCAGGCCTTCTTTCAGCTTTGCCAATTGTTCCCAAAGCATCTTGTGCTTAATTGCACAACCCTTTGAATCATGAAACCCATTTTAGCCCCAATAGTGAAGGTATTCATTGTAAGACTGGACACAGTAAAATGAATCACACACGGTGAGTATGGGGAATTCACAATCTGTATTTTGTAGTGCCAGTATCAGGGCTTTTAGTTCGGCCAACTGCGCTGTGCAGTCCCCTAGGGACTGTGTATTTGTCATTCTGGGAAGAAACGTTTTGTCTCGCATGTGCCCTTTTACAGTTGCGCATGCCGCAGAATATTGCTGTTTGATCCTATGACAGGTTGAGGAGATCCATCGGTATAAACGATACATTCATATCGATCTAGGGGCATTATTTCATTCAGCAGAGGATGTTCTTGTTCCTACTGCAGGAATGCTTGTGTTTGCAGTGTAGCGTCAAATCTGAAGTCTACATCTGTTGCAGTGAGAAACTTAACCCATAGAATCCATCTTGGATGTAGAGCTTTAGCTTTCGGAATGCTTGCTTTAGTAGCCACCTCTAGAGTCGATACTGGGGTAACGTCAGTTATGCGTTTTCCCTGAGCCAGGGTTCTCTTCCCTCATTACAGCAGTCTGTACAGCTGTGAGAATTTTCTCAGTGGATGCAAAACCCATTTCAGAGTTTGTGTACAGATGTGATTTGTATGCTATAGGTACTCTATCGCCTTCATTGAAAGTGATGTAGGTGTACCCGGTAGGTCCAGCGACTACGCGGATCACCAGGTTAGTTGTGTTGACACATGTGTGTAAATGTCTGGAAGCAAGCATGTCAGCTTGTATGGAATGTAAAATTTTAGTATGTTCCTGTGTACAGTGTTGTACTGAAAAGTCAGGCCTAATTAAGTCATAGAATGGTTTAACCCTTTCTGCGTAATCCAAAATGTAAGTTCTACCAAAACTAAAAAATCCTAAAATGGATTGTAGTCTCTTCAGAGTTGTTGGAGGTTGGAGCAAAGCACATTTCTCTAAAAAATGTTTCGCCTGGCTTTTGCCTTCACTTGATAACTCATATCCCAAAAACAGGACACGGAGGTAGGCTGTTTTTGATTTCTTGAAATCCGATTTGTAGCCCAGGTAAGCAAACACCACTATTATGTTGTTCACTGTAGCCAAATGTTCCATTAATTCATCGTCCATCAGATAAATATCATCTACATAGGACACCGCCTCCTCATCAATACTTTGAAGTAACTCTGTTACTCTGGCTAAAAACAGCCCAAGGCTATTCATATACCCTTGTGGCAAATGACAAAATTGACACTGAAACCCTAGCGTTGAAAATGCGGTCAAATATCTACTTCAAGGCACTATATTCTGGCAGAAAAAAACATTTGAGATGTCTAGTGTTTTGTATTTTTTCTGCACAATGTTATTCATTAGTGCAGCTCTGTGTGCAGTCTGTACTGTAAATGTGCATGTGCATGCATTCAAATGTCTGTAATCTAAGACTAAACAATAGGAATTGTCGGGTTTCATTACAGCAAACAAAGGATTATTCATAGATGAGGTGCAATTCTCAATTACACCAAGGTACTCAAGTTGATCTAAGATTTCTCTGACTTGTTTCTCTGCTTCATGTTTAATTGGGTACTGTCTCTGCGGTTGAGGGATCATTTTTTAAGAGATCTTGTGATGAGGAGACTCATCATCCCACCCAGCATGATTGCGGTATAGAGCAGGCGCTAAAGCTGACACCCACTCCTGCGCATATATGTTTTTAACTGATTCTGCTACAAGGTCGGAGAAAGTGGGTAAAATTACTTCTTTCTTCATTGGGCAATCTATTACGAACTCAGGTGGACAATCTTTTTCAGCCAAAAGAATGTCGCAACCATGTGTCAGGTCCTCCCAAAAGAGACCCTTCACTTCTCTTTGCATGTCCCCTTCTATTTAAAGCATTATTCTGTGTAAACTATGTGGGACACTCACTCTCGAATCAGGTGTTTTCACCGTTATATACTCACTTAGCGCTACTACTTCCAGAAAATCCATCATGTTCTGGCGAGCTATTGTGACTACTGCTGTGCTGTCTAGCATTGTCACTGCCCCTTCTTCATTCAGAAGCAGAGTCCTCCGTAACCTGGGTATCTCTGGTCTTAATCACTGCTACTTTTTTATTTTTAAATTGAGGTTTTGTAGATTTTTGTTTATCTTCTTGTTTGATGATGTAGTCTGAAGTGCTGTTAGACCTGGCATCTTTTGGCGTGTTTCGCCTGTCTTTTTGCTTTCTGACCTCCCAGTTTTGACTCTGTTTTTGCTGGTTTAGTGTCTCTGCGCTCTTTCTCACTGCAATTCAGTGTTAAAGTGCTCCTGTTGTAAATTGTATGATGGATTGGTGTTTCCATGATTGGCATATATGATTTACTAATAAGTCCCTAGTAAAGTGCACTGAGAGTGCCAGGGTCTGTAAATCAAATGCTGCTGGTGGGCCTGCAACACTGGTTGTGCCACCCACCCAAGCAGCTGAGAACCGGAGTCTCGGACCTGCCACTGCAGTGTCCGCACGCAGTTTGTAACTGCCATGTCGACCTGGCAAGTGCACCCACTTGCAAGGCCCTAATCTTCCCTAGTCTTTCATGTAAGCCACCCCTAAGGTAGGCCCATGGTAGCCCTGTACTGGTGTGTGTGACATGTCCTGATGGTGAATTACAGTGTATTTCATTTTTCACCACTGCAAGGCTATCTGTCCCATAAGAAAGAATGGAAGTTTTACTTATACCATCTTATAAGCATAACTTCCCATTGGGAAATGGATTTTAGTATACCTGGACTCAGAATGTAAAAATGCATCTTTTAGTAAAGATGATTTTTATGTTCTGTGTTTGAAAATACCACTTTTAGAAAGTAGGTGTTTTCTTGCTTAGCCATCCTGTGGATTGACTGTCTGGCTTTGGAGTGACAAGGGCTGGGGATGTGCATTCTCTTCAGACAACCACTGAGGGGGTCGAGGTGTGTCCTGCCTTTCCTGGATGAGTCAGGGCTGGGCTGAATAGACCTGGCCTGCATTTAGAGTATTGGGAGGAGACTTTTTTGCACCTGAATGGGCCTGGTCTGCTTTACACAATGCTGTCTCCACCTCCTACTGGGAAGCTGGGCAAGAGAAGACCAAACTAGCTTGGACTAAGCACAGACACTCTCTGCCTGAGAGAACAAAAACATTTTGAGTATAAATATTGGGGCTCAGACCCCAGAATTTTAGAGCTCGCTGGAATCAAGGAACCTGCCAAGAAGAAGAGCTGGAAGAGCTGCCAGGAGGAGTACTGCCCCTTTGCTGTGTTGTTACTTTGTTGGGTTGGCCTGCAGTTGCTGCTTCTGCCTTGGGCAGTGAAAGGACTGGACTGAACGTTCTCTAACTTGTTGCTGAGTATCTCCAAGGGCTTGTAACCAAGCTTGCCTCCTGTTCACGAAGTCTCAGGGACAGCAAAGACTTCACTCACCTCTGGGCACCGTCTCAGGAACCGTGGGTTTCAGTTGCCGCAGAGGGGGAAAAGCAGCTGACTCCATCACCGACTCTATCGCTGGCTCTGTGTCCTGAAGGCACCGCAGAGGGCACCGCCTCATCAAGCACCGCAACCCTGGTCACACCGACGATGACCGACACCATCGCCACCGAGCTGCTGCTTGCACCATGACCTGTGGGCACCGCACTCCGAACCGCCTCGCTTCACCGAACCGCCCCAGTCTCACTGACGCCGTCGCTGCTCTGCAAATGGCTCTGTTACGTGCACTGTGAACTGTTAGCACCACATCGGGCACCAGTCAGGGCTGGGCTGAATAAACCTGGGCCGCATTTAGAGTAGTGGGAGGAGATTTCCTTGCACCTAAATGGGCCTGGTCTGCCTTGGACAATGCTGCCTCCACCTCCTGCTGGGAAGCTGGGCCACTCCGCCGCCCTGGTCTTACCAACAACATCACTGCCCGCTGACTTCAACACTCGTGACCGCACTGTGGATTGGGGGCACCACTAGTAAGTCTCACTACGCACTGCCTCGTCCCACAACGCAATCCGGACTGACCGACGCCAGCTCCCTGCAACCGGCACTGTTGCCTGCACCGTGACCTGTCAGCACCACAACGAGCACCGCCTCACTTCACACCGCAGCCCTGGTCTCACCAATGCTGCTGGACGACTGTCACCGAGCCGCTGCCTGCACTCTGCCTTGAGAGCACCGCTACGCTACGCTTCACATCGCAACCACAACGTTTGCCACGACCGGCTCACACCAACGTGTCGGCCGCAACACCAAAGGTACTGTTTACGAGTCTGTCAACGCCCTTGACCGATGTGGTCAGATGGAATTGTTGAATTCTGTTGTTTACAGCACCGTGGTAGCACCGAACTGTGTTTTGAAAGTATTCTTGCAAAGTGCATATTTTTAAAGTACTGTATGTTGGATTTTGTCTTTTTGGACTTGTTTGGGATACATAAAAATATTGGATATTTTTCTAAACTGGTGTGGTGTCCTTTTGTGGTGATTTCACTGTATTACTGTTGGTTATGTGCAAATGCTTTACACACTGCCTCTGAGATAAGCCTGACTGCTTTTGCCAAGCTACCAAGTGGGTGAGCAGGCGTTATTTTAGGAGTGTAACTCCCTTACCCAGACTACGAAGAAGGGTCCCTACTTGGACAAAGGTGCATACCATTGCCAACTAGAGACCCCCATTTCTAACAAGTGCGATGTGTCTCCCTTTCCAGCTTTGTTCTCTCTTCTTATCTTTGCTCTGACCGTCCTTTATCCGAGCGTTTCTCAGATTGATCCTGTAAGGAACGAGAGGAATGTGTATCATTATCCTGATATCTGTCAGGCTTTCTGATGTTATCACGGTTTCTGAGATTGGATCTCTTTTCCATGTGCTCCTGTTGAGGAGACCCACTCTGTGATGGTTATTTATTTTGTTTATTGTTTTTTTGTTTATTATTCCATTTCTTTTTTGAAGAATCGGGTGCTTTCTTAGAGTTATCCTTTTCAGAATTACCCTTAACCACATGTTTCCCAGGTCTGGCTCCCAGATTATCTTTTCCCAGGGAAGCGTATGTTTCTGCAGTAATCTTGGGTAATTCTGTCTCCTGTTGTATAGGAGTAAATTTCCTCAGGGGTTGAGGTATAGCCATCGTGGCTGCCTCCCCTTTTATGTTGCTTAACATAATTGCATAAACCTGGGCGAAATTGCCTATTAGTTTCATCCCTAATTCCAGGGTAGGTTCTGCCCCATACTCATTCTGTATTTGTTTCAATACATCTGGTATTACTACTATTGAAGGGGTACCATGAGTTCTGGTGTAAACAGCAGCAAAGACTGTACCCCAAGTGGCACAATCTTCTATCAGGGGAGCCATCCCCATTGGCAAGCAAATTGTTAGAATTCTGTGTTTGTTCTGTGGGCCCGTATGGGGATAAACCGCTGTGCAATCCAGAACGGTACTTGTTCCCGACTAGAGGGAATTCTTCCCCTTACGGCATTCAGTGTTTGAGGGCTGATACCCGTAGTATTCAATTGAGGTTGTGCAGCCTGAGCAGCCCTTACAGGTTGAACTATAAGTGTTCGCATTATGCATTGTGTAAGATCTCTGTAAAGTTTCACTAAATCTTTGTATAGTGTGCACATTTCTGCTGCTCCTAACCTGTGAATGTCTGGGTGTGGTGTATACAAAGCTAAGACCGGCCAGGTTGTTCCTTCTTTACTGAGCAGACCGAGTTTCACGTTTTCTACAGTGTGGGGGAGTGCGCCTTTAAACCAATTTATGTGCTCTTGCTAAGTTAACGGGACTGCTATGTCCACGTATGGAAAGTATTCCTCTGGTCTCTCATCTTCAGTGTAAGTGTGAAACAGTTGTGTGCATGCATGCATCTGCAGCTGGGTATGGAACCCAAGAATAAAATACTTTTGTCCTGAATGCTTCGTGGGCCTCAAGCGTGAAGGTAACATCTCCACCCGCTGCGGGGAGGCCATGTTGTAATAATTTCATAGTGACTGCTTGTCTGCAATTTTCTGAAATATTTAGAGTATCTTCTTGTACTTCAACGCCGTCTCCATGTTTGGTCATTATAAAAATACATTTTTTTTCTATTTAAATGAATTTATTGAGAATCTGTTTGTACAATATGGGAATATTTTTAATCCTTCAAGCTAGATAAAACCTACAGCCAATACATAGGACTTACCTATTCAGCTAAGGCGGATTCTCTTTTCCCACTATGGACGTCTCCGGTTTAATGTTAGTAGGGGTCTCTGAGGAAGCACAACTGAACTACTCAGATTTGACCGTTAAATAAGTGCCTAATCAACGTTGGCGACTCCATGTCATGTAGTTCCTCTTAATCCGTAGGATTCGTACATTGTTTGGAAAACATAAACTAAGGGCTTGGTGCCTGGACTGGTTCCGGACACCCCTGCAGGATATGTTGGCCTATAGACCAGCTAGCTCACAGTCCCACTGTAAGCCCCCCTAACCTACCAGTTTCTGGCAACCACTGAACCTGACAACCCTGATTCCTCAGGAATCGTGGAAACAGTACAGAAACTTTCGCTCAGTCACTCGTGCTCACTTGTTCTCAGAGAAATATACAGAGAATACACAGTGGGACGTTTTCAATAATATTGATTGAAGCAACGTTATTCTTCCATAAAATACAATACGTGTGCTGCAATGATTAGGGGATAGAAGCAAATAAAGGAGGTTACAAGCACCGAAAGAGTGAACAGTAGATACATTTCTACCATGGTGCTGAAGCAATCAATAAATGTAGGCATATATGTAATATAGTAATCTAACATACTCCTACAATGCGGACCCTACTCTAAGTGTACCTAGAGTGTGTGTAGGTGTAGAGCCAATAACGCTCCCTAGGGAAGATCCAACCCCATTACCTGATGGGACAGAGTGAAGGACCCCATCTTGGTCTCGAGTTGGACACCCCTCATGGAATGTCAGACCAGTTGTGGTGATTTCTCAGCATGCATGGACCTTCGGTGTCAGCAGAAGTGCCTCCTCTACCAATCTATCGGGATGCCTATTTTGTATAATAAAAAGCAGCCTTGACAATGTGAGTGCTAGATTAGTGATGTTATGGATATGTGGATATCATTGTCGCCTCGTGGATGAAGATAGGACGACTTTTGTACCTATTGCGTAGAGAGGCCTGGTACATGATGTTCAAAGCACTGTGATAATGTTGTGCGAAGCTGGACATGAAAACAAAGTGGTTTCAGAGAAACCAATCCAACATTGTCGTGCATGCAAATGTGTGCAAAAGGTCACAGCTGAAATGTTATTTTCTAGGACAATGTAAGGAATAAGCTGCCTTGCTAAATGGGCCTAACTCGGTAATATAACACTAATTCTGTAATTTCTCCTCAAGAGACATATTTTCTTCGTATTCCGATATTAACACCGAAACAATCTCAATCCATATGTGTCTTATTCTTTGACAAAATACACCTTAAATAGTCTGAAATACAATACCAAAGGTTAATCTACTGCTACAGTACTATTTAAATGCTGTCACCTCAACCCAACAACCTCACACAGCTGAAAACGCTGTTCAGTTGCTCTTCATTATCAAGATTCCCCTCTTCAACTACTTCAAAGTGTGGCCATTTCGGGTCATACACTGCTGTGTAAGCATATCCCCAATCCTTCAAAATGGCTGCTACTTACACAGCCATGCTGTATATGTAGAGAAGCGATACAAAAGGGGATGATGGACGGAACGTTTGAGCCAATCAAACACTCACCCCCAGTCAACTGATCTGGGTTTAATCCATCATCATTCTTTAGCTCACTCCACCACCCCAGTTCAGACATGGCCATATGCAAATCAGTCTGACCCTGTGCCTCATGGGAACAGTCCAGCCCGAACTGCCAAGCCATGTCTTCCCTGGACCGGAAACAAGCATCCTAGGACCGGTTTCTGGCATTTCAGCCGTCATCAGCCAGGCTTGCTTGAATCCAGTGGCAAAGTGAGCAAGGGACCCACGTCTGGGCATACCCCCGCCAACTTAGGGCGACCAAAGCGATACAAAGGGGATGATGGACGGAACGTTTGAGCCAATCAAACACTCACCCCCAGTCAACTGATCTGGGTTTAATCCATCATCATTCTTTAGCTCACTCCACCGCCCCAGTTCAGACATGGCCATATGCAAATCAGTCTGACCTTGTGCCTCATGGGAACAGTCCAGCCCGAACTGCCAAGCCATGTCTTCCCTGGACCGGAAAGAAGCATCCTAGGACCGGTTTCTGGCATTTCAGCCGTCAGCCAGGCTTGCTTGAATCCAGTGGCAAAGTGAGCAGGGACCCACGTCTGGGCATACCCCCGCCAACTTAGGGCGACCAAAGTTGGTCGCCCTAGGTTGGCGGGGGTATGCCCAGACGTGGGTCCCTTGCTCACTTTGCCACTGGATTCAAGCAAGCCTGGCTGATGACGGCTGGAATGCCAGAAACCGGTCCTAGGATGCTTGTTTCCGGTCCAGGGAAGACATGGCTTGGCAGTTCGGGCTGGACTGTTCCCATGAGGCACAGGGTCAGACTGATTTGCATATGGCCATGTCTGAACTGGGGTGGTGGAGTGAGCTAAAGAATGATGATGGATTAAACCCAGATCAGTTGACTGGGGGTGAGTGTTTGATTGGCTCAAACGTTCCGTCCATCATCCCCTTTTGTATCGTATATGTAGAGAAGGCATTCCAGTCCAAATTATTCGATTTCTCATCCGAGTGCACCTCGCTCGGCTGCTTCTCCTTGCTAATAACACTGAATGGAACCGGACACTCCACAACAAATCTTCGTCTCACGCTGCTTTCGCCTCTTTCCACCTCAATTAATGTCTCCCTGCGTCATGCTGCCAGAATTTACTGCCAATTGTTATCAAAATAACAACTAAACTTTCTCCGAAATACACCTTCCACACTTCCTAAGTTACCTTGCAACTAAACTAAATTTCGAACTGAAATAAACTCTAACCAGTGGAATCTCCATTTGTTATGTAATGCTTTTGTGTACGTTTTATCTTTCTAATTAAAATAGTGACCCATAATGAACGGTCAGTTGATAACAAATGCTTTATAAGGCAGAGTACTTATCTGGGTGTGGTTGCTCAGTGGGCTAATGCGTTCACTGCAAGGGCCTATGTTCAACCTCATGGCCACAGGTTAAAATCCCGGCAGATCCACTCAGCCTTTCATCCATCTGAGGTCGATAAAATGAGTACCATTGAGTTAGGTAACAGTACACATCTGTTATTCAGCGCCAAGATGCCTATGGGTGAACGTGCGCTTTACACATACACATTATGTTTATGTTGTCGTGCAGCAACAGAAAAACCAAGATAGCTGCTGGTTCCAGGGCTTTATGCCTATTCTAAAAGGCTGTATATTTTGTATTTGGATTTATGACAATCCCAAAAAAACAATATTTTTTGGCACTGGGATAGTAGTGATGGATTTGCATCCTTCATTTTCCCATACATCTGGAATTGATATGCGGGCATTGAAGCTAGCAATCGGTGCCTGGTATGATAACTTGGCTATCATCGTCATATAAGTAAAGGGGTTGTTGCCTGTTTTTCCTATGATGTAGCAGCATGCAAGCAATCAGATACTTTCTTGGTGACAGCACATGACAGAGTGGGGAACACAAGAATGAGCATAGCTGTTTCTTTGTGACCTCTGCCCTCTTTCTGTCATTTAGATAGCCATAACCACCTAAACCCTGGCTTCCAAGTGAAACTTATACCTGGCTAGGGCCTGTGAATGATATCGTTGTTGTAGTGGCCTGCCTGGTGGTCTCAGGCATGAAAGATTCACAGACAATAATAACCTATCTTTCTAATTAAAAATGTGCAAAGGGCTTTTGGCCCCTTAAATAATATTATAGTGGGTCCACTTTAGAGCCAGTCTCTTTGTCTCTGGTGGCAGCATGATGTTCAACTCCTGCAGGCAGTTGAAGGCTTTCAGTGATCACTGTTTATGTTCCTCCGCTATCTTTCTAAAGGCATTGATGTTACCAAAGTACAATAACACTTCAAGGAGGGGGTTGTCCTCCACTGTCCTCTGCAGAAGCTTTTGGAATGTTTTTGGAGCCTGGAAAAGGATTTGGGGAATCTATGAGAACTCAAAGTAGTCCACGGGGCTGTGGAATGCAGTCTTCTCTTGGTCTTCCTTCCACATGTGTAGCTGATAATAGATACTCCTCAGATTTAATAGGCAAATCAGTGACTTGCTACAAAGCCACTGAAGGCATCATCATTATAGTCATTATTTATTTATTAATTAATTTATTTAAACAATGTGAACAGTGGCACAAGGACAGGATGGCCCTTCTATTTGACGCATGGTAGTTTATGTTCATTTTCACCTTTTTAGGTTGAGCTTGAGCCAGCGCGCAAGCGCTGCACTGGGGATGATCTGTTGTAGTTCAGTACGGGAGAGAAGCCCCGCCCACTCCCCCGCCCATATTTTTCATTGTCTTGTGTCTTTGTTCTTCGTAAATGCTGTCTTCTGATTCCTAAATAGGCTTGTTAGTCCCTCCTTAGTACGGCCATGTCGTCATTTGTATCCTCCCATGGATACTGGCCTCTTCACTTGGTTGTTACACGGTACGTGTACTATTTATTTATTGAATTTTTCCTTCGTAAGGCACGACGTGCTTTGCTTACATTCGGCGGGCCACGCCCGCTTTCACTTTCGAAGCAGCCCGGACAATGGCGGCTGTTTGTTTGCAATGCCATAGGTCTCGCATTTAAATGTGAGACCTATAGCATTGCAAATATATTACATTTTTTTGCAGATTTATATAGCGCGAACTCTACTCGAAGGTATTGGAGCCCTTTACATGAGCACCAGTTGCCACGCTCTTGCTGAAATGACAGTGAGGGTGGCATTGCCAGCTGCTTGTTTTGTTGTGTGATGATGCTGTTTTGTCTGTAGGACTGAATATCCCTGTTTCTGTGCGGCACAGACACGTACAGTTTGCTGACAAACAAGCAGGGACAGTGTAGGCTGCTGTAAGACTGGGCCTCACCGCCCTGCCCCCGCACAAGGGAGAGGGTGGGTGGCTGCATCCCTTGACTGAACCAGACGCTGGGAGGGCCCGCGTGATGCATCGCATCCTGTAATTTCAACTGCGAGCGACCACGCTGTTATGTAGAATGCACAGGTGGCAGGATAAAAAGTCTTGGTTACACAAATTCAGTCCGTTGCAAAACAATATTAATAATAATAATAGTTTTCAAACTCTTCGCCCTCACATGTTTGTATCACAGAACTAGGGTGCTTGGTTTGTGTTCATCAATTGTGACTTTAATTCCAGGTGCAGCCGCCCTGGAGCCTGTCTGGCTCGAGGCCTAGTCATGAGGGGGGATGTATGACTAAACAACTACTGCCTAAACCACGACTGCCTTAACCACGAAGGCTAAACCACGAGCATTGCTAAACCACTACTATTTAATCAACGACTTCCTCAAGCACGAAAATTCTTTACATTTCTCTTTACCAAATTACGCCACTATGTACTTTTAAATAATCATGTTTTTGCCGATTTATTCATAAAAATAATGTAATAATAAATAATTTTGTGTAATATTTATTTTGAAGTGAGCAATCTTTAAAATATCGTACTTTCTAAAATAAAGACATACTTTTCAAAACCGGACGAACAGGAAAAAGTCAATTAGTTACGCAAGGAGACACAAAAATAACAGTCCATCATCTATTTTTACAAAGCTGTCTGCATTGATCTATAAAATGGCGTCATAACGAACTTAAAAAAGAAATTAGAAATGCACTTTTAAAATCGCTTTAAAAAAACACAGGTTTACACATAAATAAACATTATTTTTTAAAAGGATTGCTGAACATATTTTCAAATTATTGACATTTTTTTTATGCTTATATAAATGTAATTTGCTTTTTTTTTTTTTTTTATACTACTAATTAAATAGCACAGTAATACGAATTTTACCTGGGTTTTTCAATTACTTTAACACCCATTACCCATAACATTCCTACATCCCATTCCAAGAGTTAAGTAATTTGGTATCAAAAATAGTCCTGCCTACCTTATAAAGACAGAGCATTCCAAAAGACGCTGTTCCCACGCCTAAAGCATGATGAGAGCAGACTGCTTGCCCACACTCCATAGAGTCCACCAGCCAGGAGACAACACTGCCGAATCCGAGTGTTTGTGGGCGTAGAGAATTCCTGGTTGCCCGCCATCCTGATTGCAGCAATGCGTCCCGTGTTAGAGGGCACCTAGCCTGGCTGATCGGAGATGAGTGACGTGACGAATCAGCTTCATTGAGAACATTGCTCTGCTTTCACGGAGATGAGTGACGTGACGAATCAGCTTCATTGTGAACATTGCTCTGCTTTCCCTGAAGTCGCTCTGCTTTCCCTGAAGTCGTGGTTTAGGTCTTCGTGGTTGTTGAAAGTCGTGGTTCAAGATTCGTCGTGGTTCTGACTTCGTTATAAAGGTAAGTCGTTGTTCCAATTTCGTTGTTTAGGATGTTTCCCCATGAGGGGAGCACTGACCTGTGATGTGGGCACGTTCATGGACTGCTTGGGTTTGGGATGCAGCCCTACCCAGGTGGACATTGACTCATAATCTAGTGATGAAGGACATTTAGCCTCTGCCATGCTAATGGAAGCCTTAGGGCTCTGTCCAGCTTAATAATTACTAAATACACATTCAAAGCAATGCTAATGGCTGAGCAAACTATATGTGTCACATGTAAAAGAGGCACAGCGTGTTTGGAATGCTGCAGGCACTTCCTGGACATTAGTTCTTTCCTTGTACAGTCATGTCATGCACACAGTATATTTGGTATTTTAGCAGTGTCAGCGTGGCGGCACGCTTTCTCTGCCACCTTGTGCCTATCTATAATCGGGCACGGTTTAGGGTTTCAGTTTTAGGTGCCCATCAGTTTGATGGTATCACAAGTGCTACATTCACGAAGCACTAAAAGAGCCCCGGCGAATTGACAAAGACTGCACCGTAGGAGTACGACGCTTACTCATAGATGAAAAGTTACCTCTGACGTTCAGCAGGACGAAGAATGTTTTTTTTTTTTCCTTTTTTTTGATGTCTAGATTGCAAAATGTTTTTATTGGTTTGAAAAACATATTAGTCCCAAATAGTTTATATGCTTACATTTCAGCACAGTTACACCATTCGTATATATAACAAGGATTCATTATTAAATCAGCCACTTGCCCTTATATTATCTCCACTATTCTTTCTCATCTCCATTTCCTTGGTAGGCGAGGTACACAATTCACCCCGGTGCGTGTTCCATTTGCTCCACTTTTTATCCCACTTCTTAGGACAACCTCTGGACTTGAACACCTCCTTTTCTGCTATCATACATTTGTCTAATTCCTTTGCCCAACTTTTCGGCGATGGCCCCTCTGCCACCCCCCATTTCATTGCAATTGCACGTTTCACTAGCGTGTATCCCAGAGGGGACGAAGAATGTTTAACTCTGGTTAATTAGGTCTCTCGTTTTATTGGCCTTTAGAAAAGGTTGCTGGAACTAACCGCCATAATGCTTGAGAAGCTTACAGTGACAGTCACTAAGTACTCTAAGTGGATTTAGAAGTCGCAAAGAACATCTCAGGGGATTTATTCTCCGTAACTCAAGGGCGTACCTCCTCGCAGGGCGGGGTACGTGCCAGGGTGCACTGCTCGGTGTTCTGGGGAGTCGTGGCTCTAGAGTAGCGACAAGTGCTCAAGCATGACTCTGTCCGTCTCCAGATAAAATGACACTTTGCCTCTGGGCATGAACATTGATTTATTAGGGGTACCTCCTCTGACACTGATGACTTCACATATTTGACCCCTTGTCCCACCCTTAGCCTTCAACCGCCTCGCATGTCCTACTGAGGGATCAGGAGTCAAAGCTAAAGAATGTAAACACACCTTTTAGAACCCTGGCTACAATGTAGCTGCTACATTCTGTTCATGCCACTGCCTTCTTAATGCAGGAGACCAGGACTAGCAAAGGTACCGCTAGGACTAACAAAGGACAAACAAGCAGTAGCAGGTGTTACACAATAAATGGCAGGAAATGATCTTGAAAGTCAGGGAATGTCTGAAGGTATTTACATCATAGATGAGGTATTAGGGCAGAAAGTAGTACATCGCGCCACATGCTGGGTGAAAAAGAAACACTGGTGCGAAAACTCAAGAGCTATTTAGGCAACAAGTTAAAAAAAACGTTTGTATGACAACTCATAAATATCCTTAATTTTAGCAATAGAAAAATATGCGGATGGACCTGGTTTATGTGGTCGATTATCTGGGAGTTAAACTCAAACACAAACACAGCTCCATAGCTGCTAAGTGTCCCTGATATAGCATCAGGCTGTCCTGAGTTTTTAAAAATTTGTATTTGGTCTGCTGGGATTTTTGAGCACACAATTACAACACATTAAACTACTAGTCCCAGAATGCAGTGTTCTGTTGCCTAAAAGCCATTCAGGTTTTCACAGGAGACTTCGAGCCGGTTGGCAGCAATGAAACTTCATAAATAAAAGCATTTGCAATGCAATAGGTCCCACAATTACGAGATTTTGAGCTATTGGCATCTTAAATGACAATGCCTTTTATTTGTGTTTAAAAAACCTGCAATAATAAAAGGCATTGTCATTTACAATACCAATAGGTAAAAGTTTCTAAAATGCAAGACCTATTGCATTACAAATGCTTGTTCAATTTTGGTTTTGGGTAAATAAAATCAGAGAGGTATATGGAATGCAAGACTGCTTGATAATGGAGATTTTCCTAGCTTTTGTGAAGGGGGCATCTGAGATTTTACTACAGACAGTGAGGGAACTATATTATGCAATTTCTTTTAATTTCATCCTGGCAGCAGGAATAAGAAATGATGACATAAAGATAATATGATTTCACTGGTTGTAGGAAAGTGGCTTATTAATTGGGGTGGATGGGAATCCACCACAAGCAATAAGGCCAGAAAATTGTTTAAGTAAAACACAGTTTTAATAATGTAATCCTGGGCTAAACTCCCTGTTAGCCTTGGAACAGAGCAGAAAGGCTTAATTTTGGAAAATTTGTAAAATTATTTAGTAGTAGCAAAGCAGTTCAAAAGTTAAAACATAAAACTATAAAAATCCCACAGCCAATTTTTAAACACAGAGATACATTTCATGACTAAAATGACACCAAAATGACAAACAACCAATAGGGGGAACTGGAGATATACATTCTGAAAGATTTTAGGCAAAAAGCGCCAAGAAACAATAAACGCTAATCCGTAGTAACTGTTGGCTTTTGACCGGGACCTAGGTAATATTTCAGGCTGACCGTGATTGAATATGGCTCACATATACCAAGCAGCTGTATCTGACGAAGTCCCTTAGATATCGAACACCTATTCCGCGATCTTCTGCTGGCATTCTGGAGGTCTTCAAAGTCAAAAAAATTTCTAAGTCCCAACTTTTCAAATTTCCTGGGCAGCTCCTCTAGGTCACTTCTAAGGCTCCCATGTTGCACTCCAGCAGAGGCCACTAACAGTGTCCAGGCCCAGTTGCTACTGGTCAGCTGGGCACTTCAGGAAAAAGGTCTGTACGGCTTGTGCCCCTCTAGCCTCACTGGAGGTCAGCCAACTGACCTCTGGAGTGCACTTCCTAGTCCTGCGTACAAGTGGGAGCAGGTGCAGCCCTTCAGGTCTCCACACACATCAAGTCCTCTGTTCTACCGTAGGACCAGAGGGTGTTCTGAAGAGATGTGGGGGAGATGCGACCTTTGTAGGATTTACTAGCCAGTGGGTAAGGGTGACTCCTTGACACTCCATAACCAATAAGGAAAAAGTTCCCAAGTACAAACCTTCCCATGTTTGCAGCACATCTTGTCTGTCTAACTGCAAACGATCTCCCTGTGCACTATTCTGGAGAAACTCAACATGGCAGGATCTTTCTGCCCCTGAAGGATGTTTGTGTGATATCCAGGGGTGTGTTGGGGGAACAGTTCACTCCTCCTCCGCTGCACCAAACTGTTTCTGCTACCAACTCTCCCTCCCACTGTACTGGTGCTAAGCTGCAACCCAAGGGACAAAAGGCTTCTCTTCCCAAGGTCTCCCGTTACACTTAACTATGAATGGGAAGATCTTAGTATGGTCCCTTTCATATTAATGAAGTTCCTTAACCCTCTACAGCTGTCCTTTCTGAGATAAAATGTGTCACGTACCTCACACCAGGATCTTCATCCCAAAAGGCCTAAGCTATTGTTTGTGCTATGAGAGCAGTTTTCATACCTCATTAAGGGGAAGCACTGGCAGGACCACCTGACAGCATGCTAATGCAAATCCTACTGGATGTTCAGGCAGACAAAGTCTAACTTTTTAAATGTCACTTTTTCTAATTTTGATTAAAAACATATTGTTGTTACCACTAAATGGGATTTTTAATAACATGAAACATAGTATTTGAATTATTTTGTTAGCTTGACCCTAACCAGAGTTAGCAGAGTCATGATTTTATTCTGAGTTATAATCCTCTCCAGCTAAACTAGCTTTCGGGGGCTAGTCACTGTAGGTACATACCAGCATATATAGTCTTGCATGTACCATTTTGAATTTAAAATATTAGACTTCCTACCTTGTGGGCTACAAGGCCTGCTTAAGGGGTGACTTATTTAATATTTAAAAATAGGGTTCTTCACTGTCAAAGTGTTATTATGACAGGTGTGCCTGCAGGTTTAAAAACTGCAGGAATCAGGTTGCACAGGTAGGCCTGAAGCCATGTATCCTTTGTCAGCCTAATGGATGGCTCAACATGTGCTGCAGTCCACAGGTGACTTGTAATATTTCCATGCCATTGGTGTATTTTCTGGCTCATATGTTATGGTTGTGAGAAATTGGGTTACCGGTTGGCTGGTGTGTGAGCCCTGGTCAAGCAGCAACCACAATCCTTGTCAGGGTACGTGGGGAGAGGATGTAGCCTAACAGCTAGTGCGGTCGACCTCAAATCTGTGGAACCGGGTTCGAGTCTCAACAACAACGCTCAACATCCTGTGATTCTGGGCAAATCACTTAATTTCCTCGTGCCTAACAAAAATTAATGTTTCCTTATGTAACGCAACTGGTCAAGTTTCGGCTATATAAAACTCAGAGAAAAAAAAATAACATTAGCCCCACAGCCCCCACTGTGCAGGGGTCCCCCTCGGCAGAGTCAACCCTGCCAAGTAACATGCATCTCGGGTTACACTAACGTATTTGAGCATTTTGTTTGCATCTCCCCAAGGCCCCATATTTGTCACACTAATACAGCTACTTGAAAGATATGACCTTTCAGTGGTGCTCGGGTTGGTTCCAACGAGGTCCTGGTATTCACAACTGGAGCCAATTATCGAGGTGCTGTCACAGTTATAGGTAAAGTTGCTGACTCGAACAGACCACTGACCATTCTCAGGCTGCAGTCCCTCACCTCTGCCACAAGGCATAAATCCCTGCAGGAGCCCCAGACACTGTCTACAAATTGGGACAAGCTGTCGCATCAAAAAAGAAAATGTATCACTCAGCAAAGCAGTATTGGGGCTATGAAGGAGGGCAGAGGAGGGAATGGGGAGGGGGAGGAGGGATGTAGTGGAGGCTGGCTGACAAAAGGTGTGGTGAGCGGTCAAGGAGAAGGTTTCTGATTTTGTATCTGTAGCAGGCCCCAAGAAATTCAGACAGGTGGGGCTGCCAGAAGCCAAGTCAATGCTCGTTATGTTAACCTGCTGAAATTAAAGCGGTACAGTTATGTGTTAAAAATGCACAAGCAACAAACGCATGCAGGACTTCAAAAAGTTAACAGGAGCCAGTTATCCCCTCAACCCTCTCTCCCACAGTGAATAGCAAGCATGGTTGGTTAACTTGGCACTTGCCATCAGTATTACATTACAATTTGAGACTGTTAGGGGAAGGCGCATGCACAGGTTATGTCATGTGGATAGTCGATAAATCACATATCCTGCTGTGTAGCGCAAAGAGGCGGGTGGATTTCGGTCTTGTAGCTACAAAGTATGTGAGGCATAGTTCACCAACTTGGGTGACACCAAAAAAGACTTTTCATATATACAAGTCAGTTTTCTATCAGGTTAATCAGGTAAAGTAGCAAAAAGGCAAGGACATGCCAGTTTGCTAGGATTCCATTTAAAAATGATTGTGTCATGTGTAATGCAGTGGTGTCAACTTCACTGAATTAACAGATAACAATAGCTATCGAACACAGTATGGTTTAGGGAGCTGAAGTTGTGCTGGTGACAAATGCAGTATTACTGATGTTCTGACTGAATTCCAGAAAGGCAGGCTTATCCTTCCTTCCTGCCAAAGTTGGCAAATTGTGTACCATAAATGAAGCAATAATAGCATCTATTATTTTCAGCACTTAGAAATGATGTGTGCTATATATTTATTGTTATTGCTTGTAAAATAAAAGCAAAAGTTTGATACATGGACCATTTTTCTGATAGTGGACAGCTCCTTGGGTTTAAGAATAGCTACACCATATGCATCTGCTGAGAGTTTCAAACCATTTTATGACTCAGATCAGATGGGAAAGGTAGTGATCCAACCATAACATTGATATGTTTCCAGCACTCACCCAACGCCTAATTTAGAGCAACATACTGATTTCGTAAGGCTCTATAAATATGATATTTTCTAATTGAGGTTGGAAATGTACTCTTCCCTTCCTGTGCCAGCGTTGAAAGGGTAGCGTTATCTTCAGCTGCTTCCAATGGAAGACACGTGATTTGTTGACAGCACTGGTCATTCAGAAAGAGCACTGGCATGCATCAGAAAACAAAACTGGATTCTGACTTTGTCCCAGAAAGTTGGTAAATGTTGTAGATTGCCAGTAACGTTTCAAATCCAGATATTTTTACACTTGATCCCCTCACACACACATACACAACCTTTCTCTCTCTTTCTTGCTCTCCATTCTCCTCACCCTCGCCATCAACCTACCACACCCCAACCCCAGGAAGTTTCTGGAAAATGGTTCACGTCAGCAGGCTGTTGATAATGGCTGCTGATCTGACAGTGACCTATCATCTGACTAGGTCAGTAATCATTGGCTTAGAGGTACATAGTAGGAAGAAATGGCAAAGGACCAGGGTTATACTAGAAAAGGGTCGGGTAACTGACTTTGCATAAGCGCCTAATGCACGTTGCAGCTGTTTTTTTATAACCAGATCATATTGATTTTATTGTCAGGTATCCAGGCGCTGGGGGTTCTTCTGCTCAGGTGGAATCCGTCAAAAAGCCTGTCTGAATTCCTGCAGGGTGGGTGAGGTCCGTAGGTGGAAGGGAAGGCCTTTCCAGGCCTGTGCGGCCAGGTAGGAGAAGGAGCGCCACAACTCTTGCTTTGATGGATGCAGGGGTCTGGGCGAGGGAGAGGGAGTCTGAGCGCAGGTGTCTGGAGGGTTGGTGGAAGCTCAGGTGGAGGTTGATGTATGCTGGCCCCTGATTGTGCATTACTGTGTAGGCATGGGTTAGCATCTTGAATTGGCATCTCTTGTGGATGGGAAGCCAGTGGAGTTAACAGAGGTGAAGGATGATGTGGGTCCGTCTGGGGAGGTTGAAGATGAGTCTGGCCACTGAGTTCTGTAGAGTCTGTAGTTTTTTCAGTAGGTATGTGGTAAATCCTCCGTAGAGAGTGATTTATTGAAAGCAATACAAAAACCAAAGGAAATTGCAGTGGTCAAGTTCACTAGGGAATTATAAGTAAATTAAATGTGCCAATTAGGTGTATGCCAATTTTACCATGTTTTAGGGAGAGTGCATAAGCACTTTACCACTGGTCAGCAAGGAAAAAGTGCACAGAGTCATCATGCCAAGAGAAACAGGTTCAGCAAACAGAAGGCAAAAATCTGGGGGAGACCCTACAAATAGGGCCACGTCCAACAATTCTGCATTTGTTTCTACTACTGAAAGCCTTCATGGCAATGACTTTATGCATCTAAATGAGATGATTGCTACATCCCTATGTTGACCTCTAATTCTGTAATAAACTTTCATGGTTTTTCTAAATTCCGCTCTAGAACTCACTTTTTGAGTCAGTCCTTTCTTTATTTTACTGCATATTGAAATGCTGTTTTGTACCTTGTCTCTGAGACACATTGCCTCATGAAATTGAGGTTAACACCATTCCTGATCCACCCAACTCCTGGACATGCTATTGAGATGCAGATTATTTTCTAAGGTCCCTGTGCATCCACAGCACCATGAAAATGAAAGAGGAAAAACTCCAGCTGGAAACGTTAAAGCTCATTCATGCACAGTAAAAGCAGCACTTGCTCTTTGGTGTCTTTAAAATGGATGTCAGTGCAAGTAGGCCGAGGCCCAGCACTGTAAATTGGCAGCCTAGTTATGCTATCCTAAACACAGCTAAAAAAACATTATTTCTAATTAATAAAAATGCTTTCTTACCTCCAACGTATACGTGCTGGATGGACCAGTCTCCGCTATTGTATTCTGTCATCGGACAAAACATGTATTTTTGACTTTTGAGCGACTCATGTCTAAACAATTGGTTATCACAGTGATGGTAGTGTGATATGGATGTATGAGGCTGTTTGTGCCATAATTGGTGCAAAAATATTGCAGGTGGACATTTTCAGTAACATCAGGTGTTATACCTTTGGTGCTTAATTAATGTGGCCTCGCCTCTTTAAGAATTGTTGTTGGTTTTATTTTTAAAGGGGTGATGTAGTTGTTGGACCGGGAGTACTTGAGTGACCTTTACAGAGGATGGAGGACTCTATGAATGACGTATGATGATTTCTTGTCTCTATGCACGGTTAACTTTCCATTTGGCATACATCTTCTGTATCCATGAATGAATGCCATTAGCAGTACATTTAAGCACATAAAAGGACCACCACGATACAATACTGAAGAGAGACGACTTGAATAGCTCAATGGATAACCTTCAATCTCTATGTTTACTCTTCCAAGCAATAATGTTGTTATGTCTACGAGGCCTCATTTGGCCACTGGTTAATGGAATAAAGAGTTCGTCTCATCTGCATGAATAGCTTCAGAAGCTCCTGCTCTATTTCCTGACCTTGTTCACTGCACTGTCTCATTTTAGCAAATTGGTCTACGAAGCTACTGTGATGCCATATTTGTCAGAAAGGACATCTTACTATGATGTCATGGTCAGGTTACATAGCCACTATTGTGATGTTTATGAGCACTGTTACAAACTAATTCACACTGTCTGGCTATTTCATTTTCCATCAATATCCATGAAACAGGATTAGAAAGGCAGACTGTTCAAAGGGCGAAAACCGTCACAGCTAACAGGTGATACAGTTGTTATAACTGAGAGTACGATAAAATGTGTAAACTTACTTTAGTAATTGATAAATTATTCATCAGAGAAAGCATAGATGAAAATGCAGCTGTAATAGCAAACATGCAGTCAACTAAAAATGTATGGTTAAATGCTTTTTATCATGCATCAGATATATGTTTTATGTAATTATTCTTTAAACTGATCATTTCATAGAACTGCGTGCTTATTTATGTACAATCTCACATACTTTGTAATATATATTCATATATCTTCATATATATATATGTGGAAAACAGTGAGTGTGTGAAGATCAACGGTCGAAAGAAGTAATGTGCAAAACGGGAATATATCCTAGTACTGTAGACGCATCTTATCTGAAGAAAACTGTCTTCTAGATTTCTCCTCTGTCTATTAAACCTCGCATATTTTTGGTGGCAGACTTCAGAGGCCAAATGTTCTCTGCGCCTGTCTAACTTTTTCCCTCTTCCTTTTTGTTGAATTACCCTTTTTAGCGTCCCCCTCTCTCTGAACTAAGATGTATCCTGCTTTGAAAGTCTTGTTTTTTAGGATGCATTTTCTTCCTTATTTGTTTGCGAAGCTATATTACGGCATAACCAATACATGAATGAATTAGTGGTAGCACGAGGGCTCAGTTGAATGCTCAACCATGACCTCTGCTTTGATCCGAAGGTTCCAAGTTTATCCTAACAAGGCAAGCTTAGTCTTTCATTCTTCTGAGGTCAATAAACTGAGTACCATTAAACTGAGAATAGTGACACCTATTATATGCAGAGCTTAGAAACAATTTGATGTTTCGAAACGAGAGGATCTAAACCGTATTCCTTCATTCATTTGGATTTTATAGCTATTATGGAGAACAGTCCATTAATGGTGTCTGATGGTTTCAGCCGGAAAGGTATTGTAACCAACAGAACTTCCCTTATATTTTATGCCTGACTCAATAGAGGCAATTTGCAACTGGTGAAATGAAAATTAAACCAGGGAGTGAGGCCAACTAAAGTTCTCCATGCTCTCAGAGACAAAGCAAAACACTAGTAAGTATCTAAATGCTCTACTACCATGGACTTGAGATGGCGGAGGTTTGAGGTGGAAGAAGAGTTGCCTGCCTCATCAGAGGTATTCCTAAAAACAGGGGGTCAAAAACATTGACTTTCCTTAGAGTTTTAGCATCAGTAAAGGTGTGCATGATAGCATTGAAGCAAAGTAAACAACTCCATTATGTAACAAACTTAAATGATATCACAATGCTCTTCCAGCAGCCAATCAGATTACACCACTGCCCTAAGAAATACTCAAATTCTGAAACACACCTCTTTCTTGGGGGTACATTTCTTGGCTCTGGGTATGAAAGTAAACAACCCACTTCTAGGTGCCACTCTTGGACTGTGTGAAGCCAGAGCACTTTAAAAGAAGCATTTCTACTTCCTTCAGATCTTCTAACATACATTTCAATTGTAATATCCAGAAGTCTCACATTTGACATTTGCGTACGTAACATAACATAAATTAAGACAACAGCCTCCATCGAAATGTTGTAAATGTAGTTTAATTACCATTAAAGTCGAGCCTCTTGACCCATTGATAGACCGTTAGTATGATGATATATAACCCACTGACATGCAGTTTTGATGGATTTCCTGCTTTAATGAGTCACAAAGACTGAAGTGCCAGAAAAAACTTGTAGCATTATCCAAACATGGCATCATAAATGAAATCAATGTAATTATGAAAGGTCCCGTCAGATCATAGACAAAAGTGTCCACTGTCAATGTTTCTCATCAGGTTTCCACCAGCAATTTTCCGAAATTTAGCACTGAGGTAAGAGATGAATGATGAGAGAAGAAACATGAGCTTACAAATATTAGATGAATGCCAAAAAAGTTAATAAATGAATACCTAAAAGAATTATGCCATATCACTGGAAATAAACATAATGTCAATTCAGAACTAAAAAGTATTCCGCTTGCAAGAAATCAAAGCATAATTTAAACTAACAAAGAAACAGTATTGTGTAGTTGACTATTCATGATTTCAGAACAGAATCACGGTCTAAAAAGCTCCTCATGCATGCATGCAGATTACATTTCAATGCACTGGTTCTTGGCTCCTCTGTGGTTCCGTAATGCAGCTTGTGAGTTTTTCCAAACGCTTCACGGCTTCTTTACTGATTAGCCATGCGCCAAGTTGTATTCTATACCCAAACACTGCTCACTTGGATTATGCAGCATTTCCCATCACAATGAGCGTCTGGGTGTGTGTGGATCTTTTGTACAGTTCACTAGGGTAATGTTTTCATAATTGTGCTTGCTTGTGTTCACTTACAGCCAGATGCATTCACAATGTACGTCTGGCTGAGTGTATCATGTGCATAAGAGTGATGTACATATATGCAGACATTGTAAGAAACTTTGGCTCTCCCAGAACGTTTTCTCCCAAGACCTCACATGCAATTTCAAATGTTATGTTGAAATGATTGCATGTGTTCTTTGCTGTTACAGTTTTGTACAGATATTGAGATAATATACAATATAGCCCACTACCGAGGGCTATGTACCAGTTGTTAAAAGGCCCTGAAGCTGAGTTATGCAAAGAGAAAGGGCCTGAACAACCGATATAGCCTGAGGCAGAAGGGCTATAAGGCTATTAGAACATTCCACCCACTAAATTAAAAAGGGAGAAACAGAAAGACAAACACTGGAGCAGAAGGTTTGTAGCAGCCATTATTTGCCCTGAGCCACATTGTTGTCTTCAATGAAGCTCCCAACATTCTAATGTACTATTAAGACCAACAATATAAGCTTGAACTGGATAGGCATTTGAATTCCTGTCAGTGAAACATTTATCTTGTTTTTAACTAAACATTTTATAACATAATAGAGTGTATAGAATGCCTGACAATTCATATATAAAGATTTTCCCCTGCAGATAAATTAACACATTTTATTCCCACAGTCCCACCCATTAGTCTCAGAATTCACTATCATAAATTGTGCTCTTCTAAAATGGCATCTCTTTTCCAAGGTTCTATTGATTTCATCAACCATGAAACTTTTTTGATGTCTCCTCTAAACATGGGATAAATTGTGTATAAACAAGACACCTCCTGCAATTGCAAATTTTCAATCTCCAAAATTTCTCAATGATAAAATGGCAAGATCACCTGAATGGAATCTAATAGCAGAATGACTATCAAGGTCCAAGGAGAACTAATGAAATGTTCACTAAAATCCCAAGAATACCACCAAAGCCATTAAATCCAGTTAAGGGCAAATTGTGGCCAAATAATCATAACTCCAGATATTGAAGCAACTGAACAATCAACAAGTATTGATGTTCAGTTTGTCATCTTTCTGAGGCAGAAGCAATATGCTATGTAGTTATATTAGAATATATTTTTTAGTTTGTAGGGTTCTCACCAATAACCTTAACCCTTTCGCTGCGTGCATCGGCCAACGGCCGTCGCGAGCACTACCTCGGTAGTGCTGCGCACGTCCGTTGGCCGACGCGGCCCCGCCCGCTTAATAGAACGTTCCGCACTGGCGCGGAACGTTCGAAGCAGCTAAGCGGTTAAAAGCATCGTGAATCACCACAAGCTTACCAAGGGACCCAAAAGCAGGTATGAGGAGCATAGAATCTCCACCCACGCGTACAACAGCAAGGAACTCTTCAGCATCATCAAGGAGTTCGCCCAACCCACCAGCGAGTCTACCGACATCCCTCCCTCACAAGACCTCTGCGACAAACTCAGCACCTTTTTCCACCACAAAATCAAGAGCATCTACGACAACTTCGATGAAGACAACCAACACACTGAACCCTCACCAACCACCCCCGACATCCGGAAACCAGCGATTGACGACTGGACAGCCCTCACCACCGAAGACACACTGAAGACAATGAAGTCAATCCACTCAGGGGCCCCCACGGACCCCTGCCCCCACCACATCTTCAACAGAGCCGCCGACACCATCTGACCGATGCTCCGCCACACCATCAACCGCTCCCTGGCGACCGCCTCATTCCCCGACGACTGGAAACACGCCAAGTTCAACCCCCTCCTAAAGAAACCCTCAGCGGACCCCACCGACCTCAAAAACTACAGACCCATCTCCCTGCTCCCGTTCCTAGCGAAAGTCATCGAGAAAGCCATCAACAGCCAACTCGCCACATTCATTGAAGAACACAACATCCTCGACTCCTCCCAATCCGGCTTCAGAAAAAACCACAGTACGGAAACCGCCCTCCTCGCCGCAACAGACGACATCCACACCCTACCGGACAAAGGAGAAACAGTAGCCCTCATCCTCCTCGACCTATCAGCGGCGTTCGACACAGTCTCCCACCGCACCCTAATACGCAGACTCTACGACGCAGGAATCCAGGACAAGGCCCTCGACTGGATCCGCTCCTTCCTCTCCGGCAGGACGCAGCGGGTCAGACTCCCCCTTTCCTCTCGGACCCCACACCTACCACCTGAGGAGTCCCCCAGGGCTCCTCCCTCAGCCCGACGCTCTTCAACGTCTACATGGCTCCACTCGCCCCCATCGTCAGAACCTACGGACTCAATATCGTGACATACGCAGACGACACCCAACTCATCCTCTCCCTATCCAACAAGCCCAACACCGCCAGACGCAACTTTCGAGAAGGCATGGAAGCTGTCGCCAAATGGATGAAAAACAGCTGCCTACAACTAAACACCAACAAAACAGAAGTACTCATCATGGGCCTAAACCCCGACGCCTGGAGCGACACCTGGTGGCCCCCCGCCCTCGGAAACCCGCCAACCCCCAAGGACCATGCACGCAACCTGGGAATCATCCTGGACTCCAAGCTCAAAATGGACCGCCAGACCAACTCTGTCTCGTCTTCCTGCTTCCACACCCTCCGCCTCCTTCGTAAGACCTTCAAATGGATCCCCCTCGAACACCGAAAGACCATCACTCACGCCCTGGTCACCAGCAGACTCGACTACGGCAACGCACTCTACGCCGGAATAAACAAAACCCTCACCCGCAAGCTACAGAACATCCAGAACGCCGCCGCAAGACTGGTCCTCAACCTGCCAAAACACTGCCACATCT
Source organism: Calotriton arnoldi (assembly GCA_963921515.1). Classification (NCBI taxonomy): domain Eukaryota; kingdom Metazoa; phylum Chordata; class Amphibia; order Caudata; family Salamandridae; genus Calotriton; species Calotriton arnoldi. Next base: position 944,984 of record CAWUFW010006008.1, read on the forward strand.
CCCAGCACCTGCGCACACTCCACTGGCTCCCCGTCGAGGCGAGAATCACTTTCAAGATGCTCACCCACGCACACAAGACCCTCCATGGCACCGGACCAGCATACCTGAAGAGCAGACTCAAATTCCACGTACCCCAAAGGACCCTACGATCAGCCCAGCTCTCCCACGTCGTGGTCCCCCGCACCAGAAAGACCAGATCGGGAGGCCGCTCCTTCTCCTTCCTCGCGGCCAAAGCATGGAACGCCCTTCCGCTCCACCTCAGACAGACAACATCGCTCCCCATCTTCGCAAGAAACCTCAACCTCTTCGACAGACCCCTCCTTGATGGAATGGAACCTGCACCCCCCCCCCCACCCCTAGCGCCTTGAGACTCTTACGGGTGAGTAGTTGCGCTTTAACAAACCCCTGATTGATTGATTGATAGTTTTTTCCCATACCTCAGAAATAGCAACTAATTCCACGCAACACAACATTAGGACTTTAAGATATGTCTTCATCAGAGTTATCCTGTCCCTTGCAAGAAGGTTATCCCTCAGCAGATGGCTAATGTTTATCATGAAATGCTGTTATTGAACTCAACCGTTTATGGTCATGTTTATATCTTGTCACAAATATATGCCTTTATAAAAATTCCTTGATAAAGGTACTGCTGATAAACCTCTGTATTGTCCTGGACACCATTTTCAAGATTGCATTACAATTAGGTCGGACTTGACGGCGATCATGATGGTTGGCTCCTGATAGAGCACATCTACACCCCAGCATCTCATCGCTATTAGCTGGGCTGTAGAATCCCTTCTCATCCCTGTTGAAGTAAGTGTGTCCTATCCACCCTAGAGAAATACAGTTTACCTTTGTTTCTTGTGTCCACAGTTCCTTCCCCATGAATAAATATATGTCCTTAGTTCAAACCAGGTCTTGACGCCCGATTCAAGCAACTCTATATTTGTAGTGAAAATAACCGATCCCTCACCTGTACTACTGAGTCTTGCTTGAGATGGATCATGTTGCCCCTACCTTCAAGAGATGGAAGCTGAACACGTTGGCACAAGCTACTTACTGATAAGTCCTTCTTGAGAGACCACTTGTGTACATTTGTAGATCAGAATAGATACTCTGTTTCGTTGGCTGAAGTCCTCTGATGCTGCTGGTAAGGCACCTATAAAAGATAAATTGATGAGAGATTTGGTCATGGCCAAATAAAAGTTGAAGTTAAAACAGGCCCATCTAGAAAAATAAATTAAGGGACTTCTCCTCAAGTTATAATAAAAACAGATACTGATAATGTGTTAAAATGGAAGAAGTCCAATCTTGATGCTCAGTTGGCATCGAAGGCTGAATACACCTTGTCTCGATTACAATGACATCACTATTAACTAAGAGAAAAGACTGGCCACCGGTCAGCAACCCAGCTCAGAGGGATTCGTAATTTGTTATCCTGGCCATCCTTAATGATACCAATGAGCTACTTACCCACTCAGTTGATATTCAGAGGCTTTTATCTCTATTTTTTTTTACTGTATCAATCTGAATATGCAGTACCTCATCTCAGGAGACAGAGTTCTTGGGTGGTGGCACCTTGCTGGCATTATCAGAGGGAGTAGAAATTACTTGCTACAGTTGAAACCGTGGTAATCATTCCAAACTACCATCCAGCAAGGCACCCGGAGGCAATGTTCTGCCTGGTGAAGTTCTGGTTGTCCTGTTGCTACATTCTGACTTCAAGGAGGGGGAGGCCACTGGAAGACACAGAGTTGAATTTAATAGGGCAAATATTAGTCTTATGCCCAAACGTCGGAGAGAGGTGCAAGTTACCTACCCATCCATCTTGTCCATGCAGATGTGAAGATACTAGCCAAAGTGCTAGCTAGCCACCTGCTCAAACTAATACTGAGCTGTTATTTGTGATTCCTAGGTGGGTTTTGTCCTCGATAGAGGCTCGAGAAGCCATTTTTGTTGACTGGCTAATATTATATAGCATTTAAAGGATGACCTGATGGAAGCCTAAGGCAGTGTTGAATGCTAATGGCAGTGATAGCCATTGCAGCTTCTCACTGTCGAAGCTGGGCTGCCAGCAGTCTGTCCGCCTTTTCCCCTGTTCCTACTGGTGGGCCTTGAGTTTATATAATACATATTCTGCCTTGGATGTGTACAGAGAGCTGTGGTCCATCTTGGCCTTTTCTAGTGCGTGTCTAATAGCCATGTTTGGTGTCACCATATATTCTCAGATGTATCTTGCCATGGTGCGCTCTAGTAGGAGCTGCTGCTGTGCCCGTTGCTTGTTGGCCAGCGCAGTGTCCCTCATAAGCTGACCTCGTAAGATAGCTTTAGTTGTGGCCCATGTAGTTTGGGACACAGAGCCCTTGTTATCCGTCAAGTACATAGTTATATGTGATTGAAGTCGTTTATTTTCCCGGGGCGACCTATAACGCCACATTGAAGCACAAGGGCTTGCGGGTTGGGAGCTTCAGTTTCAGGTCTAAATCTAAGCACACAAGGGCATGGTCCAACAAAGAACCTTCTAGGATAGTGCAATCTCGGGTCATCGCTGAGATCGGGTGCGATACAAGGTAGTAGTTGGAGTGAAATTGGGTACTATGTACCGCTGAGAAGAATGAATAGTCTTTGTCCGTGGGATGGAGAAGGCGCCATATGTCAAGCAGTACATTTTCATCGAATAGATCACACAAAAGAGCCCTGTCCGCATTATTTGCCTTATCAATGGGGCCCTTGTAGTCCATTGTAGCGTCTGGCACCAGGTTCCAGTCTACCCAATCACAATGTTCGAAGTGTTGAGTCAATGGTCTATGGAAACAGGGGAGGAATAGGTGTTTTGAGCCAGTAGGAGTATAGACAGAACCTAACCCTAGCAGCGTGGTGCCCACTCTGAGTTTTGAAGGGTGTAGGGACCTTCATCATCCTTCATCGTCTGCAGAATAGTGCAAGGGGCTTTGTGAATGAGGATGGCTGCATCACTGTTCTGGGGGGAAGATGTTGAGGAGTGAGATCCAGAGCCAGTGATGTCAGGGGACTTTCCCACCCACTTTCCCTGAAGTTTATCCACCTCTTTGCTAGCAAGATGAGTCTCTTGTAGGAGGGCATAGTCTGTTTTACAGGAGGTGAGATAGAACAATATCATTTTACGCCTGATATAGTTAGCCAACCCATTTACGTTAAGCGATACGATGGTGAGAGGGCGGGTTGCCATAGAGGCAATGCAGGTTTTGAAGTGGTGAGGGAGGAGTGATGCTATGGACAGGGTCTGACGACTACCTGAGTGGAAGAGGAGTAGGGGGGGAAGCGAGCAATGCGTGTGGCCGAGTAGGCTCATGGACTGAGAGGGACTGGAGGAGGAGGAGGGGGAGGAGGTTAAGTAGGGTGAGAAAAGAAAAAAAGGGTTCTAGTATGGGGGATACTAGATCAGATGGAGAGGTATACGGTGCTCACCTTGGTCTTAAACTATCAGTGTCGTGTCTAGACCTTCCTGAGAGTCCTCGTCCACCACAGGGATCGGACTGCGGTTATTTTTTGGGGTAGAAAGGATCTGTAGATGCCAAGGTCCAGATGAGAGAGGAAGCCTAGGTTTTGGTTATCATAGGAGGGGGCAGGTGGGTGCAGTAGAGAAGCCCAGTCTGTGAGGCGTAGGCTAGGGTGAGCAAGCGCTGCCGTGGGCGTTCCATAGTGTAGTCAGGAAGGGGAGGGGATCAGTGGCCACGTCAGTGTAGGGGAGTCTCGGGCACTGCGCAGCGGGAGTAATAGGGCAAGCTGGCAGGTTAACAATGTCCAACAGTAACACACTGTGCAATAATCAAACAAACAGTAACATCGACGGTTTGAATATTAATGCCTTTTAGGTGAAAAGTCAAAAGGTGGTGAAAGAAAAGAGAAAGGAGATAAGTGAGAAAGAAATTACGGTTCCCTCATGGAATACTGAGAAACATGCAAGATAAGGGAGAAAGTAGATAAGGTAGGATACAGGGACACATGGAAGGTAGAGGTGGGTAAGTACCGGGGCAGTGGATGGGAAAAAAAGGGGCAGAAATAAATTGAGAAGAAAAGAGAAGTGGGTAAGGCGAGAAGAAGGAGAACAAGGGTAGGATGTAGGGGGGATGAAGGGATAGATGAGAAGTAGTGAGAGGAGATATAGCAGGCATGGGAATGTAGCCGAGCGTAGAGTTGTGTACACAGAAGGAATGAGAGAATCATGGTGTGAGGAAGGGGTGGGGTACTCATCTAGCCCAAAGACCACTGATAGCGGCAAGTAGTGTCCCAGGAGAAGTTCACAGAGGTCGGGGGGACATCTCATCAAGGGGCGCTGGTGGTTTAAGAGGAATCTGGATTTATCCCCACCATCCAAGTAAGTTAGGGTTTCCACAGGCTTTAGTTGTCTTTCCATCTCCTTTTTCCGTGGTGGTCAGTCATGCTGCAGGCCCTGCCGAGGTGGATCAGATCCTTGTGCATTGAGGACTTCTGCTTCTGTGGGTAGTGGGAGAGCCATGTCCATGGAGGAGTCGGTCAAAGTGTCCAGGAAGCGTGCCAAATAAGTGGGCTCATGAAGGTCTCTAGAGCGGCCATCCATAGTAATCCACATTATAGCTGCCTCCAAAAGGTCATATTTGATATCCCACTTCTTCAATTGGGGCCAGAGGGCGAGAAAGGCCCACATGCTGGCACAAGTCACTGCCAAAAAATCCCCATGATGTGGAGTTGGCCTCCCTTTATGTCATACGGTCCATGATTACGCGCCTCTGTGAGGATTTGTCTGGCGTGGCGACCATGGTAAGACTCTGCCCATCCAAACCCCCATCTTTCATGGATTCGTACTGTGGTAGACTGGGCTGACATCTGTTTCTATAATTAGGCAAATAGAAACTGATAGAGAATTGTGATCATATGAATAATACAATCAATTTAATGGTTGCCGAAATTCTAAGAAACAAAAATATCATCAATAATTGTGGAGCATCCTCTGCCAATAAATTTTGGGCTGGTAATCTCTCCCTAGAACTGAGATTCACGTATATTACCTAGTGCCCCCTATATTAAAAAGTTGAAAAGCACTGAGTAATGATAATCTGATCCCATCCCTAGAATACAAAGAAAACGTGGAAATTAGAGCCCACTTTAGCATTGAAATCGCCTCCTAGGATAACACCAATCTTCCTCATATCCCAAATGGTCAGAGAAAGGCTTATCAATCACGTTAAAATGTCTAACAAAATCTCTAGTATTGGATAGAGAAAGATTAGAATTTTAGAATTTTGTAGACCAAATAGATTTCAAAGCCACGTTTCCATTTTACTGCCACCGTTTGAATATTAGAATAGCCACACAAAATATGTTTGTTTTTGCAGTTTAAAGCTATCCTTAGCTGAAGTACTAAACTCTGCTAGCTCTTTCGGAAGTTTACACAATAGCTGGAATAAAGATGTATGAATAACCATCACACAAATTCACTAGCAGCCCAAGATTTTTTGAATATAACTGTAAAACATTGGGAGTATTAGCTGATGGGGGGGGGGGGGTGAGAATCCACCTCAAATGATAATCACAATCCTTGTCAGGGTGAACCACAAAAAGTTACTAAATAAACCTGTGCTTAACTCTCTGCTAGCTTGGCACAAAAGCAGTCAGGCTTAACTTAGAGGTAAAGTGTAAAGTATTTGTGCAGTACTCAAACAGTAATAAGGTGAAAACACAGCACGAGAAATAATAAATAAAATTACATCAAAATGACAAAAATCCAATAAGTAGCATGGAAGTTATTAATTTTCAAAGTTTATGGTTCAAAATAGTGCCAAAAAGCATTAAGTGCTAACCACAGTCATCTGCTTGCACTTGACCGGAACAAAGTCAAAGGTTCAGGCCGACTGATATGGAGCGCAGGTCGGATACAGAGACCTGGTCTGGCCCAGAGAAAAGTTTTACCTTTGGACTTAGTCTCTTGGATCGAAATCAGAATTTCGGCATCAGGCTGTGGTCAAAGAGGGCTGTCATCTGATAGCCACCGAACCAGATCTCGGGGAAGCCATTGAATTTTGGCTGGAAAGTTCTGAGTGCGAGAAATTTGAATTTTGCTTCCAGAGAAGGTCCCTTGCCAGTAGTATACTTTTAGTGCCTTCGCCCTGTGAAGATTTCTACCTTTGGAGCTCTGATTTTTTCCAGTGGCGCAAGGATGATGTTAGTAGCCTAGCCAGACAGGGCTCTATGATGCTGGACACATTCTTCACGAAGTCATGCTGAATCGGATTTGCTGCTGCAAAGAAGAGCATAGCAACACAAAAAGATGCTGGACGGAATTCTGAACATTGTCAAACACCATGCCACCCCAGATTGGACCCAGCTATATGCAAATCAGTCTTGACCCTGCTCCCCATGGGAACAGTCCAGCCCGAACTGCCAAACCAGGTCCTCCCTGGACCTGGCCGAAACCCAGTCGCCACTGGACTATCGGTCGCCCGTTGCCGCGGTCACAGGCCAATCCTTCCTAGGTCAATAACTTTCCTTTCTGAGGGTCCCGGCAGCTCTTTGACAGCACGCCTGTGTTCAGCGAACTCGGGTGCAACTTTGTGTGTCAGGTCTTGGTCCTTGGTGCTGCACAGCGGCGGTGGCAGCGGTGTGAAGACTTTGGGCTACCAACTTGCCACAGCAGACTTCCTCAGCTTTTGTGTCCCTGTGCTGCAAACAGGTGGCCAGTCAGCTGACTCTTGAAGGTCTCTAGGCTTGACTGGGCTCTGGATACAGCTTCCCCTTAAGCAGGACATGGCAGGCACAGTCCCTATCTTCGCAAGCCACCAGATGCAGCAGGTGCAATCTTCGATGGTGCAGCCTCTCTATGCTGGTCCCTCGGTGCAGCAGGGCGGTCCTTCTTCCAAGTCGGTTGAGGTCTGATGTCTGGGTGCTAGGGATACCCCCCTTTATGCCCGGAAAGTGTCCTCAGGTCAGGATGCGGTTGGTAGCAAAAGGGCTACCAGGTTCCCTCCCACTTGGTGACCATTTCCGGTGGTGTGTGGCATCAGGCTATCCCAGGATGCACCATTATGCCCACTCCCAAGATTGCAAGACCTGTCTCTCTGTGTGCAGACCTCTCTGCCCACCCCCGGGGTGTGGCTACCTCAGGGCTACACACCCCAGGGGAAACTGGTTTGACAACTGGTTTTCCCTCTTTGCATCCCATGCCAGCCTGTCTACCTTAACAATGGGCAGCCTTACCCCCTGTTGTTACACATCTGCCCTTCAAAGGCGGCTTCACCTTTGAAGGCTAACACCCAGGAAGGTGACAGCCCCCTGGTCTGCAATCCCTCATTGTTCTCCTTTCCTGAGAGTAATTGGCACATCTCTCCGGGAGGGCAGAAAGCCGTCTCGTGGAGTAGGCTCCATGTGTGCCCTGGAAGGCACAGGAGTTTTAAAGGCAACAATGTGGCAGCTTTGCTAAAGCTGCACACTGCAACACGTTACATTAATTTTGACTCGAGATAAAAGTCGAGCTTAATGTAACAAGTTGTTTGATATCTTGAAGTGCCTACTTTGGCCACACCGTTCAGGAGTTATCATAGCTGAGGGTTCAGCATGTAACCCTGTACTCTGCAATTGGGTGTCCAAGTGTTTCCACAGTAAAAATTGTAGTTTTGCTTATTTTACTCTCAAGACATGCAAAGTACATGTCCTGCCTGTGTCATATGTTGCACCCTGCCTTTTGGGCTCGGTAGGCCTGCCAGATGGGTGACTTAAACATATGTCCAGAGGAAGCAGTGGCAAAGTCAGGCAGGCAGTGCATGACTGCTTTACCAGTCTGCAGTGGCGTACTGGGTAACTTGTTTTACTTGGGGGACTTCGAGGGTGGCGCAATCAGTGCTGCAAGCCCTGAGGTACCATTCTAACTTACTTGCCCTTGTTACCAGGATACCATTTACTAGGGACTTACAGGTAAGTTATCCATTTCCAATTGGATACAGCTAATTCGAAATACACTTTATGGTCAGTGCACTCTCAAAGTCGAAAAGCCAGCAGCATCAGTCGAAAAACCTGGGGGTGACCATCCAAAAAGATGCATTTTCTTACAAGGAGCAATATGAATCTTTGACCAAGCAGAGATGCACCTTCGTTGGATCAGCTTGGCACTTTGGCTCGTGTCCCCTGTGGGTTCTCAGAGCAAAAACGTGGCAAAATATTTCTAAGTTTCAGGTTTCAGGAAACTTTAGGAGTACACTTTGACACTAGTCACGGGTCCAAGACCTTGGGGATACCACTTCGGGGTCAAGACTTACTCCAGCAGAGGCCAGCAGCAGGGTTCAGGACAGGTCCAGATGGAACTGGTCAGCTGGGTAGTTGCAGGAAAGGCCTCTGGAAGCTTGTTGGGTTACTGTAGCGCAACAGGCGGTCATCCAACTGACCCTTGGAGTCAATTCGGAGGTCCTGGCTGCAAGGCATGCATGTACAGTTTTCCTTTGGGTTCTTCAGACAGCAGGGCAGCTCTTCTTTTGATCCACACAGGTCCAGGGCTCTTCTGAAAAGAGGTCTGTGGGGTTTACATGTAGGCCCAGTGCCAGCTTGTGGGTGGGGGCAAACATTTGTCCACCCTCTAAACCAGTTTTGGTCAGTTCCTCTACCCCTACTGTGTTTGATGCCAGCCTGACTAGAGATACAAAGGACAGGCAGGCCCAGGAGTGAGCAGCCTCTGCCAGTAACAGAGTACGCTTTCTAAGAAGTAAGTAAGAGGTGGGGTACAGCCCCCAGCCTATCCTCTGAAGCTCAGGAAAAGACTGGGCACAGCCCACCAGGCCTTCCTGTTCAGTAGAGATCTACCCTTCCCGACATCCAAGGCCATTTGCCTACTGTCTAGAAGCAATACACATAACATGCTAGGGTAGCCATCAGGGGTCCAGTGGCACTGGACACAGGCATTTAAATGTGTCAGGTTCAGCAGAAAATGACAACTTTCTAAAAGTGTAATTTCCAAAATAGTGATATAAAATCTGAATTTACTATTAAGTTGGATTTTAAATTACTATAAAAATGAGTCCTTAAGGCTTTTTAGCTATTCCCAAACTGAGGTTAAGCATTATAAGGTATTATAATATAACTCAGGGCCTTTCTATGGGAGAGCCATTGGAGAGCCTCAAGGTTTGTCACTGCCAGGACATGTAAAGCTTTAAATATACATGTACTACTTTTTTAATACAACGAACCCTGCCCTATGGGCCTTTAGGGCCTAGCTTATGGGTGACTTATATGTAGCAAAAAAGGAAGGTTTACACTTGGCAAAAGGTTTATTTTTCTAGGTTGAATTAGCAGTTTTAAACTAATGCTGTACCGGAAGGCCTGAAGCATGTTGTACAGTGCTACATGATTGCTGCTGCCCACTGGTAGAGGTTCATTTACAGGCCATAGGTACATGTAGCACCATATATTAGGGACTTATAAGTAAATTAGATGTGCCAATTAGGTATATGCCAATTTTATCATGTTTCAAAGGGAGAGCACAAGCACATTACCATTGGTTATCAGGAATAAAATGAACAGAGTCCTAAATCTAACAAAAACGGGTTTTGCTAACAGAGGCAGAAATCTGGGGTAATACCACACAAAAGTTGGTAATTTCCTACATGTGGCAACTATTACCAGTGACCAGTAGCGGCTCCTGGAGGGAGTTCCGCCGGGCGGTGGCGGGGGAGGGGCTGGGTGGGGGGTAGTCAAAACCGGAATCCGGCCGAACCGAGGTAAGTTAGCAAATAAATAAATAAAACAAATTTTGTTGCGCGCGCTGCATCGCCAAATGCGATGCAGCGCGCTACGAAATTTGTTTTATTTATTTATCTGCTAACTTACCTCGGTTCGGCCGGATTCCGGTTTTTACTACCCCCCACCCTGCCCCTACCCGCCCCACGTCACCGCCCGGCGGAACTCCCTCCAGGAGCCGCTACTGCCAGTGACTGCATTCTGCATAACACCTTCGAGGTTTTCAATACATCTTCTCACTGGAGCAGATGGATATCAACATCTTTATCTGTTGTTAAGATATGCCAGTGCAGATCCAGCACCTTCACAACTCCAGATGATTGGTGGCTTTCAGAGCTTCTCCTACAGGCCTCTTACACTCAAATTATTTATAGGTTACTTGACCAAAGATCATTTTCTATCATATCTGGGTCCCTGCCTGGACTTCTGTGGAAAGTAATCATTGTAGACAGATGACACAGTTTCTCGTTTTTATTGTACTTACTTCTCAGCTGCTTCACTATTTCAGCAGATGTTCTTGTGTTGACAGTGCTGTCCTCTGTGAATATAACCCCCCTTTACAGAGTGAGGTGCTCGAGATGATGGTCTGGTCCAATTGTGTCCTCAAAGTCCCTCGATACGAAGGTGTTGAACCGTGTGACTAACTCCACTTGACTGTTTTCACGCATTATCAACACTATATATTATTCTATCCTTTCTTCAATTTCTTAATCATACATCTCCTTTCCCTACCCCTTATTTCTCTGACCCTTCCCCAGAGTGGTTTTCCTGTGGAATCTTAGAATATGTACTTTCATTGATGTCAGTGTTTAAGTGCATGTTTGTTTACAACCTTCTTGTGTTTCACTCCCCTCCCCCTCATGCTGCTCGGACACCCGCAAGTCATAGAGACCTGAGACACAGTATGTCACTTTTTGCCAGGCTGGCACGTGCCTACCTCTTGGTCCAATTCTTTGGTTCTGTCACCCACGATCTCGCTAGCTTTTTATTTTGTCTACGGACTCAAACACCTTCACACTAGGGATGTTTTAAGGCACAGGCAAAGCGGGCAATTACCAAAGACCCCACATTCAAAGGTAAATATAAAGCGATTAAGTTGAAATTCCTGTAAAAATAATGTTGCTCATAAATATCAGCTTCTCTTTCGAAACTGACAGTCGAGCATGCTTAGCAAAAACTCAGGGCCACATTTACTATGGATTTTCTCTTGGGTGAAATTACACAAAGTGAAGCAAATCAGAACTTACTTTTGGAAGAGTATTTACATTCCAGCACAAACGTTATTTGGAGAAATGTCTTTATTTCTGGAAATGTTCCACACATCACATATTGCATGTGTGCTGCATTGTATAGCACATATATGGGATATGTGACGTTACAACGCATGCCATTACATCGCATGCCGTTGCAACGCCAAACTTTACCCCGATTTTCTGTCGGGGGAGCGCTGGAAGTTGGAATAGATTCATTTTCTATTCCAACTCCAGTGTGTGCAACAGTAGGGAAGGTGTTGGAGTTAAATCCAACACCTTCTACCCACTGCTGCACACCTTTTTCGTTGCAACGGCATGCGATGTAACTGCATGCGTTGTAACGGCTGCGTTATAAAGGCTGCTTTTCACATATATGATGTGTGGAATGTTTAAGAATTTGCCTAGGCATAGGACTTTGTACTGGAAGGGCATGCTTTCAGTGCAAATCCTGTGCTGAACAACACACAAACACCTATACACCTGCACTAAGGCAGGAGTAGTGAGCAGCAGCAGACCATTTTCAATAAATATGGCTCTGCGCTACGTTCTCCCCTTGCGCAACTCAGTGCAGCAACATTTGTTGCTGGTGTATGTTGCACTAAAAAATATATCTGCCCTGTGCATGTCCAGCTTGCCCGGTCTTACCCTAGCACTTTCAGGCAGTTGGAGGCAATCAAACTGAAAAATAATCTTTCTTCCTCCTTATTCCACCTACCTTAACTCTCTCTCTTAACATCTCTATCTGTACTTCTCTGTGTACCTGTATCCTCTCTATCCCAACTCTATGCTTCACACCTTTGTATATTTCACCTCTCATCTAATGTACCCCATATAGCTCACCCAACTTCGTCCCTCGCTACCTCTTTCTCACAACCTTGCCCCTCCCACTCTCAGTCTCAGTGCCTATATCTGTCACTTTTGATACCCTCTTTCTACCTCAGCTCTCTCCACTTCATCCCTCTCTCTGTACCTCACTGCATGTTTTCGATCTGATCTCCCTGTATCTCTCCTCCATCTTCTTCGCTTCTTGCTCAACCTCATTTCTATGTTTACCTCACCTCTCTCTTCTCTCTATGTCTATTCTACCATACCTCTTTCTCAGCCATTTCTCTACCTCACCACTCCCCTTCACCTCTATTTCATTTCTTTCCTTAACTCACATTTCCCTCACTACCTCATCTCTCTCTATCAGGGTACCCTCTTTCTCTCTCTCACTACCCAACCCTTCCATTTACCTCCCAATTAGCTCACTAATTCCCCTCTGTATCTCCTATTTCTCTTCTTCTACCTTTGTTCCCATCCCCCCCACCTCTTTTAATATTGTACTCCTTTCCAACTACCTCTATTTTTGTATCTCTTCCTCTTTTTACCCATCATCATCTTCTTTGCCCCCCTCGCCTTCTTCTTCTTCTCTCTCTCTCTTGCTCTTACAGAAACAGGTTCTCTCTCTCTGGACTGCCTTCTCCAGTTCATCTCACTGCCTCCACCTCAACTATCTCACTCAACATCTTTCTTTATAGATATGTCTACCTTACCATCTCTTCCTCTTTTTCTATTGCACAGCTGTCTTCTCTGTATAAACCTCACTTCTTTCTCTAATCCATATATGTCTCTCAACTTCCTCTTTTCATTTAACACCACATTTCATTTTCTACCCTTCACCCCTGTCTCTACCTTTATCTCTTCTCCGATTATGTTTATTGGGCTGTTTTTGTATACTGGTTCTCATTTTGCTCTCTCTCTACCTTGCATGTCTTTGATTTCCTTATGTCTCTCTATCTATGTTTACCTCCTACTGCTGTTTCCTCTAATACCTCTTTTGCTACATTACCTCTCTCTCTACCTCACCCCTTGGATTCGTGGAGTACTGTACTCTTCTGCCCCGTTCTTCATTGCCTTCTCCCTATTTCTACATCTCTCCACCTCTATATTGCACTCTAAAACCTTACCTATTCTCGGCCTTTCTTTCTACACCTACATCTTTCTCTTTCACTTCTCCCTATCTTCTCTTCTGGCTACTTCACCTTTCTTATTTAATTTACTCCTCTCCCTAAATCACATATCTTTCTTCATCATCTCTCTCTAAACCCTTCTCCCTCTACTTCACGTCTCTTGCAATAGTGTTATCTTTACGTCTTCGTCCAGCTCTTGTATACTTACCTGTCCAATTTCTCTTACTCAGCAGGGTCACAGGTAATGTTTAGGCAGATAAGTGTAAAAAGGAAAAGAGAGAGAAGGGAGGGAAAGATAAATTATAAGAAAGTTTTTAGATTTTTATCAATGGAATGGTGGAAATCCTCAAAGCAGTGTGATTTTCACTGTTGCAGCAAGAATGGCAGTAGTGAATGGGGATACACTTGTGGTTACAAATATTCAGTAACTAGAGTTACAGTTTCAAGGGATATGTACATATGAATTAATTTAACATATGCAGTAGTCCACTAAACATCTAACAAGTCACCATTAGCATGTTGTTACTAAAATGGGATTAGCCAGCTAGTTTCCACATAGAATTCCACATAACATGTTGTTGAGAGTTTGTTTAAAAACTAGATCCAAAATCAGAATGAAATGAGTTTATCAATGCTTGTTGAAGCTTTCTTTTGGTACTACTAGGCTGGTAGACACCAGGCAACTAGAGCTTTTGGCTATTTTTGAATGCCCCCTTTTCTGTCCTGTGCCAAATTCAATATTGTTTGGCATCACAAGGGCTTTAATGAGCTTTTTGGGCCCCAAAATATATCTTTCCCGAGGCCCTACACATTTTTAAGATGCCAGTGTTCACACCTGCTTGCAAAGGTTAGTTATGGTATGCTTTTGCACATGTACTTTATTCTGTTGGATTTTATTACTGTAGGTTGAATCCAGTGGCAAAGTGAGCAAGGGACCCACGTCTGGGCATACCCTGCCAACTTAGGGCGAACAAAGCGATACCAAAGGGGATGATGGACGGAGCGTTTGGGCAAATCAAACACTCACCCCCAGTCAAGTGATCTGGGTTTAATCCATCATCATTCTTTAGCTCACTCCACCACCCCAGTTCAGACATGGCCATATGCAAATCAGTCTGACCCTGTGCCTCATGGGAACAATCCAGCCCGAACTGCCAAGCCATGTCTTCCCTGGACTGGAAACAAGCATCCTGGGACCGGTTTCTGGCTATTCAGCCATCATCAGCCAGGCTAGCTTGAATCCAGTGGCAAAGTGAGCAAGGGACCCACGTCTGGGCATACCCGGCCAACTTAGGGCGAACAAAGCGATACCAAAGGGGATGATGGACGGAGCGTTTGAGCAAATCAAACACTCACCCCCAGTCAAGTGATCTGGGTTTAATCCATCATCATTCTTTAGCTCACTCCACCACCCCAGTTCAGACATGGCCATATGCAAATCAGTCTGACCCTGTGCCTCATGGGAACAGTCCAGCCCGAACTGCCCTTATGTAGTAGAGCAGCAATCACTTGATCTATAAAGACACTCTCTTATTGGGAAAGATGGAGAGGGAAGGGAGGAGACTCCTGGTAGTAGTGCATAAAACTCCAAATGGAACCCCTAAACTGTCTCCAGGATCCAAGCATCCTGTGAAATCAGTCTCCAATTGTGCAAAAACAGACTCACCCTGCCCCCCCAAAGTGATCATCACAGAGGGCGTGATTGTTACCTGAATATGAGGCATCTTGGATGGGTTGTCCTCCTCTGGAGTTGCCCCTGTGGAAATGACCTCTACCTCTTCTGTTGTGGGAGGGATTGAAATTACTGGAGCCCAAATAATTGCAAATTCCTCTTTCTCTACCAGAGTGGTAGTCCTGGGAGAAGTCCGATTGGAGACACGGCCTGATGCACGACCTCTGTAGCGTCCGGCCTGGGCTAAAAGGCCACTGTTAAATACTTTTTTGATGGAGGTCTGGGCTTTAAAAGCCGAACAGGTAGCTACTTACTTGCCTAAACCCTTAACGTTGGCCAACTGTCCTGCCAACTGTCCTGCCTCTGAGGGGGCCACTTCAGCAAGTTTAGAATTGATGCGGATGAGTAATGACTTACGCCGCTCCATCGAAATTGCGCAGTTAGCATTGCCAAGGAGACCATTACAACAAAGTGTCTGGGTCCACCATGGAATTGGAGACTTTCACCTGGACTGCTAGATCTAGAATTTTTTGTGAGAGGACCTGATATATCAAGCAACTTGTCTTGACATCCTCTCCAGACTCTGTCAATACCCCTTTTCAGTTCTTTGGTGTATTTTTTGAGGAATGTCGCCATGTTGGGGTCAAGCTCTGGGGTATCTTCCCCTTTGCTGTTAAGGATGGTCGAGGGCATTCCGATCGCATGGTACTGCACACTTCCCTCTCAAACCCTTTCCTCAAACTGGCTCATACATACTCCGCCACCTCCTGGCATGGAACCCATTCTGTGGATCTCAGGTGGATAATATCTTCAGGATTGAAATATAAATTATTTCCCAGCAGGACAGAAAAGGGCTCCTTGAAGACTGCTCATCATCAGAATACGCAGAGCTTGAGTCATCTAATGTAGGTTGGGGGGTCTTGAAATGTGGTAGAATTTCCTTGAACTGACATAGCTCCATAGCCATGATCAAGCAGGGCAGACTTTGCCATGGTATCAAATGAATCTCGGTGAGAGGGGCCAGGCTCTGTATGATTTACTTCTATGGAGGGGGAATTCCCTGAGCCTACGCCAAATCTCTGTCTGTCTGACAAACTTAAAGATAGATTGGGCAAAGGGCCGCAGGGCTCTCCCCAGAGCTTTATTCACTGAATCCTGCACATGAAAATCTAAAGCCTCTACTAGACGTTCCTCCATATGATCGTAAGGAGTCTCCATATACTCCCCATATTGATTGTCCTCATTATATTGTTGAGCCATAATGCCAGAGGCACAGTAATACTCCAAAGGAGATCATGTGTAGAGGTAGTTAGAGGGCTATGAAGTAAGAGGGGCCCAGCAGGTACTAAATGAGCAAAGGAATCGCTCTTGCTGATCAAATCAGGTGGAGGGAGCACTTGCTACCTTTAGAGCAGAGCTCTGATCGCATTTATCAGACCCGTTGGGTGTGGGGGGAAACTGGAGGAAAGTGACTCAATTCAGAGTAATCTGGCCTGCAGCTCAAGGGTTCAAAGCCTGCAGTACAAATGTCTGTAACACGGGTGCCTCGTAGCTGCCAAAGTCCCCGCTCCAGCTTCACATCAGCTGAGGCAAGCGGGAACATGTTCCCAAGAGATGCTGAAACTGGCAACAAAGTACTAAATATCAATGAGTAGGCGACTGTGAGCACAATTGGCGTGCTGCACCATACACCTAGGAAAAAACAAATATAAGCAATATCAATAAGAGGAAAAAGAAATGGCACTTAACTCGCGCTGTGTCAGGAGCAAAGAAAGAGGAAGGACTATGAACTATAAGAGATTTACAGTTACAGATGGGACCTGATTGGTGGGTCTTAGAGCGGGCAGTCTTGAATCATGGGAAATGTAGTGTTGTTTTTTCTTTGATTATTATTGGCTGCTGTGTTTTGCAGTAAAGGAAAGAGAAGCCTCTGTTCCTGACATAGAATTAACTGGCAGTCTTCTGCTGGTGTTGAATGTGCCTGTTTCAGTCTGCATGTCACAATGTTTTAATGAAATAGAAGAGGACGATATTGGAGAACTAACTTAAAATGTGTGCTAATTTTTATTTCTACAGCCCTAACCATAATTTCTATGACAAAATAAACCCCCTCATTTTGTTCCTTTCAAAATTAAATGTAATACGTTTTACCAGTTTGATTCAATCAAGATGGCTTCAGGTGTGCCATACTTTTGTCATAAGTAAGACATTAGCGCTTTAGTTGTTCTTTAGAACACTCAGGGAGGCTGTAATAGAACACAAGAGAATCAACTGAAAGGCTGCTTAGGTTGGAAGTACGCGTTTTACTGGGAATGTCAGACTTCATTCTCATATGGGTGAGAAAGAGTGTGTGAATTTACAGAAAATATGCTCTCATTTTAGCTTGTGGAGCACATTCCATAACTTTTATGGGAAAATCATGAGAAAATAGTTTTCTCTCAAACATGATTCATGAAATCCCAGCAGAAGGTTTTTTCGCAGGGTAAAATCACCTTAGAACACACCACAATTCCTAAAATTAGTATGGTACCATCAACAAATGATTTATGTTGTAACTAAAATCTGCTATCACCCTTTATACATTCTCCTTTTTGTGACCCTCAAAGCCTGCCATTCACTACAATGCATTTCAATGTGGACCATGCCTCAGAGTCCTGTAAGTGCTGCCACAGCATGTTGTCCATGTTGTGGCAAGACAAGAAAGGGGGGGCGCATTTGGGATCCCTATATATGTCATTTTGTGTCTGGGTATGCTCACCCTTTCCCACTTACATATTTTTTAATTCATTTCCAGAACACAGGGACTAAGTCCCTGAGTCTTGTAATGACTACCAAAGCATATTGTTCAGATAGTTACCCACCAATCAGGATTGACTAGTCTCCTTTAAATTGGCCAATCAGAGCATAGCTGAACAACAACTGTTCAGAAATACAGATTTCTTTTTCCTTTAATATCTCAAAAACAACTGAATGGATTTATACCAAATAACAAAAAAGGGTCAAGAATCTTGACCAAGAGCTACCTTTCTGCAAATTTGGTACAATTTCGTCTAGTGTCTCGGGATGTAGGCTTGTTAAAAATTCCTGCGAGAATTAACATGGAAAACGCATGTTTTTTTTACTGTCCCTATTTCTCGGCACCTGCTTGACAGATCACCCCAAAACTTTCCAAGGACAATAAGACCAACCAGGATACTTTTTTGGGAAACGTTTGTGAAGATTCGTCAACTGGCACCAAAGATATAGGCAAGTCAAAAACATTCTTCTTATAGAAACTATAAGACTATATAACTCACATACCCACTCACAGACCCACATAGACACTCACATGCCCACTCACAGATCCACACAGGCACTCACATGTCCACTCACAGATATACAAACACTCACACACCCACTCACAGACCCACTCACAGACTCACACAGACACACACCCACTCAGAGATCCATACAGGCACTCACACAGCCACTTACATGCTTACACAGGCACTCATACACCAACTCACAGACCTATGCAGGCATTGACACACCTATTCACAGACCCATGCAAACACTCATTGGCCCACTCACATACCCATGGAGGCACTCACACACCTACTCACAGACCTACACAAGCACTCACACACCCACTCACAGAACCATACAGGCATTCACACACCCACTCACAGATCTACACAGCCACTTACACACCCACTCACAGACCCACTCAGACACTCACACATCCACTCACAGACCTACTCAGGCATTAATACACCTACTCACAGATCCATGCAGGCACTCACAGACCCGCTCACATACCCACGTAGGTACTCACACACCCACTCACGGACCCACTCAGACACTCACACACCTACTCACACAGCCACTCACAGACCCACTCAAAGACCCACTCAAAGACCCACTCAAAGACCCACACAGCTACTCACACACATACTCACAGACTACAACAATCATTTACACACCCAGTAACAGACCCACACAGGAACTCAGACAACCACTCAGAGACCTACACAAGAACTCAGACACTCACTCACAGACCTACTCAGGTACTCACACACTCACTCACAGACTCAATCAAGCGCTCATATACCCACTGACAGACACACACAGACACTCACACACCGACTCTCATGCCCACTAACAGGCATTCGCACACCCAGTGACATGCCGACACAAGAACTCACATACCCAGTCAGAGACCCATACAGGCACATATACACCCACTCATAGACCCACACAGGCACTCACACACCCACTCACAGTTCTACACAGGCACTCACACACCCAATCACAGACCTACACAGGATCTCACACACTCACTCACAGACCCACACAGGCAATCACATACCCACTCACAGACCTACACAGGTACTCACATACCCACTCACAGACTGACACAGACACTTAGATACCCACTCAGATACTCACAGACCCACTCACAGACCCACATAAACACTCACATACCCACTCACAGATCTACACAAATACTCATTTACCCACTAACTGACCCACTCATTCACACAGCCACTCAGATACTTACACACCTACTCACAGATTCAATCAGGTGCTCACACCCCCACTGACAGACCCACATACACACACACACACACTCACACACCCACTCACAGACCCACTCAGGCATTCACACACCCAGTGACAGACCCACACAGGAACTCACACATCCAGTCACAGATCCACTCAGGCACCTACACACCCACTCACAGACCCACACAAGTACTCACACACCTACTCACAGATCCACACAAACACTGACACACCCACTCACTGATCCACACAGATACCCATTCAAAGATCCACACAGACACTCACACACCCACTCACTGACCCACTCACTCACACACCCATTCAAAGACCCACACAGACACTAAGATACCCATGCACAGACCCACACAAACACTCACACACCCATTCACTGACCCACTCACATACCCACTCACAGACCCACACAGACACTCACACACCTACTCACAGACCCACACAGACACTCACACACCCAATCACAGATCTATACAGAAACTCCCACTCACAGATCCACAAACCCTCACACACCCACTCACAGACCCACTTACACACCCACTCACAGTGCTCACTCGCACATCCACTTTCAGACCCACACAGACACTCACAAGCCTGCTCACAGACCCGCACAGACACTCACACACCCACTCACAGACCCATTGACACACTCACACACCTAACCAAAGATCCAAACTGACACTCACACATGCACTCTCAGACCCACTCATAGACTCACACACCCACTCACAGGCCCATACAACAATTCACATACCCGCTTACACACCCACAAAACCACTCACATACCCACAAAACCACTCACACACCCATTCACAGACCCATACAGCCCCTCACACACTCATTCAGAGACCCATACAGCAGCTCACACACACACACTCACCAACCCATACAGCCACTCACACACCCACTCTTAAACATTACAGGTTACAGTAAGGATTTTAATTTTTAAACCGCAGAAATTAACATAAAAACTAAAGGTTTCAGGGACATTATAGTTAGGAAGTAGATTTTAAAAAACCTTAGAAATTTACTCAAAAACCATAGGTTATAGGGACGTTATAGCTTGGCTCAGATTTCACATGCACAAAACCATGGAAAATTCAGCAATTATAGTTACCTGAGCGAACTATAACTTATGCCCCCTCAATGCACTGCTTATGACCTCACATATTACATCACTTATGACATGGTCAGTGACATCACTGATGGCATCTTAAATGACATCATTGATTACCTCACCCAGTGATTGTGAGTGTTTTCTGAATGTTTATGAGTGTTAAACATATATACTAAGGTACTACAAAAGTTAATAAGTTCAATTAGTATACTTTGTGTACTACTAATGAGTGATACTATTTCTAACATGTATTATGTGAGTGGCTGTGTGACAGTGTGTATATGTGTCAGAGTGGGTGTCTGAGTGGCTGTATGGGTGTGTGATTGGCTGGATTGGTGAATACATGGATGTATGAGTAGCTGTATGGGTGAGAGTGTGGCTGTGTGAGTGGCTGTATTAGTGAGTGAGAGGGTGTCTGAATGGCTGTATGGGTGATTGAGTGGGTGTGTGAATATTTATGGGTGAGTGAGTGGGTGTGTGAGTGGCTATATTGGTGAGTGAGATGGTATCTGAGTGGCTGTAAGGGTGAGTGAGTGGGTGTGTGAATGGCTGTATGGGTGAGTGAGTGGGTGTGGGAGTGGCTGTATGGGTAAGTGAGTGGCTGTGTGAGTGGCTATATGGGTGAGTTCCTGTGTGTATAAGCAGCCACATGGGTGAGTGAGTGGCTGTTTGAGTGGATGCTTGGTTAACTGAATGAGTGTGTGAGTGGCTGTATTGGAGAGTGTCTGTGTGAGTGACTGTATGGGTGAGTGAGTGTATGTGTGAGGGCTTATATGGATATGTGAATGGGTATGTAAGTGGTTGTGCGGGTGTGTGAGTGGCTATGTTGAGAGGCTGCATGGGTGAGTGTGTGGGTGTGTGAGCGGCTGTATGGGTGAAAAGGTGGGTGTGGGAGTAGCCATATGGGTTAGTGAGTAGCTGTGTGGGTGACTGTATGAGTGAGTTAGTGGCTTTGTGAGTAGGTGTATGGGTAAGTAAATGGCTGTGTGAGTGGCTGTATGTCCAAACTTTTTTCTCCATTATCTATTGATTGTTTGATGTGCAAGCATTACCTTCATAGCTGCACAAAGGTGTGAAGTGGTACTCCAGTTCATGTTATTTCTTCATGCTGCTGGGCTCCATTGAGTCTCCAATGTTCAGTTTAAACTTTGGCACTTTGCTCCCTACATTCAGGGACAGACTGGGGAACCAAAAGCAGCCCTGGCAAAAATATTCAAACCAGCCTTGCCGCCTTCATCGCCTCACACAATCTCTCTTTTTCCATCCATTCAATCTCTCCTCTGAGCTCTTTTTCTCCATCTCTAATCCTCCCACTATTTCACTCTCTCATAAAGCCTCCTGTTCCTGGGCTTTCAAAACAAGCCTCCAAGGGCTCCAGCCACCAGGGGAATGCCCAGTGGAATAAAAGGCCTGTCCAGCTTTCCCTACATTTCCCAACATCCGACAGTAGTCACGTATGACAGTGCCAAAATGTTTTGTATATTACAAGTCAGGTCTTTTATTTCATGCAATTCAACATTTCATGAGAACAACTTTGAATAAGTACAAGAATTACAATGTTTTAGGGTTCCACATACATACCAATATCACCCATGCTGTAGCACCAGTCCCTACTCCTGGCCTTCTAATTTCTAAACTCTTTGCATCCTTTCTTTATATTACATTCTCGCTCTCTGTTCCTATTTTTCATCTTGTTTGTCCCGGCCTTGCTCCTCCAGTAACATTGATTTCATTGAGTCCCTTCGGCACGTTTGTGTACTCTGCCATGAAATGTAACACATCAATTTGTTGGCTTTTCATCAGATTTTAATGTCCCACTGTCATGCAGACTTACCACTCAAATTTTCGTCTTTCCTGGTTGTGTTTCTTTCTTTCCAACATTACATTTGCTCTCACCCCTGTGCTGCATGATGTTCCTCCTCCAGACACCTCCATTTCCTTTGTTATTGTACAAACCTGTTTAGCTTTTAATATTGTATCTCCACTCCACTGTCCTCAGTTTATTTCAGTTTCCCTTTTTTAACTGCACCTGCAATGTACCCGTAAAACATTTACATAACAATCAATACAACCTACTATTTCATTTATCACCATTACAATTATTGAATTTAATGTACAGTTCTGAGATATCTGAAGGCGTGTTTGTTTTTTCTCCAGTTTTTATTGACGTTTCTATTTCTTATTTTACTTTAAAAAAATGTTTTACAAACAAGCGTTAGCAAAGCATGGGTTAGTAATCACAATATAAAGGCGAGACATGTTGGAGTTGTCAATGTTTGTTATTTTTCCTTCATCGCCGAGCTACAAACCAGGACTTGGGTGCTTAATCTGATGCAGTACCAATGTTCCTTTCTGGGATGTCTGCATCTGCATGGCACAAGGGGAGCCCAACTTATGCACTGCATGAAAAGAAGACAGTCTAGTCTACTCTACTCTACTCAGCGCAAGGCTCACAAAAGTGTATTTATGTGTCCTAAATGTTGTTTACAAAAATGTAGTTCCATTTGGTGTAGACTTTCAATTAGTAACTCGAGTGGGGCGATTATAAAAATAAAATGGTGTATCAGGTGTAATTAACTGGAGAGGGGAAATACTTTTTGTAAACAATATTTAGGTCAAGTTATTTATATCAGATGATATTCTAACAATATTCTGGTACCGGTGCAGCTGAGCATCATAATGCAATGCTACCTTCACATAATGCTTCCACAATGATTTGTCGGCATGTATCTTCCTCCACTGGAGAGTTTCTTTACTTCTGCCCTAACAGGACAAAGCAGAGCAAATGTAAGTTTCTTAACCTCGTCACCAGAAGGAGCAAGCAGAGATGATGTGAGTAGGAAGAGGACAGGGCCGGTGCCCTGAGTGGTGCTGCCCCATAGGATGGTGTCTATTTCGAGCTCTGAAAGGTTGAGCGCCTACAACATATGTTGCGCAAAAATACATGCATAGACAACATAAGTATCTATAGTTAACCAAAATATTTCCTTTCATACCTACCAGCATGTCACAACTGTGTGCCCAACAAAATATGTTACTTCATCAGTGCCTTCACCCCTAAGCAAAAGGGCTGCATACAAATGGAGTGGTGTCTCATAGTAGTCTCATTTTATGTATTGCTCCCCAAAGATATTCGCATTAAAGTCCCTGGAAAACACAGTTATTTGAGAATGGAAGTATGATTGCAAATAGTCCATCTATTATCAAAGTCGTGTCATTAGAATCTTGGAGGGAGGAGTGTAATTTCACCGAAAGTATATTTGTGTTCATTGTGTTCATTTAGGGGTCACCTTCAACAACTTATATTAGATGGTCCTCAGTTACTACCACCCTGCCCTCTACTCCTAAAGTATATGCCATCAGAGTCAACCAAACCTCTCCCCCCTCCCCTAAACTTGGCGTACCTCTATGCTTGCTTTTCTTAGCAAAACACTAATGTGTAAAATATTATCAAACAGTGCATCCATATTAAGCGTCTCATGCAGTATTGAAATCTGGTGTTTATTGGAAAATTCAACAAATCTTTGCTGCCTAACTCCAGACCCTTTGGATCCAGGAAAAGAGCCATGAGATGGGGTTATAGAAATTAACCTGATATTTGTGAAATCCTCGTTGGGGCTCATAGGAGCAGGGAACCTTCAATAGAATGGGTGCTAAATGTTTTGTTACTTTTTAAAATGTGAATTGAATGATATATATGAATCTAGAAATGTATGTACCTGTATATTGTCAGCTAGTTGTTGCCCTTCAAGGCCTCTCAATTACGTTGTCCTCTACCCAACGAGTCTCTTATCCTCAAAGTCCTTGTTTGATTCTGATTCATGTATCCTGAAGTGCAACATTAATGAGTTTTTTTCCATTTTTAGTTTCTTAACAGAAATTCTCAGTGTGTACAGTTCCTCGCCAAGGCCCTGATGTATTAAAGGGTTTTACCCGTTCTGTGTCTATGGGGAAATATGTTGATACATAAGAGTGTACAAAGCCCTTTTGCAAAAGGATACCTTGCAGTTTGCAAAATCACAGTTTGTGACTTCAAAAGGGCTTTACTATATGTACAAAAGCTATTTTCCAAATCAGAAAACTCTCTTTGACTCATAAACATTCTTTTGCAATTCTTTCCAAAACATAAATAGAAGGGGGCACGAAAGGGGCGTTTGCCTCCTATTTCTGATTTGGAGAGTAATATATCACTGGTTTATGACCATAGTATCGGTTGCAAACCATTGATGGACCAAACCAAACCCCAAGGTGGGGTAATACCTGATTCGCAAGGGCTAATGATCCTCTTAAGACCATGCTCCTTTTTGAATAGTCAGTGGTTAATTTGTCAAAAAAATGAGTGGTTAGCTCAGAAGCCCACTGCTGGTGCAATTAAATGTCAGTGTGCCGAGTACCAAAGCTCGGTAGTCTTAAATCCACTCCCAGCCACTCCCTGTTCCTTTATCTTAATGTTGATGTTCCTGTTTTCTCCTTTTTCTGACTTTTTTCTGTCTTTTGTTTCCTCAGTCTTTCCGCTTTGTGTGGTTTTCCCACTCGTAAATGTCTGATATAGTGAAAATAAGTGCTGATCCCCAAAAATGAGTGTCAGTGGTGCCCACCAGCAACACCGGCTCAAATTAAGCATTGGTAATAGTGTAGGCAGCCTCAAGCGGAGTGGGCAGTGGTCCTGCATACCACTGTCTGCTTCCCCTGAAGATTTTCAAAACTGAAAGATTTTATTTTTTAAAGCAGTATTGGTCCCTTTATCAAACACAGGCTGCTATAAAAAAAAAGTTTTCCATTTTGAAATGCAATATAGGGATGATGGTTAACCCTTGCTGGCCACCATCTCTGTGAATGCTGCCAACAATATGGGTCACAAATTGCAGACTGGCTAATGAACATTAATTAGGCATATTGTTCTGCAACCCCCGGCAATTCAGCATTTTATGCTATTAGCACATAGATCGGTTTTCAAAATATTATTCCAGTCACAAAAAGTCAGTGCGCAATTTGCTACCACTTTTTGCGAATCAAATATTAGTACATGAGGCACTATGCTCCCACAACATTTTTACATAGGTGCCAGAAGACCAGATAAAACACATCTCCTTTACTCGAATCTTTATTTTAAATAACCTGCTTTGAGGAGGTGGTAAAACTAGAAAAAATCATGTTGCCCTTACAGGGTACCAGGTCCATGTAATTTTCTCTTGAAGTTTTTAAAACGGATGCTCTGCCATAAAGCAAAATATTGTTTCCTTTATTTATTTACTTCATTGAGTAGGGTTCTGATGTGTCAACTTATAAAAAAAAAAGTCTCTATGTGAGAGTAAGAGAAGGGGAATGGGCCATAAGTATGGGTGGGGCTTTATGCCACACAGTAAGTGAGGACTCCCTTCAAACTTCCCTCACACAGACAAAAGCATCTCAGGTTGGCACCCTTGTTATGTGGAGTTTAAAAAAACACCCCGATGGGCAACAGCTACACAGAGATTCCACATACAAGCTAGACTCCCACTCTTAGCAAGACTGTCTAGCCAGTGGCAGCTGACAGGGAATGAGGGGATGGAACCCCCCCCAAAAAACTTACCTTTTCATGGCCGCTGTCTCTCCTCTATTGTTGCTTCTCTTCCTGGCAAGTCCCGTAAGCAGGGAGCACACAGGCTCCCCTAAGCCTATCATAATGGTTCGGTGCTCAGAGGGGGACTTAGAGGCTGTGCATGTTCTCCCCCCAGGCTATGTATTACAGCCCGATGGAGAACATGCAAAGTGCGCATGACTGTTTGGCTGGCCCAAGAAGGCGGCCAAACTCCCCCTGTGGCACCTGCCCTAACCCAGCCCCGCAGCTACGATGTTATTATCATTTTATTTTTCCTTTTTCCACTGCTCAGAGAACAGTGGGGCGACGCTCCTTTGCCTTAGCGGAGGAGCTGCCCCTGTTTCTAGCTCACCTTTTGTTGCACTGGTGAAATCAGCTCTTCACCATAAACCAGTGTGAAGAGAGACAATTTCGTGAAACACATGGTAGCTCCATGTGAGCTGTTAGGTCTGATGGTCTAATCCAAAATTCAGGGAAGCGGTGGGGCCAGGATTATACAGCGAATATACAAAAAGGATCAACCCAAAATCTACCACCTTGAACTATTGGTAGCTGCAGATGAGAAATTTTATGTGGGTCTGGTCGCTTAGTGGATTTATGCGTCCACTGTAGGGACCTGTGTTTGACCTTTTGGTCACAGGTTCAAATTCCTCTGGGTCCACTCAGCATTTCATCTTACTAGGGTCTATAAAATGAGTACCGTTGGGTAACAATAAACATCTGGTATTCAGCGCCAAGATGCCCTTGGGTGAACCTGCGCTTTCAAATATGTTCGTTATATATTAAGATCATTCTGAGTTATGAGCACTAATTAACACAAGTGGGCCTTAGAAAAAGCTGTTTCACAACTGAAAAATGAGTGTCCCTTTCTTCATTAGAGGACAAGGTGAAGATTGCCTTTCCTTTCGCCAACGCTACACTGACTGTAATTCTGCCTTCAACCACATGGGGTAAAATCATCTAAGGACGAAGGTTTATTTCATGTGGTTTCGATACCAATTTATTAGCCCTCATTGTGGAGCTCTGTTTTTTAACGTGGGTGAAAGTAAAATTGTCTCAAAACAAAAGTATTCCCTCAAAATAGTAACATTTTATGGTTTAAAACTGATCCGTCTCACGTTTAAAAAGAATTTAAAAGTTTGTCACACAATTTAATATTTTCTTCTTTTTAAAAAATGTTTTTTTACATTTAATCTTTTCCTCGTTTATGTTTTACTTTTATTTATATTCAATGTAATTTTAGTTTTATTAGCTACAACACGTATTGGTCTTCTACAATTACTTGATGCTCTCGACTAGTAGTTTTTTAGGTCGAACCTAGCGTTGCAGCGCATGCGCTGCTCGCTTTGCGAGGCATGCAGTATTCAGTAAAGGGTGGAAGCTTCGTGGAAGCTCCACCCACTCTCCGCCCATCTTTTTCATTGGCTCAGGCCCTAAATGCTGCCTTCCGATTGGTTTTAGGCTTGTTAGTCCCTCCTCATGACGACCATGTCGTCATTTGTATCCTTCCAAGGCTACTGGCCCCTTTACTTGGAGTGTTGCACGGTAACTATTTTCTTCCTGTGCCTTCTCCCCCACCACCCCCTCCGCAGTCTGTGCGTTCTCGCCTCCCCTCGTTGTTTGTGCCTTCTCGCTCCCTGCCCTCCGCCCGCAAATGCTTGTTATCTGCGGATATACTCTTCTATTATATTTATTCATATTTTTACATTCCCTCGGGCTGAGAAGGAAGAGCGAAAAGGGAATCTGCGTTTATTAAATACAAGGTGCCGCGCCTTTATTCGGGTATCCGCCAGCCGGCTGCCAGGGAAGCTTGACTGTGTTTACAAACCTTGATGAGGTCAAGTGGAGGCTTTTCCCATCTTAACCGGAAGCTGCCGCACCCGAGGGCAAAGGGTTGTATTCTATCTAAGAGCGGCGCCTCTCCTTTACAAATGACTGTATTTACAAATGGACCAACACCATGAAGATGTAAACAGGTCAGTGCCCGTGTCTGAAGAATGCTTCTTGTAGAAAGTGCACCTGCTTCTTGCCAGGCTGCAAGGTGAACAGAGGGCACAACCCCACCTACACATTGACGGGGAAACCCCAGTTATGAAGCCCAGAGAGTTTCTGATTAACTTCAACAAAGAAGCGACTTTCACGGGGCCGAGACCCCAACGCACGGGAAGTCTCTCTCCTCAATTGCTCAACTCTCTGAGCTATGTATTGAAGCACATTGTACTGGTTTCCATCCATTTCGAGTTTTCAAAACAGAAAGGCACTCAGTCAGTTTTTTAAAAGATGAGTTTTTTTAATTTGGGGAAGGGGCGGCCAAAATAAAGACTTACGGCAAGTTACAGAGAAAAGCGTTGTTTTGATTGCTAGAAAAGCAGAGGATGTAGCGGTTTAAAAAACAGAAATGTAGTGTTTGCAGCAGTTTCCCTTTCGAAAACGTTTCTGCTAAAAGCACTGTGCTCGAACAGTTAGAAATACAGTGTGTTCCGAATACACATTTCAGCGCGGCCGCCGGGTAATATTTAAGCATACGCTGTTGCATGTACGTTAGGTTTTTTCCCCAGACTATGAGACTCATTTAAAGTGCATCGAAGCCGCCTTTAAAGGATGCTCATGTTGGATAAACGCACACATATTATATCAATGCAAATGCTGGGCCCCGCTGAGACGTGGAATCAGCACGTGTGGAGAGAGCCAATATTGTTTAAACACTCTGCGGATAGACACGTATTAAACCCATTATGGCTATTCCCCTTTCTGCTGTGCGGCTGCTCGTTCCGGGCTGTTTCAACAAACCGGGCTTGTGATTATCGCGGCGTGTTCCTTTTTTTAATAAAACTCAACGTCTTTGGAAAGTGCTCATATCTTGCCGTGTTCAGTGCTTGCATGTTTATAACATGGCCAGTGACCCAAGAGTCTCACCCCACACGGTCATGTGATGGGAGGGGCCGCGTGATAAGATTTGAGACCAGTGTGGCCCCGCACACCGTGTATTGTGACCAGGGGGCCCCGCACACCGTGGATTGTGGCCAGGGGAGTCCGCCCTGTGTATTGAATCCAGCGGGGCCCCGCAAGCTGTGCATGGCGAGTAGCGGGCCCCGCATACCTTGTATGGTGACCTGCTGGGGCCCGCATCATGTATTAGGATCAGTGGGCACCTCATACATCGTGTGGTGACCATAGGGGCCCACACACTGTGTTTCGTGGTCAGAAGGGCCAGCATCTGCTTGTTAGGGTCTCTCCAGAGACTGGCGGGCCCCGCCCACTGTCTGGCAGGGACTGGTTTACCGAGGGGCCCTGTACACTATGTATTGTGACCACTGTGCCCCAGCGCACTTTGTATTGTGACCGGAATGGTCCACTCTCTTTTATGATCAGCCGGGGCCCCACACACCGATTATTGTAACCTATGGGGCCCCACATACTGTGTTTGAAGAGCAGAGGGACCCGCACGCAGTGGCTTGCATCTGCATGTCTAGGGTCTGCGCAAAGGCTTCATGGGGTGACTAGTGGGCCCCACACACGGGTTTGCTGGGGACCCGCACACCAAGTACTGTGACCTCTGTAGTCCTGTACACCGTGTATTGTGACCATAGGTACCCACACAGTGTGTCTGGCTGGACCTATCTACTGGAGGCCCCACACAATGTACCTTGTTGGACATGACCAGCTTAGGGCCACTCCTTCTGTGCGGCTGGACCTGGCTACCTGAGGGGTCCGCTCACACGGTGTCTGGCTGGACGTGGTCAGCTGAGGGTCCCACACACTTGCCTTGTGCCCATGTGTTTAGATCATCTGAAATGACTGGGGCGGTCACCAAAGGGGACTCAGACTTTTTTGCCTGTCTGGACGTTGTGGCAAAAGTTCCGCACGGTGTCTTGTGGCAGGGGGTGCCCGCACACTGTGTTTGTGTAAACTTGGTGATGAAAATCTCGCAGTGTCTCATGACCCGAGGGGCACC
Organism: Calotriton arnoldi; assembly: GCA_963921515.1. NCBI lineage: Eukaryota > Metazoa > Chordata > Amphibia > Caudata > Salamandridae > Calotriton > Calotriton arnoldi. The sequence goes on from CAWUFW010006008.1 coordinate 974,809, forward strand.
CACTCGTTATCTGTCTGGACTAGGTGACCACAGGGACCCCGCATCCTATGTCTGGATTTGGTGACTTGGGAGGGCCACACTGTGTCTTGTGACCGGAGGGGCCGCCCGCTGTGTCTATGAGCCCCCCTGTGTCTTGTGACCCGAGGTGCCCTACACTGTGGCTGGTTACAGAGACCAGTGTGTCTGTCTGGGCGCAGTGACCCGCACACTGTGTAGTGCATGTTTATGCTGTGGCCCAGGGAAGGAAGCCGTCACTAGATGGGCCAGCACACGCTGCAGTGCATGCTTAGGGTCTGACTAATGTTCGGATGCGATGACCCGAGACTTCCGCCTAGAGTCCCTGCCTGGAAGCGGTGGCCTGTCTTTACTCTTCATATAACTGTTGCATCCTCCGGTCACTGGCTGCGTGGGTACCAGAGAGCCTCTATCACTCACTTCGCACGGCGTCTATCTGCATCACCTTTGTTTAGAGGCGGCCCTGTACCTGCGCTCTTGAAACGTGCAGCTCCCGGGACCGTTGTAACCTCGTAATTTTCTTCTAATGTGCACGGCACTCCGCTTTCAAAGCCCGGATAGATCTGCGTTCACCTATTGGCTGTCGGCTTCCTGCAGCTGCTCACATCTGGAATGTGCAAGGCAGCAGCGATGGATTTCAGGGGCTGCGCACACTTATAGCTTCAGTTCATTTCTCTGCCACATTTTCATGTCCTTTCCAGCAAACATCCTGCTTTTCAAGCCCCTCTCCTTTTCACTACCTTTCTCGCTTCCTCTTTGTTGGCTGTTTTTGCCTCTGATCCATTTTCTTCCCTTTTCTTGAGTGTCGTTCTCTCTACTTTTGTTCCATTTTCTTGGCGTAGTTTCTTCCCGTTTAGTTTCCAGCTTTCTCTCTTCGCTTTCTTTATTATAAGTTGATTCCTTTCTCTTTAGGTTTTTTCTCCCCTAGTTTCTTTGGGTCCTTTCCCTGTCTCCTTTCCTTTTTTTGTACAAATCTGGCTTCTTTCTCTCTGCCTCCTTTCTCAATTGTTTTATTTCTTCATGCCTCATCAACACTCTCTCTCTCTTTAGCTTCTTTCTCTCATCCCACTCCGCTCCTTTTTATTTGTGATTTTCTCTCTGCCCATTTTCTCTTTCCCATTTTCATTACTTGATTCCCTTTTCTCCCTGTTTCAAGCACCATTTCTTTCTTTTATTCTTGTCATCTTCCTTTCCCCTTCATTTTCATTAGCTTTGTTCTCGTTGCCTCATATTCCATTCTCTTTCTTTAATTTCTTTTACCCCATTCTCCCTCTTTACTTTCTTTTCACATGCCGATTCCACCTTTTCTTTTTGCCAAATTTCCCCTTCTCTTTCTTTACTTTCTTTCACTCTTCCTCCTTTTTCCTTACCTTTTTGTTTTCTTTCTCTCTTATTTCCACTTCCCTAAATTGTTTCATATCTCTCTTCCCTCCTTTCTCTTCCTGTTTTCTTCCCTTATGTAGATTCCCTTTCACTTTTTGACTCCTCCATCAGTTCCCTTTCTTTCATGCCACCGTATTTTCGTTGCTTCCTTTTGCACCATATAACAGCCCTTTCCTATTCTTCTGTTCTCTTTGTTCGTTGTTCCTTCTTCCCTTTTCTCTGTTACAATCTCTCTCAGTCCCCTTTCCCTCCAGAGCTCAAAGTTCAGTAGAACTGTTATCTCCAGGGTGGCGCTGGCTGTGTGTGGTGGGGGTTGGGGGGTAGGGGGGATATAACCGCCTCTCAAATCGTCTGGAGCACAGGTAAAATAATTTACCTGAAAAAGCATCAAGTACCAGCTAAAAATATAAATGCATGATTCAATTGCTGAAAGAAAATTACGCATAGGTGCAGAGTTACTTAAATGCCAAGTTTGGAGGAAATGACATCACAAACCCTTTGACCACTGGTGTCATCAATGAGCGACGGCTCCACTGCAGGTCCCTCAGCAGCCCCTTAATTGCTATGGAAGGGCTAAGGTAAGGGCAGGGGGTGTACATACGGGCAGCCCAGTAAGCATTGCCACCCAGGCCTGCAAGCCATCCGAAAGTTTGCTGTCCGTTTGTGACCGGTGCATATGGCACTCCTCCGCCACTGCCCATTCAGCCATGTCTCGTAACCAGTCAGACACCTTGGGGACAATAGGAGATAACCACCTGATAGCTAATCTCCGTTTTGCGAGAACTAAACCCAGGAGGAGAAACCTCATACTAAGCTTTTTAGGTCGAACATTCAAGACCTCTTGTATATACTTTAGTATATACTTATATGTGTATGTACTTTGTGGGCTCTGGAGATCAGCCCTAGGACTTGTCTGCTTCTGCTTAGGGACTTTTTTTTCCTGTTCAACTGCCTCTATTTAACTGTCTTGATAGAAAACGACCAGTAGAGGTCAGTAAAACACCAGAATTGCTTTCTGCTTGTTCAACTGCCTCTATTTAAGTGTCTTAATAGAAAACGACCAGTAGAGGTCAGTAAAATACCAGAACTGCTTTCTGCTGAGGGACTTTCTTTTTTTTATTTTTCTAACAACTGCCTCTATTTAACTTTCTTGATAGAAAACGACCAGCAGAGGTCAGTAAAATACCAGAATCACTTTAGCATTCTCTAGATTCCAGTCCATAGAAATTGTCTTCCACGAGCACCCGTAGACAACAATATTTTTTTTCAAATTTTGTATTTTCAGTGATATGACCACCGAAGGCCCTGATTTTATATTAAAAACAGAGCTTTGGACTACACCATTTCCCGCTGAAAGGCAATATTTTGCTCCATGTGTTCCCATACCTGGGGTGTCACGCAGTTTGGTGCTTACTCTCCCTCCATGTTGAAGAACAGTAGATGTTTCAGCACCCAGGCTAATGTGCTGCATAGCTAAATAAACATAAGGTCGCAAAGGCGAGACCGATTGCATTGCAAATGCTTGTATTATTAATGTAACCAAACATAAAACCCAATCCTTTCCAGACGACTCCTGAAATATAGGCGGTACAGTAGCTAATTTCTGAAATTGTTGTTCTTATTTGGCCACCCCTTTATCCTCCACCGGCCAACTGACCTTTGGGTAGCTGGATATTTAATGAGTAGAAACTCTCCCTAAAGTCCATTGCGATTTAACTGTATTCAGTGGATGGAATGTGTACTCGTATTTTTGTTCACATAAATTTAGTGATTATCTAAGAATTTCACATAAAAAACGATGAAATATTGTCCTGCAGTATAGCTTTTGAACTTTAGCACATCAATCTGTGTGTGGGGGATGAAGTGAGCGTGCAAAAGGAATGACAGTATTTTCTTACTTTTTACTTAATCGTGCTTTAGCAGCGCATACATTTATTTGGCAAAATGCTTTTTTGCAAAATAAATATTATTGCTAAATCCGACAGATAATCTGAAAATGAAACAGCTTCTAGTTTTCATTTGCCAGTTATCGATATACTTTTTTCTGATAGAGAAAACCATCCCTCTGCACCATCAAAGATTTAAAGAGGCATTTACATTTTAAAAAAACATTTAAGGAGAATAGTAGATCACGTTGTTGTGTAGTTATGGTTGTATCATGTCAATGTCTTTGACGTTTTGTATTTTCTATTCTCCTTTGTAGCTCTCCAATAATCCGCATTAGCATTAAAAAGGAATTCGAACCCCGACCATAATGAAAAGAAGGTCGTCCATGAACAGCTTCACAGTAGACATTGAATCAGAGTTGGAATGTAAGGACGCAGAGGTCCAAAGTTATCTGAAACATCCCCCTGGCAGCTGTCGCGGCATCCAGAGAGCGGAACTGTCTTCTGAACTCCACCAGGCTGAAGAACATATCTTTCTTCGAAAGCTTTCAGCGTCCCAGAAGCTGGCTCCTCCTAGCAGTTATTTCAGAAATGGGGAAATCATTTTACCTGCAAAAAGACAGCGCCTGCAAAGGGCGTTTGAGCACAGCATGAAAATGTGTCACGTGGCCAATTTCCATCCTTGTATACATTGTGGGCAAAATCCAGGAACACATCTGGACCTGGGTACCAATAATGCATCAGCTGCCTATCATCTGGTCCCACCTTTATCCGCATCAGGATTTGGTCCAATATATATGCTTCCAGTCTGCCAGCCAATGTACCCTGACCCAGCAGCAATGAAGCCTCAGCAGTCTAATCTGCTACCGTACTGTAATCCCTGGTTCTCCATGCCCATGATGACAGCACCACCTACCATTTCTATGAATGACTTGTCTCATCTTTATGAGATACCTAGGCATTTTCAAAATCATCCATGCATTCGCAAGCCTAAAAGCAACATACCTTGCACCCCAAAATAGCGATGGGGATAGCAAACATACTGAGGCATAGATTTTCTGATATAAAATATAGTATTTAGGAGAATATTTCCAGTTAAAATTGAAATTTTTAAATAATGTCCAAAAATAAAAATTCTAATATGCCTTTGTAATTTTTCTGTGTTTTCATAAAGGTGTTATCGCAACTGAATTATAACAATAACTTGTTGCACATATCCATTGGATGCTTCACAACCACCAAAGCACAATCCACAGACAACATGCACCTTTCAGCAAGACAAAAACACTACACTGCCTTACATCTCCTGCCTGTTCCATCCCATACAGATCTCTCGTTCACATCTCCATTACTCACACTGTAACCACCAGTGCAAAGCCAAAATTATGGGAACAAAGTCACACAAAAATAAATACCTTCAATGCCTCCTTGTTTTGATCTTCCTCCTAGTCTTGTTCCAAGTCCTTCTTTTCTGGGTTGTTCTGTTTCTCCAGGTCCTCCTACTGGCCCTGGTCCCTCTGGTGCAGGTCACCTTGGTGCTGGTTTCCTGGATCAGGTGCTCCTGGTTCAAGTCCTTTCCAGCCCTGGTGTTACTGGCCCTGCTCATTTCTGGTGCTTTCTTATCCTAGCCCAGGTATGTGTTTTTACTGGTCCCTTTTGTTCTGGTCATACCAATACTCATCAAACTAGTCCTGCTGGTCTGCTGCTCCTGCTCCACCTGGCCCTTCTTGTCCTGGTCCTCTTGAGTCTAACACTCATATTCCTTCTGGTTTGGGTCATCCTGATCCTCCTGACCTTGGTGCTTGTCCTCTTGGTCCACCTGGTACTGCATCTACTGGTCCTTGTGATCCTTATTTGGTCCTCTTGGGCCTAATCATCTTGGTTCTGGTTCGATCCCCTTGGTCCTTCTGGCTCTGGTTGTCCTGGTCCTCCTGTTCCCCATCATTTTGCTGCCCCAGGTCTTGGCCTCCTGCTCTACGTGGTAGTTGTGTCCTGATCCTCTTGGTTATGGTACCCTCGGGTCTTCCTAACGCTGTCCCTGCCCCCGCCTATCCCGATCTCTGTAATCCACCCAGTTCTCATCCCACTTGGTCCCTTGTCCTAATGGCTACTTATTTCCCTCATCTTTCTGGTGGCCCTGGTCCTCTTGGCTCTGGTTCTCTTTGTTCAGGTCCATTTGAGCCTGGTACTGGTACTGCTGGCCATCCAGGTCTAGTCCCTCTGGCTCTGGCTGCCCTGGTCATCCTGATTCTGCTCACCCCAGTCCTGCTATTCCAGGTATCATTGTTTTGCTCCATTTGGTACTCCGGGCTGTGGTCCAAGAGTCCTGGTCTCCCTGGAACACTTAGCCTTATTCCTGTTCCTCTTGGTTCAAATCCTTTTATTCCTTCTTGCTATGCTCCTCAATGCTGTGATCCTCCTGATATCTTTGGTACTGGTTCCCCTCACCCCTGCTGTCCTCCACCCTGGTTCTAGTGACCATTGTTCCCATGCTCCTGATCTTCCCAAGCCTCCTTGGACCAGTACTTCCTATTCTAGGACCATATCTCAGGATTTGGTCCTAATCCTCCTGGCCTTGACCCTTCTGCTTCTTTTCCTTATGTTCTATACCAAGTGGTCATGATCCTCCTTGTTCTGGTCCTCCTGGTTCTGGTCATCCTGTCCCTTCTCCCCCTGGTCATCCTGTTGCTAGAACTCCAGCCTAGTCCTTTGGATCTCCCTTGTCCTGATCCTCCTTTTCCTCGTAGTCCACATAGACCTGGTTTTACCTAGTTCTGGTACTCCTTTGTTTGTCCCCCTGGATCCGGTCTTCTGATGCTGGACCCACATACTTTGTTTCCCCTAGACTTCATAGTCCCCCTGGTCTTCGTGTTCCATCCTAGCCCTACTAGTCCTCCTGGTTGGCCATTTTTGAACTTGTTCTTGCCCCTTACCCTGATCTCTTTAGTTCTGGTCCTCCTGGGTCTTGTCTTTCTTACCCCCTGACACTGGTCTTCCTAGTTCTCTCATGGATCTTCTGATTCTGATCCCTATGGGCCTGGCCTTAGTAATTTCTGTCCATCCTGTCCATGCTATCTGGGGACTCCTGGTCCTGCTAGCCCAGGTCCTTCCCAGGCATGGTCTTTCTGGACCTGGGCCTTCTGCTCCTGGTCCCCTGGTCCTCCTTGATATGATCTCTGTGGTTTGGTTCTCCTGTGCCTGGTCTTCCTTTCCATTGTTCTCCTAGTATTGGTCCTCTTAGGCCTGTCCACCTCAGTTTGCTACTCCTGACCCGAGTCCTCATAGTCCCCTTGGTCCTGGTTGATGTTCCTGGGCCCTCCTAGCCCTCCTCATTCTTCTGGTTACGGGCCTCCTGGTTCTCGTAACCCTGGCTCCTCTGTTCCTGCTGGCCTTGGTCCTCTGGGTCCCTAACCCCCTTTTCCACATCCTTTTGGTCCTCCTGACCTTCTTACCCTGGTTGCAGTACCACTTGTCTTTTCTCTCTTGGTCCAGTGCCTTCTCATCCATTTGTTTCTGGTTCCCCCTGGCCTTGTTCACCTTGGGGACTTGATGTTTAGTTCTTGGTTCTTTAGTACCGGTCCTTCTCACACAGTTTTTCCAGGCCCTCCTGATGGCACACCGCCTGGTCCTTATCCTCCTACTGGTGATCATTTTACTCTTCCGATCCTCTTCCTTCTTTACCCAGGTCTGCTCCACCTCAACCTTAGTGGGGTACCTATTTTTGGCTTCCATGTTTTGTTTGCTGAGACAAATCTGTTAAGGAGGAAAATGGGGGGGCCAGAAGATATACATGACACAGTCGACTTAAAGCACTACATAGCATGTTAAAAACGAAATGACAATTACGAAGATACATTGGTCAGGTGACTGAAATGCCAGTGTGGAGACCACTCATGGACATGGACCTCAAGGCATTTATTTAAGGGTATGCTTATTCAGCTTCCATCAGAAGGATTCCATAAATTATCATATCATCAAAAGGAGGAGGATGAACATTAAAAGAACAATCTATTTTCATGAGTGAAGTAAACATATAACATGCGATCAAATTATTCTGTGCATACATAACATTAAAGAGTGTTACACAGACTACCACATTCTCCCAGACTGCAGCACAAAATATATGTGTGCCAAAACCAGAAGCTCCTGAGGCAGAAATTTGATATTTTAATTATATAACAGCATACATGTATTCATTCCAAATTGATATTACTGTTCTGTTTTTACATGTAAACAATTTAGCTAACTTCTTTCACTGACTTTTGTACATACTTTTGTACATTTGTATGGGCACTTGCTTTCAAATGCTACACACACTTTCATGCACCCCCTTCCTTACAAGATGGCCATCACCCTGCCATTAAATAAAGTCCCTTTTTGTTCATGTCCGGCTAAATAAAGACCTCCTTTACACTATTTATGCTGTTGTGGGTCATGTGGTACATTATCTCTGCTAGTTAGCCTGTGTTTCAAATATTTACCTGCCCGCTACCGAACTAGATAAAATTATGAATTATTTTGCCTGCCTTTGGGTAAACAGCAGTGATTACGAACTATTTGGCAGGCAGCCAGATAAATAGCCACCTCCAAAGAAGAAACACTTTGGGGCCGATTCCGATCTCGGCCGGTAGGGCACCGAATCGGATTCGGCTTTACCGGATCCGATTCGGAGGCCTCTTTTCTGACTGATTCGTGCATGCGTCCGGGCGAGCGAGTATGATGCGAGCGTACGCGAAATCGCCGACCGACTCGTTCGCGGGTCCGAACCGCTCCGACCGACTCGCACGGACACGACTCGCACCGCGCAATGGAGATGTTCCCCGACCGAGCCAGAATGATGCGCGCCTCGAGCAGTCCGACCGACTCGCGCCGTCCGGCTCCAAAGAGCAGTCGGAGCTGGACTTCGTGGGTCCGTGTCGGACCCCCCTGCACGCGTAGCCGCACGAGTCGCACATTTCAGATGTCATCAGTGATGTCATCAGTGATGTCACTGACCATGTCATGAGTGATGTAATATGTGACGTCATCAGCAGTGCATTGCGGGGGCGCGAGTTATAGTTAGCTGAACTAACTATAACGGGGGAATTTCACGGGCTTTGTACGAGTGCAATGTCCAACTAACTATAACTGTCCCTAAAACCTATGGTTTTTTCAGTGAATACATATATATATAAATATATATACCAATAACATTAAATCTAATAAAAAAACATTCTATTATAAATTAAAATATTAAACTATTTAAAAATCTTTAAACTTCAATTTCCCACTCCAGTCAGTGCAACAGTAGGGAAAGTGTTGGATAGCGGAGGGGTAAAAGTTACTACTCCCACTCCAATGAGTGCAACAGTAGGAAAAGTGTTGGATAGAGGAGAGGTCAAAATTACTATTCCCACTCCAATAAGTGCAACAGTAGGGAAAGTGGTGGATATCGAAGAGGTAAAAATTACTATTCCCACTCCAGTGAGTGCAAGAGTAGAGAAAGTGTTGGATAGCGGAGGAATAACATTTACTATTCCCACTCCAGTCAGTGCAACAGTACGGAAAGTGTTGGATAGCGGTGGGGTAAAAATTACTATTCCCACTCCAGTGAGTGCAACAATAGGGAAAGTGTTGGAAAGCAGAGGGGTAAAAATTACTATTCCCACTCCAATAAGTGTAACAGTAGGGAAAGTGTTGGATAGCGGAGGGGTAAAAATTACTATTCCCACTCCAATGAGTGCAACAGTAGGGAAAGTGGGGGGGCGTGGCTTGGCCGCGGAGAGGAATGGTCTCACCATAGTTGAGCTCTGCTTTTTCGGAGCATAACCCCAATATCCGACCACACATCCGTACGAGAAGCTAATTGTGAGACACTACATACCACTGTGGAGCCCCCCCCTGAAGCATCGGTTCCAGCAGAGGGGCGAGAGGGGGCTCCGTTCAAGGAAACGGCCACAGAGCTGGTGACTGGCCTGACCGACGCCATTATTGGAGGCCGGGAGGGGGCGTCGGCTCCGATTCGACTGGGACCATCTGTGTTGATGAAGAGGCTGCGATTTGCGAGACGAGGCCCGAGGGCGGACAGGTCTCCCCCTGGATTACAACAGCTGAACCAGAGCAGTCACCGGGGCGGTGCAGGGGCCCTCCGGTGAGGCCCGAGGAGGAGACCTGTGACGTGCTGCTTGGTACACGGCCAGTGTATCACCAGAGTCGGGCGGCCGAGGTCTGGAGTGACGTCGCAGGAAGAGCGGAAGGTGAGAGAGGAGCATGGGGCCCTAACGCGCTTGCTGGGGAGCAGTTCAATACGTGGAGTGGAGCCGGGGCAAAGAACAGCAGAGCAGCCTATGGGGCATCCCCCCCCCCCCTCGGCTCCTCGAAGTCAACAGCCATGGGCGTAGCACCAAGGACTGGATAGCAAGGACTGGCACTGCTACACGGGTGCCGGGAAGGCCTTGCACTGCGTAGAGGAGGAGAAAAAGAGGCGAAGGCCCAGAATGTGTGGCGTCGTGGGGTCATAACATACAATCACTGTGGGCATATTCCCCAACGAGTGGCTTCCCTGGGAATCAGTCGGGGGCCCTGCCCGACCTGAGGAGGGCCCAGAAGCTAAAGTGGGGACCCGACACAACATGGCAAAGGGAAAGCACGCCAATCTACATTTGAGTGTCGCCGGAGGGCCAACTTTGGTGAACAGTAGCTCCAAAATCCTCTGCCCACTGCTATACAAGTGAATCATTATACACTGGTAGAGACATATTAAAGTGATATCACAGTAGTGCAGGATTGCTCCCCCCCAGAGGGTTCATCAGTGGAGGGCGTCTTATACAAAAATAACATTTCACTGGGCGCTGATAAAATGGTGAAGCCCAAAAGTGCTTTGATCTCCCAAACGAATAAAATGGATAGTTACACTGTCCCAAAACACTCCTGGCTGCCGAGTGTCGAAGAGGCGGAGGAACCATCACTGGGAGCCATAATGGAAGCCATCAGAGACTTGAAGGGCACGTTGGAACCCAAAATAGATACGGTGACCCTGGAGGTTAATCTGATCCGAGCAGATATGTCTAACTTGAGGGAGAAGGTTACAGTGGCTGAAACACATATCACCCAACTACAAATTACAACAAAACGACTTGAGGACCAGGTGCAATCATTAACTCAGCAAACCACGACCATGGCGGCTAAGCTTGAAGACCAGGAGGGAAGGGCGAGGAGAAATAACATTAGAGTGGTGGGGGTCCCGGAAGGAGCGGAGGGCCTTAGCGTGGACCTGTTCCTAGAAGATTTAATCCTGAACACTCTGAAGCCCACGAGACTGTCTGCTTTCTTCTCAGTGGAGAGGGCCCACAGTGCGCCGATCCCTCCGCCCAAGCCAGGCTCTCCTCCGAGGATGATAATAGCAAAGATTTTAAATTACCGGGACTGCGATGCGATATTGCAGACAGCCCGAGTGAAAGGAGACATTCAGTTCCAAAACCCACAAATTTGCTTCTTTCTGGACTTCACTTTGCTAGTACAGAGACAGAGAAGGAGCTTTGAATCTGTGAAAAGTGTCCTTCAAGATCGAAACATCAAGTACATGATGCTATTCCCCACATAACTCAGGATAATGGCAGAGGGCAAATCCTGGTATTTCACTACGCCGGAAAAGGCACGGGACTGGCTTGATGGATGGCGCACTAAAGGCCGGGGCAAGAGGAGAGGCGCCGTCTCCACTCCGATGCAGACAGACCGCAGCAGGAGAAGCGGAGAGCGATCGGATGATGAACGATCGGATGGCCCAGAGACAGCGGAACCAGAGGTGGACGGCAGAAAACGGCCCAAAAGCTGAGTGACTTAATAGAAACGAACCATAAGGCCAAGGATAGAATGGTTATGGAGGCACAGCCGAGAGACACAGGAGGGAGGGGGAGGATACTGGATATTTACATTTGCTCTATTAGCTTCTCTATATCAAAATTATTCAGCAAGGGGTTGCAAATGAGAGCGAGGTGAGGGGTTTTCTGTCTGGGGCGGAGCCCCCGTCAGAAGCGTTTGGAAAGCTGATTAAGGGGCGACAGACACTCTGCAAGTAGACCAGTTGGGGTATGTTCTGCCTATTAAGCAGGGAGGGGGTGGGGCCTCTAAGTTGGGGGTTGTGCTGGGCGTATTATAAGAAGTTTAGTTTATTGTTAGCTGCTCACGGGTGGAACCAGAATTATAAACGTCTTACGACTATTGATGCGTCAAACGGGGATGGATATCTCAGGAGTAATGGGTGGGTGAGTGGGAGGGAATCACCGTACTAGCAAAATGGGAAACCCTAAGATAGTTCAGAAGACGATGAAAATCTGGTCTTGGCATGTTAATGGACTCAATAATAGCATTAAAAGAACCACAGTATTCCACTTCCTCAAACAGCACTTCCCCGATATTGTCCTCTTACAGGTGACCCATTTAATGGGGAACCAATGTAAAGCCTTGAACAGATATGGATATTCCCAATCTGGCACATGCGGGATACACCTCTGGGTCCAGAGGAAAGGTTATTCTGGGCAAGAACTCCCTCCCCTTCCTCTTGGACGGCTCATGGACAGACCCCTTGGGGAAATTTACTATTATAAGTGGGAAGTGGGAGGGCAAGAGATTAAATATATGCTCCCGGTATGCCCTCTCGGACTGCAACCGAAGACATTGGATGCCATAGGATCAATGTTGGTCGACCTGCCAGAGGGGAGGTGGATAATCGGAGGAGATATGAACAATGTCATATTGCTCGACTATGATGTCCTGGGTGGACCGGCGACGGGGCGATGACTAGGACCACTGCGAGAGTTCCTCCGCACTATGGGATTGGGAGACATATGGCGGCCCCAACATCCATACACTAGGCAGTGTACATATAGTGCAACCTCCTGCAAAAGTCTTTCTAGGCTGGACTACATACTTACCCAGACGCACAGTTTGGGGGAATTCCAAGGTGCAACGCATATTGCAAAGGGGTGTCAGATCACTTCCTGGTGGAGCTGGTTCTAAGGGGCCCGCAAGGGGACAGAACGCTACCACAAAAAATGGACCCCTGGTATCTTAAAGATCCTTAAACCAAAAAATTAGTGAAGAAGGGGACCAAGTAATTCTTCGAAGAAAACAAGGGTTCGGTGGCTTACCCACTGACTCTCTGGGAAGCCTATCAAGCTATATTTAGAGGTCATACCCAGGCACTCATTGGGGTAAAGAAAAAGGAAAACAAGCTGCAATGTCTGGCCCTAGAAGATAATATATCTAGGCTAGAGGCACAAGTGGTGGAAGTAGGGGTCGAAGATACCGAGCTACATCATAGGTTGTGGCTCCGACAGGGACCTGATGGAGGATAAAGCTAGAATACAGGCAAGGGCAACGCAGTATAGATATTACGAAGTAGGAGATAAAGCATCCAAACTACTTGCCTGGTTAGATAAAAAGAGAACTAATCATAACTGGATACCGAGCATAACAGACGGACTGGGCCAGATTCATACTACAAGCAGTGAGATAGCTGAGCCTTTTGCCTCTTATTATGAGTCCCTATACTCCCCGAGGAATCGAAAGTCGTAGGAAGAATGTACAGAGTTTCTCCAAGACATACAATTGACATCCTTGTCCTCGAAACAGAGCGAGATGCTAGAAGAAGACCTCTCGGTAGAGGAATCTATAGAGGCGACTCGCTCGCTGCAGTTGGGAAAGGCAGGGGGGCCTGACAGCCTACCACTAGAGCTATATAAATGTACACTAGATCCTATGGTGAAACACCTCCATGACATGTTAGTTGAGGCACAGGAGGGTGGAGTGGTCCCACCGGATTGGAGAACGACCCTGATCGTGGAAATAGCTGAGGAGGTTAAACACCCGACAAAGTGCGAGTCATACCATCGATCTCGCTCCTAAATTATGAGCCCAAAGTCTTAGCTAAAGCTCTTTCACTCCAACTTGGTAGGGTTGTGACTTCCCTCATCCACCCAGATCAGACAGGGTTTATGCCCCATGGAAGCACCAGACTCAATCTGAGACGATTTTTTGGAGTACTCCACATAACGTCACAATGAACCTCGAACCCGGCGGCCCTGTTATCGCTAGATGCCAGAATGGCTTTCAACAGTGTGAAATGGGAGTACTTATACGCAGTCTGGGCCGCCTTTGCCCTAAATTTGTGAGTTCGGTGAAGCTCCTCTATCATAAACCATTGGCAGGAGTGAGAGTTAACTCCTCGACATCTAGACTCTTCGAGCTACAAAGGAGGACGAGACAGGGTAGCCCTCTTTCCCCACTCCTGTTTGCTTTGGTCCTTGAGCCATTAGCCGCGTGGGTAAGGCAGGATCCCCTGATATGGAGTATCCCAGTTGGGGATGAAAGGGAGGAACGTATATCCCTCTATGCCGATGACGCACTCCTGTATGTGGAGAGACCCAGACAGTCAATCAATAGAATCCTTCAGATCTTTAGGATCTTTGGGGAATATTCCGGTTACTGCATAAACTGGGACAAGTCGCTTTTCTTTCCCTTGGTGGGGGGGTGCCTGCTCTCATCTCCAGATGCAAACTTCTGGTGGAAACATCTTGTTTTAAATACCTAGGGATATATATAACTAGAGACCAAAGCGAATTCTATCACAAAAATGCAGAGGCCCAGTTAGCAAGATTTCTCATAGACGCCAAACGTTGGCACTCGCTACCTCTTACACTTATGGGCCGCGCGGCATTATTTAAGATGATGACACTCCCACGGTTGCTATACACAATTCAAAACATGCCCTATGAAAACCCTAAGGTATTCTTTCAGAAAGTGGATGCGGAACTGAGGACACTCATTTGGAATGGCAAAGTGCCACGCATAGCCCTACGTAAACTGAACAAAGGAGTCTATGAGGGAGGATTAGCCCTACCAGATGTTAAGGCCTATTATTGGGCCTCCCAGATGGTGTGTGTTAATGACTGGGTATTTACTGACAGATCGGACCCAGCATTCCGGGTTTATAGAGAGGTGATGGGGGCTAGGGGCTATCCCTTTCTCCTATATAATAAACCAAAGCAGAGAGATTTACCCCCTCACACACTGACAGTGATAAAAGCATGACAAGCATCGACCAGATTCTTGGGTTGGGATAACAAACTGACTGGGATGACCCCTCTTTGGAATAGTGACCAACTGGCAGAGGTGGACCAGCTCAAGGAGTTCGAGAAGTGGAAACTTCTAGGTCTCGACAGTTTGAAGGACGTCTGGAGAGGCCAGGCATATATCTCATTCCAAATATTGCAAACAGAATTCGAACTGGGGCAAGGGGAATGGCTGAGGTACATTCAATTGGGCCATGCCCTAAAACATCATATAAGGGAAGGGGAAACATTGGTGGATGCCTCACCATTGGAGGATCGCCTACTTACTGATCCCCTACATTCCAAGGCCATCTCACTAATTTACAAAAAAATCCTCAATAACTCCCCCGATCCTTATTCATCACTCAAGCTCATCTGGAAGAGAGACAAAGGGCAACTTGATGATGAGAAATGGACAGACGCCCTTCAAGGTCCGAGGGAAGTAGCAATCCACTCCAGATTCCACCTAATCCAATTGAAGGTCCTTCACCGAGTTTACTATCCCAGATCATTGCTGTACAAGATCGAACGGGCAGAAAACGACCTCTGTCAGAGGGGCTGCGGACAGGAGGAGTCTTTCATACACATAATACGGGAATGCCCAGAGATACAAAACTATTGGGGAAAAGTACAGGATAGTATGGCCAGAGTGACGGGAGTTGAGATCTCGCTGGAGGCTAAATGGTTTTTACTGACGATTGTGGGAGAGGAGGACTGGCCCAAGTAGACGAGAATGTGGTTGACCCTAGCGGCTATGATCGCCAAATGTAACATCGCAAAACACTGGGTTTCAATTAACCCTCCCAAAATAACTGAGTGGAAAGCCGACTTAGATTGGTGCCTGCAAGCAGAGCAGACTATATACACAGCCAGAGGTTGCCCGCGGAAATGGGAAAACATCTGGGGCCCGTGGCGGGTATTTAGGGGATTGTAGGGAGGAACAGGGAGGAGGGGTCTCCTTCTCAGGTGTTGCACTTACCTATCCAATATGTTATCCATCATTTTTAAATGCTTATTTGTAACCAAAATAACTCCAATTGTTGATTGTGTAAGACTGTATTCTACCCACTCCATTGCTGAGCATAAAAGAATAAAAAGATTTAAAAAAAAGAAAAAAAAGTAGGGAAAGTGTTGGATAGTGGAGAGGTAAAAATTACTATTCCCACTCCAGTGAGTGCAACAGTAGGGAAAGTGTTGGATAGTGGTGGGATAAAATGTACTATTCCCACTCCAATCAGTGCAACAGTAGGGAAAGTGTTGGATTGCGGAGGGGTAACATTTAATATTCCCACTCCATTCAGTTCAAAATTATAACAAACAAAATATTAACAACATTTTTTTTAAACAAAAATATATATAAATATGTTAAAAATTAAAATATAAATATATTTAATATTAAAAAAACATATTCAAATGTTAAATACATATGACAAACACCTACAAATATTATATTAAATTAAATTAAATTTTATTTTCAAACAAATAAATATTTGTAATTAGAAAATATTTCGAAACAAAGGGGCTCATTACGATGGCGGGCGGAAGCACAACCGCCGTGCTGGCGGATGCAAAAACCACCAGTTACCGCCGGCACGCAGCAGTCCACACGCCCGCCCAATTACGATGCGAAAAGTAGGCCAAACACCGCCGGCAAGCCAGCAACACCGTCCGCCATCAAAGTGCGCCCGTACACGTAGCGGCGCAGCTCAACTGACACACACCGTCCGACGAAACACGTCCCGCCCGGCGCATAAATTACGATGCCGCAAACAAACGGCTCCCACGGCCAAGAGATACCGTACGACAAACCGAAGCGGTAACACGGACGCCGAGCACGGACAACGAAGAAGCGGCTCCCCGAGCATGAATCCAGCACTGCAGGCCCTCCCCATGCTCCTGCTGATGCACCACCAAGGACGCAACGTACCGCGGAGACGCAGGTAGGCACACACACAACAAGTGCACGCAAACAGCGCACACAGTGCAAGAGGCGGAAAAAGCGGACAACCCCCACCAGCGCGTGTACACTACACATCCACCATTGCATCCACATATGACACACAGGCCAAATCGTAACATCGCGTAACACATGTGTACACACCACCTGGGACTAGGAACCAACAACCCCGTCACGGCCCCAAAGCGGCGATGACGCCGCCACACATGCGCACAACGCAGAGGCCAACCGCAGCGCCATGCATGCGTCGCACACAGACACAGGGACACAACCAAGCAGCACACACATCAGCCCCACCCCGAACGCACATGACACGTGACAGGCCTGCCACAGACATGTCCCCAACGCCCAATTCACGGACAACACCCAACGCCACACAACCGACGCACACATGTCAGTGAAGACACGCAACAGCAGGACACACCCCAGTGTAACAAACATGGCGTAGCACACAGCGGCGGCAACACCAACTAGGAGAAGCAGGGCCCCTTCGGGAAGAGGAACGCCAGTACCACACTGAAACACCCATACCACCCTGCACATATGAACAAGACATATAAAACGGAACACCAAAGAGCCCGGGGACCGACAACAGGTGGCCCAAGAATAACATTCACACACAAGGCCCAACGCAGAGCGGAAAGGCAGCCTGCCGCCCACACAAGGGAGAGCAGACAGCACTGAATGACCTTCCATTCCAACTCCGAAACCACAGCCCTACGACAGAAGCCGGTGAATACAGCCATTGTCCAAGAATAGACCAACACAGGCTTGCCGAGGAGACCGACCACAGGGCAGATAGCGCATATCACAGAAGCACACAACGGACGGGGAAGAAAGAAGAAAACACTCCCCCATGTCGGCCACATGCAAGTTAATTGGAAGGAGTCACACATCACTGACCTTGAACTGTCTGAGAAGCATGTGGGAAGAGGGCCCGTGTCCTCCAAACAAGCCAACAGAACACAAGTCCTGTCTCCCTACGACTACACAGAGCTCACAGCAACCTCGGAGCGTGCACATTGCAGACTGCACACACAGCCGGAGCACGCCACCACAACGCACCGCTGCGAAATGGCAACCGCAACACACCTACCCAACTACGCCGAACAGCTCAAGCTGTACAAAACCAACCTGTTTCATATATTGGGATGCGATCTCCTGTCCCTGCTGAACGTAAGTTACCGACTGACTTACCGCATCACATTGTTCAGATGCGTCATGCCCGTCTTCTACTGTCGGAGGTGTCCCTACCAGCATCCCGTGGAGATATGCCTCTCCAACCCGGCATGTCTAAAGGCGGACCTGCTACCACTACTCCTCCCTCTGGACGCACACGACAGGGCCTGCTCTGCCTATGGGGGCATGGCGTATGTGGCCAACATCGCACCCGCACTGAAATGGGACCACTGTGCCTCCACACGACGGATCATCGAGAACAGCTACATCGAATGTCACCCAGCATGCCCCATCATGGTCCTCCAAGGGACAACTTACGAACAACACCTTGACAGCCACCATCCGCTACATTGGCTGGCAAACATGTACACCACCAATGACATGGAAGCCCTGCTGGACGGCATCGCATACCTGACAACCTGTAAATTCGTCGGACCACAACGCAGGTTCCCCGATTGACCTATGATGTCCAACCCCGCACCCATGCTTAGCTTCCGCACGGACTGGCCAGTCACCACCACAACAGCCATACCAAATGACCGGCAACTGTAACTACACCATCAACGACATCGCCATGACATCGGATATGACCGGGACATGCACACTGTTCCCCATCACATCCAGGAACACCGCATGCATCGTGGGAGGCAGTGGCATGGGCTCTGTGTATCGCACCCACATGGACGGAACTGCACGAACAACCAGGACACGACATGGATCCAGCGCCCATGGACACACACACCGCTCAGTGGACATGAATAGTTCGCCTGGAGTCTGTGGGTGCTGCACCCCTCCCACCCCCGCCCCGGGAATCCCATACCAGGACCTTTGCATGGACGACAAGTGCATACAACAACAACACGACCCCAGTGACTGTGACATGTCCAGTAACCACCACAGTGCAACAACAAGTGGCACGCCGCTGCATGCACGCAAGCACATGCCCTGATGTCATCTCACATGCACGCGTGCATGAGGAACAACCGCAGCAAACCTGTCACATGGAACTGAGATGGACTGTGCCCATGATGCCAAGCGGTCTGGTAGGCTACATGTATACCTGTGTGTCAAAGTCCGCAGCTCCGCAGCTATACGTAAATGTACATTAGCACAGCCTTGGCCAAGCAGATGTCACTCTGAAGCCCACATCCCACATGCAACAGCCAATCACATGTAACCCCACACCCTATCCCATTTGCAATCATGCTCAGTATATCCTCAACATGTATTCCGCTGCCAGTAGTGTCCACTATACTGCATCACAGAGGACAGAAGACTCAATATAATGTTTGAAACCAAAACTGTCTCCGCTGACTCATTTCACAAGTACGAATGAGAGAGGATGAGAGTATGTGAAGTACACGGCAGTCGTGACATGACCATGTAGTCCACTGGTATTGGATGTCAACGCAAATGAGTAGCACAACTGTGGAAGACACACATGTGTCGTGTGAAGTCGTATGGACGCAGTGCTCAGGTGGGTGGGTGTGACGGGTAGATGCGCACATGCCAAGTTGGAGCACGCCGTGTTGGGAGGGGTCATGAACAGTACACCACCGCTTCCCTGGGCATTGTGAGAGGACACCTGTCGGGGGGAGTGAACACGTGTGTGCACAGCAGCCGGGCACACGTACAAAGCGGTACCAGGCGCACCTCAGCCCACCCTCTGTGGACAAGCTGGATCCTGTTGTGCGCCCGCCATGCCCCTTGACAAGGCACACACAGCCCCAGTCGACCAGGTGTAACCCCAACATAGTCAATCCGCACAGGCGATACAGGGCACGGGATGGCAGTGGAGCATGGTGTGTGAGAGGTCTCCTCGCGCTCCTCCTGGTCATATCACGCAGGCAATAGAACCTCAACGTCTAGCATGGCACAAGTCAAATGGAAGTGTAGGGGGACGCACCACAGCACGAGCAGCACTGACGTCACGGGAGGTGGCTCGCACCATCCCATCCATTGCCCATCATACCAACCACGCCACATGCCATTGCGACTAAGTGCAAGCGCGTGCGCCACCACCCCGAGCCCTCCCCAGAGAGGCCAAAGAGTGAATGTGTGGGCCATCAGCCACAGACGGACGCGGCCTGGCCGCAAGGGCAGCCACAGCCACTGGGTGTCGCAGGTGGCGGATCCGGAGGGCGAAGACTGTGATGCATAGTCCATGCAGGCCGGGTCTCCATTTGGGGCACCACACAGGTGGACGGCGTCCCGCCACACATCATACCCTGAGACAGCCCACTCGTGCAACTGGACCCACACATACACTCCTTGCCCTCTCTGGTGCGAGCTTGGGGCTGCCTGTGCAAGCGCTAGCCTCGCAGGTGAGCATGCATATTGGGGGAGCGAGGGGAGGACATGAGGGCTGGGGCGAAGATGACTGTATCACTGTCAGTTAGTACAAGGGATGACCCAGATGTGGAAAGGAAGAGACGTGTCCCGTGTGTACTGCAACTAGTCGCCAATCCAACTACCCCCATGTCCGGAATGTAAGCCCGCACCTAGGCCCGCCCATCCGCCACATCGAACATACCACCAGCACAACAACCTTCCCATTCGAAACACTGACTGGGGGTGGCGACCAGTGAACAATCATGTGTAGCCTACCCACGCGTACATGTGGGCCCTCCATGATCCATGTCACCTGCAGCAAAGTCATGACATGCGCAATGAGGGAAGTGAGGAGAGCTGTCCGCCCCACGCGCAGAAGGTGCATCAGCTCCACAGACCCAGCAGCGAGTCCAGCAGGGGTCACATGTGCAGGGGCAGCTGTGCCTGGTGTGAAGGCACATGCATATAGACAGCACATCGACCAATGTGTAGTCTGCCCACATCTACAGTCCATCATCATGCGGACATAGGAATTGAACACAGGGCAACACATCTTCAGTTGGTGCACCCACCGTGACCAACAATGCGCAATCATCGACGTACCCGCCCTCTGCATGGCCCCCCACCCAACGGAGGCACATCCAGTGCCACCATCCCACACACACAAGCCTTCCACGGAACATGCTGTGTCCAATGGTCAGTACAGAGTCAGCGCCCATCTGGTGGATCCTGAACAGGAGACACATGCACACACATGCCAGCTCCCACTATGTACGTCTGCCACCTGGCACGTGCAATGTAACCTCTCACCTGTGACGTGTGACTGCAAGCACACAGCCGTCTTGGCATGGGGCTGTCAATGTGGACACCTGTCAATGTTTCGGGAGGTGTGATCCGTACAGTGCTGTACATAGGGTGCAGTGCTGACACCTACTACTGTCTCATATCCCCTCGTGCCACAGGTCCCACTTGTTTTGGCCGCTCAGCCTGTGCCCACATCGTCGTCGTCGTCGTGTGCCATACTCATCCAGCCGCGGAAGCAGTTCCATGCTCAGCAGACATTCATGTTGCCGTGGCGTTGCCGCTTGACGGATATGCAGTCAGTCCCCATCAGCACGCCCCGCAAGTCATTGGGGCCTAGATCCCCATGTGCATGCACATGGCAGTGGTTTGTATCACTAGCCATTGCCATTGTTGGGAGACCTGTGTAAGTGTATTGTGGCCGTGCCGTCCCAGCTTGACAGCTGGGCTGTGGCTCATGTGCTTGCTCAGTCATGTCAGTGATGTGTATGCGAAATTGCTATGTGTCGTGTTGCTTTGACATGTGTCCTCTGCCATTGTCCCTAGGCGGAGACCGAACATTGACCGCCCATACCAATTGCTGGCGGACATGGACGATACAGAGGTTATTAGGAAGTTTCGGCTGGACAGGCCAACCCTGCATCGACTGTGTGCCATGTTAGAACCCCATCTCCGTCCCCGCAGGGTGTATCCGACTGCTGTCACCCCCACGGCTAAGGTGATGGCCGCCATGCATTTCTTCGCCACTGGGTCATTCCAGCACACAGTGGGCATTGGAGGAGGGATGTCCCAGCCCATGTTCAGCAAGGTGCTGAGGGATGTACTGGCAGCCATGATGCTGTACCGAAACAGGTACATCCGCTTCCCCAGGGCTCGTGAATTGGCGGCAGTGAAGGGTGCATTCTATGCCCTTGGCAGAATCCCACACGTCGTTGGAGCCATTGACTGCACACATGTCGGCCTTGTTCCACCACAGGCCACTGAGCACCTGTACCGCAACAGGAAGCACACGCACTCCCTGAATGTGCAAGTGGTGTGCCTTGCGGACATGGTGATCACCCACGTGTGTGCAAAGTTCCCAGGCTCGGCCCATGACGCACACATAATGCGCAACAGCATCTTGCCACGACTGATGTCCAATATGCAACAGGATCGTGGCTGTATTGTCGGTGAGTATGTGGAGTGGTGTAGCGTGCTGGTTGTGCGATGCTGTCCCCTGTCCAGTTGGAATAGCAACGGTTCTCTGTGTCCCTCACACCCAGGTGACTCTGCGTACCCGAATGGGGCATGGCTGCTCAGTCCATTGAGGAATCCTCGCACCCCAGCAGACGATCGCTACAATGAGGCACATGGGAGGACCAGACGTGTGGTCGAGCGTACCTTTGGCCTCCTCAAGTCCAGGTTCAGGTGCCTGGACCGCACCGGGAGTGCGCTGGCGTACTCCCCACAGAAGGTGTGCCGGATAGTGGTGGCGTGCTGCATGCTGCACAATCTGGCCATTCGGAAGCAGATCCCCCTCATCGTGGATGACGGAGATCAACCAGGGCCCCAGCCCGCAGACCAGGACAGCTCGAGTGAGGAGGACAGCGGAGAGGAGGAAGCTGGTAATGTGCGGCAGCAGCTCATCGCCCGCTACTTCCCTTGACGGTGAGTGTCCATGTACGACGGCTGATGTGGCTGTATCTGTGCAGGTGTGTGTGTGCTGTGTCAGGGTGGCCGTTTGTTCACTGCGTGCTGTGTGTCAACGCTCCATGGCCAGGGTAGTATGCCACTGTTGGTGGCTGTGGCATTGTGCCCTATTGCTCTGTGCGATGTGTGTACATTGCTTGTAGTTGTTGACATGTACTGTGTGATGGGTGTGTGACACACTCATTGAATGTGCTCCTGTTCTGTCTCCCACCCCTAGGTCCCTACAGGCCCTCCGGATTCCATTGCCATGCCACGCATCAGGTGCCTTTCCGCCCAAGGTGGCCGTTGTATTCCGTACAAATAAAACACAGGGCACAAACAGCAGTTAGTGTAAAAGGTGCATTTATTTCAAACTGTGACGTGATTGTGTGTAAGGTGATGACAAAAGTGGTGCGTGCAGTGACAATGAGCTGTCGGTCATGGCTGCGTGATGCTCAGGGTGTACCCACTGGTTCTATGTCCATAGTCCAACACACACATGCCATCCAGATGGCTGTGTGGAGTGGGATCGTAGTCCAAGTCAATGCAGTGGCTGGTCAAGGAAGGCTGGCGGAAGGCTGGCTGGCTGCCTCACTTGCGTTTGGAGCGTGCAAAGTCCTCCCGGGAGATCTGTTTCCACTTCGGACGGCCCCTTCCACGTTTGCGAGGGGGTGCCTGCTTGTGACATGCTGGTGGTTGAGGTGTGCTCACTGGCTGTGGACGCAGGGGAACTGGACACTGCTGCTCGACCCTGCGCCCCGGCAGGTGGTGGCGGAGGGGGAGCTGCTGTCCCTGGCTGTGACCTCACCGCCACCACCAGCTGGCCCATGAGGTCCACGAGTTGGCCCATACGGGCGTCCATGGACCTCAGCACCCCCAGCACCTCACGCGTGTCTGAAGCAGACCGGACCCATTGTCCTTGGGCCTCTTCATAGGCCCCAAGGACTCTGGCCATTTGAGGCAGGGCATGGCTCCCAGGGGAGGCTGGCGTTTCCCTGACCCTGCTCCTCCTACCAGTCCTGCTGCCACCGGCCTGCCCACTAGCCACATTGCTCACCATGGTCCTCGCTGTGGCTCCCAGGGTGGATCCAGTCGGCCGGGCCACCACCTGCGCTGGGGCTGGTGCCAGCGAAGACGTGGTGGTGGTGGCGGCGGTGGTGGTCGGTGCGGCAATGGTGGCGGTTGCGGCAGTGGTAGTGGCCGCAATGACCGTGGGTGTGGCCGCAACGACAGTGGCAGCAGGGGGCTGGGAATGTTCAGCAGCCCTGGATGATGGGTTGGTGGGTAGGAGGGGTCCTGGGGAGCGGCTGGGCCCTGCCACACCAGATGGGCCTGCTTGGTGGTCCGTGTCCGAAGAGGAGGACAGATCCTCCAGATCCGTGTGTCCTCGTTGGGGGCTTGTAGGCTGGCTGTGCTGGCTGCTGGCTCCATCCCCAGCATCCAGCAGTTCGTCACCTGTGGAGAGAATGAGATTTGTTATTGTGTTGCACCTGGCGAAGTATGTATTTGTCGTCTGACATTAACAGTTCGTGCAATCTCGTACATGGGTTTCCCGGAGGCGTGTGTGTGGCTGTAGCATTTGTAGTTGTGTGTGCTTGGCAATGGGACTGTGTGCTGTGCACATGTGGCATGGGACGGATTGGCCATGCCGATGGGTGTGTTGCTGTGCCCCTACTTATTGTGACTCTGGTGTATGCGGGCTCCTGGCCCATCCTGGGTCTGGTTTGTACTTTGCTTTTGGTGTTCAAATGGGACGCTTAGGAACGCATATGGCAACATGGGGGCCATGCCCCAGATTCGCATTTGGGAGGGAATATGCTTTTGGGGTTCAAATGGAACGCTTAGGAACGCATATGGCAACATGGGGGCCATGCCCCAGATTCGCATTTGGGAGGGAATATGCTTTTGGGGTTCAAATGGAACGCTTAGGAACGCATATGGCAACATGGGGGCCATGCCCCAGATTCGCATTTGGGAGGGAATATGCTTTTGGGGTTCAAATGGAACGCTTAGGAACGCATATGGCAACATGGGGGCCATGCCCCAGATTCGCATTTGGGAGGGAATATGCTTTTGGGGTTCAAATGGAACGCTTAGGAACGCATATGGCAACATGGGGGCCATGCCCCAGATTCGCATTTGGGAGGGAATATGCTTTTGGGGTTCAAATGGAATGCTTAGGAACGCATATGGCAACATGGGGGCCATGCCCCAGATTCGCATTTGGGAGGGAATATGCTTTTGGGGTACATGCTGTGAGCCATGGGTGCCGAACGTGACATGTGTTGTGGCAGCATGACAGTGCATGGTTTGAGGTGTGTGCATGCTTGACATGGCCTGCATATTTGCTGTCTGTTGTGATTACTGGACATGGCATTGGACGCATCGTTATGAGTGAGTGATGGTTGTGTGCCAGCCAACGTATTGCAGTTGTCCCATCTCCTTGGTGTGCGTGCTGCCCTGTGCCATGTGCATCACTGCAGTGCTCGGGGGGTGGCCCATGTTGTGTGTTGTTGCTCACAGTGTGTCGTGCGCTTCATTGACTTCTGGCACATGGTTGGTCATGGGCATGTATCTTAGCGTGACTGCTGTATGTGTGGCAGCTGTGCGGATGACATGCCTTTCATGAGACTGGGGCTGACGGATGGGATGGATGGTATGTTGTATGTGCATGGTGTGTCTGTGTGTTTGATGGGTTCAGTGGTGTTCGTGTGCATTTATGTTGTTCCGCTCTGTTGCGTCTAGTGTTGTTTGTCTTACATAGGCGTAGTTGTGGGGTGTGTGGTTGACAGGCAGTAGGGGCTACATGGACAGGACTTCAATGGTGTTTCGGTTGTGTGTGATGAGTTGCACAGTGGCTGCCGTGTGGTACTATATTCAGTGTGGCTTGTGCATGCAGACGTGGCTCCTTGGGTGTTGCTATGTCTGTGATGGGCCATGTGGGGTGTGAGTCTGTTGTTCATGTCCGTGTGCACATTGTTCACTTGTTCGTGACGGTGGGCGGTGCTGCGTGTTCGTCTGCTACGTGACATGTCCCATGTGTTGGTCGTGTTCCGGTCCTCATGCCTCCAGTACTCCAGCCCTGTCCAGTTTCCCACCTGCAAGTTGTTCGTGCGTGCACTGTACTGGATGCCACATGGCTCTAAGCGGGGGGTGCTCCATGTTGCAGGTCTGTGGGGGTGAGGGGGTGTTGTGGGTCGTGGGGGTGGCTGGACACCCACTGACACCGATTGCTGTGGACCGTGATGTCTGCCTTTCGGCTGTCGTTGTGCACTGCGGTGGCTGACACGTGGGTGTGGGGTGTGGGGGATGCTCCTCCTTGCTGTGCTGTGGGACTAGGGGCCTGGTGTGTGTTGTACTTGGGCTGTCCACCGTCCCACCCACTGCACTTTGTGTTCCTGCCACTTACCTGTTACTTGTCGGTTAGTGCAGCTGTGGCGGACACATGGGTGTGGTGGGTGCTCGTTGTGGCGCTTCTGGCATATTTGGGGACCTGTTGGTGGTTACGTGGCTGGCTGAGTGTACACATGTCCCCACGTATCTTACAGTTGTTCGGTTTGGGCTGTGTGTGGTGGTGTCTGTTGCATGTGTGTGTGATGTGTTGTGTATTGTGTGCTGGACATGGGGGTGTTTGTCCCTGGGAGCTGTGGCATGGTGGTAGTGCATGTGAGTACATAGCGGTGTGCTGGTATACATTAGTTTGTACTTACCAGCCTCCACTCCCCCTGCTAATCCGGCGAGGATCTCCGGATGTATTATGACTCGCACCTTCTCCTCCCACGCTTTGAAGGTCTTGAAGAGCGCGGGATTCCCTCCGCCAGTGACGGCAGCCAGCTCTCTGTTTTTGCCCTCCTTCTTCTTGACCAGGCTCTTGACGTCATTCCAACGTTTGTTTATTTCTCCTCTGTTCCTGGGCAGGGTCCCGACTGCATTGACCTGGTCTACGATCCGGTTCCACATTCTGTTTCTGGTGGCTAGTGGTGTGTGCTGGACCATGTTCCCATAGATTTGTGGGTACACCTTGATGATCTCGTCGACCATGACCGTCAGCTCAATGGGCGTGAACTTGGGCATTCTTTGTGGTGCCATGGTGTTTGTGGTGCTGGTGCGGTGTGTGTTGTGTAATGTGCAGGGGGTTTGTGGTGCAGGTGTTTGGTGGTGGTGGTGATGTGTGCGTTTCTGTGGTGTGCTGCTGTCCTTGCTGTGTCACTGTGTCCTCTCCTCTCCTCTCTGGTTTGCAATGTTGCAAGGGGTTGTGGTCTGTGGGAGTGCTGCTTTTGTACTTACCTATGTGGGTGTGTCCTCATGGTCTGTTGTTTTCAGGTGTGTTGTGTCTGGGGTTCTGGCCTTTGTAGTTTTTGTTTGTCCGGGGGGGTGTTTTCGGGATGTGTACTGTGCTTGTGTATTTGTGCGTGCCTTGCTGTGTGGACTTGTTGGCCATGTTGTGTGCTATTGGTTTTGTGAGCGGATGGTTTCTGTGCAGGTACGTGGGCGCCATGGCTTCTGCCGTGTCGATTCTCATCGGCGTTGTTTGCGCTGGCGGGCGGTATATTTGTAGTTTTCCCGCGCTCATGGCGGTGCGATCGTAATTTCACGTGCGGTATGTCGGCCGTGAGGGCGGGCGGTTTTGTGTTGTCGTGCGTGTTTCCGTCCGTGGCGGGCGGTTTGACTCCGACTCGGACGTTGGCGGGCGGTATTTTGTGTGATTTTTCCGCCGATGGCGGTTTTCGGTTTGTGTAATCGTAATGGCGTGGTCGGTGTTCAGACGGTGTGTGCGGGCGGATTTTTGCCGCTTCCATGCCTGGCGGATTTTTTTACGCCGGGTATCGTAATGGGCCCCAAAATCATTAATTATTACATAAATTTAGTTTTTTTATTTCCTACCCTATAACACCACACAATTCACAGCCCACATCTAAATTGTAAAAAAATGTACTTCCATAATTAACATAATTAATTACCAATTAAAGAAATATTATTAATTAAAAAACAAATTAAAACTAATAAAAATTAATTAACTTCCCACAATTTACCCCAATAATCCCCACAACCCACAGCTAAAATTAAACTATAAAAAAATTAATTACACAATTAAAACTTATTTTCAATTAAAAAATAATAGTATTTAACAACTAATTATAAAGTAGTTAAAATTAAATTACTCCCCACCCTTTACACCTATAGAAGTAAAACCCACACACAAAAAAATAAACAATTACCCTAATTAAAAATCAATTAATTAATTAATATTAATGATCAACTAATTATTAATCAATTAAACATAAATTACTTCCCACCCTTTACCCCTATAAACCCCACAACTCACACCTAAAATTAATTACACAATTTCTATATTTAACTTTCAATTAATTAATTAATATTAATTAACAACTAATTATTAATTAATTAAACATAAATTACTTCCCACCATTTACCCCTATACACCCTACAACCCACACCTAAAATTAATTACACAATTTCCATAATTAATTTTCAATCAATTAATTAATATCAATTAACAACTAATTAATAATGATCATAAAATAAATTACTTCCCACCCATTACCCCTATAAACCCCACAACCCGCTCCTAAAATTAATTACACAATTTCCATATTTAATTTTCAATTCATTACTTAATATTAACAGCTTATTATTATTTAATTAAAAATAACTTACTTCCCACCCTTTACCCCTATAAAACCCTCAACTCGCACCTAAAACAATTACACAATTACCATAATTAATTACCAATTAATTAATTAATATTAATTAACAACTAATTCATAATTAATTATTAATAAATTACTTCCCACAATTAACACTATAAAATCTCAATTAAATAAATATTAATAAATAAAAAAGAATCATTAATTTATCATAATTAAATTACTTCAGACCCTATTCCCCTATGAGCCCACAACCCGCTACGGAACTAAAAAACTCAAAATTTAATTAAAATAAAATTGATAACTACTAAGAATTTAACACATATATTGAAAAACATAAACAATTAAAAAAATCGATAATTTAAACAACTATATCTTTGCAAACGATATTAATGTCTATTATGTTTTTAAAAATATTTCTTACCTTAAAATCAATATTCTTGACCACGATATTCTTGTTGTCGATATTTCTGACTCAACATTTTTAGGACTCGATATTTCTGTAGTTCGACATTTCCAACTCGATATTTTGTCTGCACACCCATCTCTACAATATGGAGAAGCTTGAACTCCATTGTAAGAAACTGGATTATTATTTAAGGTGGCCGTTCTTCCACTTCTAGGAATAATAAAACTACCCACTCAGAGTGAACCTTAAAAA